>JAFMSR010000008.1:45318404-45407837 GCA_022818135.1 Saxidomus purpurata | reverse complement strand
AGCCAAAATATTACAAGAAAATCAATATTACGAAAAGTACTAAAATTTCAGAAAGGTTAAAATATTGAAGACCCAAGTTATATTTTACATGTCATGTGCGGTTTAAGACTGATTTTGCAGCATTTTATCACCATATTTCTACTGTGTTACTTATGCAGTAAGCACTATTTTGCATATGTGGACCACTTTTTGGTAATTTTCTTGGATTGTAAGTGCCGATTGCAATATGTAAATTACTTAATTTGTTCACCTCACAATATTTTACTTGTAAATACATTTTCAAAATTTTCATGAAAATTAACATGAATCTGGAGGTGTGCTGCTTTAAATCGCTGACCTAAATATTTTGTACTTTGAGACAATAAAGAATAAACATAATGATTGAAAACTAATTTGGAAATAATTCTATATAGTCCAGACCAGGATTTATGACAAGCAGATTTATGAAAGTTTTTCTAATATAACTCTATCTAAAATAATAATCTGACCTTAACTTCAAGGTCATTTATGAAAGTCAAATTCAGTCTAGTCTACTTGAAACTTTTGACCAGATTTGTTGTGTCCAATTATGAAAGCAGTCCATTCATTAATAGCAAAGTAATAGGCAATTATAGATTTCTTAAAAGTTTCCATAATAATGCATAATGTTAATAATAGTCATCCGACCCCCAGGCGGGGCAAATACAGACCCTGGCGGCATAATTTGATCAATCTCTATAGAGCTTCATTTCAGCATGCTACACACCATATATTTAAACCTTGATGTTTCTAACAACACGTTTTTTTAAAGTTTTCCTATACAAGTGTATGTGAAATCAAGTGTCCCCTTGGGTGGGGCAAATTTTGTCCCTGTGGTGATAATTTGAATAATTTTGGTAAAGGTCTACTAACGGATGTTACACAGTAAATATCTAAACTACAGGCCTTGTGGTTTCTGACAAGCAAATTTTTCAGATTTTTCCTATAAAAGTCTATGTATAATCAAGTGACCCCTGGGGCGAGCCAATAATGACCCTAGGGCCACAATTTGTACAATCTTGATAGAGGTCTACTAGAAGATGCTACACACCAACTATCTAATCTCTATACTTTGTTGTTTCTGACAAGCAGATTTTTTTTTAGTTTTTCCAATACAAGTCATTAAATTATATCAAAAATAATGCAGGATTACTTATTTAAAAAAACAACAAACCAAGGGCAACATTGTCCCCAAATACGCCGGTCACAAAAGCATTTCACAGGGATGTGGGCAATATAGATATGTATATAGCATTTCACAGAGATGTGGGCAATATAGATTATAAGATATGTATATAGCATTTCACAGAGATGTGGGCAATATAGATATGTATATAGGAGATATGCTCTGGGCAATATCCAGACAATATCATCTCTAGTGACCTCCAAGTGTAATCTTGACCTAGAGACCTGGTTCATTCACACAACACAGCTGCTCATAGTGGTAAACATTTTATGAAGTTTCATTGAAATTCCTCCATGCGTGTAGGAAATATGCTCCAGACAAAATTGGACGCCACCTGCCTGACAGGGGCATACCAACAATACAACCAATTTTTGAAACGGGCATATGAAAATATTGCATGGATGTGCAACCTGGTAAGACATACACTATATAAAATTTAATCAATATAGACATTTTTTTAAAAATAAAAAAAGTATTGGAGAAAAATGAAAATCTAAAGTTTCTTGTTCAGAATTCATCATTAACAATAGATAAGTTCAAAGTCATGGGCATTTGCCAATATTCTGCATATTGTTCATTGGAAGTTTCTTTTTCAACATACATATAAAAATAATTTAATGTAAGTTATAAAAGTGAAATAGTTTCCTACACAAAGCATCAACATGATAATACCATTGGTGCAAATTCAAGAGCAGATAATCATCATTAACTTTTGAAATTGTTCATTTGTACATAAAGTAAGACTTAAATGATAGAAGTCAAATTAACATTTGTTGAGTTTAAAAGGATCAATCAATCAATGTAAAGTTTTGATCTCAATGTTATAACATCTCATATACTTTTTAAGATAAATTCCTGTCAAAACTCAAAAGAAAAATATGCAATAACACAATATGCCAACAAGAGTTATGTTTCTGAAAAATGCACTTCTTTGCAGTAGAATCTATATATCAGTGCAGGTTGAAGTTGTTACCTCATATTCTTTCAAGAATGAAATTCCCCTAACAAAATAAGTGACAAACAGATGAAAGGAACTAAATGGACAAAGTATTTAGTATGTGCTTGCCATAGGGGCAATACATATGTAATGCAAACATTTTCCTGCTTGTCCCATCCAGTGCAAACCATAAACAAAATCAGATTCAGGCTTTGTCCACCCTCAAGTGCTTTTTTGCAGCAGTGATTTGATTTCTGACAAAATGTTTAATTATGGTCCATGATCTCTGTCTCAGCTCTTCATGGTTGCGTAAAAGCTCCTCGCACTGTAATTTTCCAGGGAGTTTTTGCAGAAGAATGTTTTTTTTCATCTCTTTTAACACAATCTTTTTTTCTGCCTCTGTCCAGGAACTTCTGGTGCTGCAGCCTAAAGAATAAAACACACTTGAATATAAGAATTTTTTACCTGATTTGAATGTTGTTAAAACATTATTACGAAATTCCTAAATCAACCTCCAATTACTTGTGCATACAAAAACAATAAACAAGTGTTTTTTAAACCTTCGGCATATTCAAAGCATTCTTTAATGACATTCATTTATAAAGTGAATCACTGGTTGTTTTTCTCACTCCACTTATGTTTAACTAGTATAAACCAATAAAAAAAATTGATACTACCACATGAATATCAATGTGATCAATACTTACTGAACTTTGATTTTCTAGCAGGTGGTTTAGCATTATCATCACTGTCACTAGATGAATAAGCACCTACCAAAAAAAAAAAAAAAAACAATTTCTATGCTCAAAAATATATCCTAAGAATATACACAGTGTTATACATTAAAAAGTTGCCTTGCTGCTAATAAACTTAACATCTTTGCCTAGATGACAATTAATTTCTGAACACAAAAAGTCAATACTTATGTTATACCTTCATTCTCATTTTAAGAATGAATATCATACTGAAACTTTAAAACTGATGTGGATAGACAGCCCATATATTAGTCTTTAACAAAACTGGAAAGCGGGGATGTGTGAACATTTAATTGAAGACAGTGTAACATGTAAATGAGGACAGGCTTGAATAAGCATTCATTAAATATTTGTACATACATTATCAAAACTTGTACCAGCAATGACTTTTCTAAATAATGTATCGAAAACAGCACAAACACCAAAAAACTGACTTGTGTTACCTTTTTTGTATTTTTCATTGATTTTCTGAGTAAATGTTCTAGTGTTAGAATATAAATGTCATAAAATCAATGGTTCACAAGAAAATCCACTTACGTGATTTCTTTGATGGTGGTCTCCATTCTTCATCACTGTCACTGTTCAACTCTGTTTGTTCTAAAACAAATTAATGAACAAGCAGATCAAGAGCTTGTGTTGCTTAATACAAAAGTTGCTAATAATTCAACTGTGACAATATCTATATTTTTTCCATAAAAAAACTTCCATCTTGAGATGATGGACCTCACTCTGGTTATCTGTAATCCATATTAATAAGCACATTTTAACTTTTAATAAATATACAAGAATAACTGAAATAAAAATACACAAGAAGTCTGAACTGCAATGCTTATCAATATTCCTGTTGTTTTTTTTTTGTCTAAAGCAAGCACATTTTATCCAGCAAGATAATTCAAATGCTATTTATCTCTAGTCTTACACTTGTAGTGTCAGAAGATTTTCATTTTTCTTTTTATTGCCATGGCAACAACAGTTCTTCATTGACTGCAATTTAATTAAACAAAGAGATGCATGTTGGAGACATCTTTGCCAAGTATCAACTTTGTTGAAGAACATTGAGGACAGTGCTTAACATCTACTGAGGACTGTGTAATGTGCAAATGGGGACATTAGATACAATAATAATTATATATGTACAGTAAGCTTTTTTGTTTGCCACATGATATTTTACACATCTAATATATAAATATAAATGACTGCGAAACAATGCTTCAAGAGTTTTCTTATTGAAAATCAGTAATATTCATGGGGCATTAATTTTCATGGATTAAATGGGTAGGCATACCCATGAATTTTAGACCCCAACAAAAATCTTTTGATGAACTTTCATTATTAACAAATGCAATATTCACAGATTTATGTACCCACAAAATGGTTCAATTAAAATAATCAACAAATTTTTATGCCCACAGATTTATGTTATTTGATTTCACAGTAACATCATGTGATTCATATATTGCAACAGGATTAATTACAAAAAATACCTCGCTTTCTATGTTCTTGAACATGTAAACGTTGAGCTGAAGTAGGGTTGTCTTTGCAATTATCGCCCCTAAAACCAGCATCCTCACCATCATCTTCATCTTCATCATTGCTTGTGTCATCAAGAACTAAATAAACAACCAAAAAGATTTTTGTTTTAGATAAAGACATTTGTTTACAGACAAAAGAAACCATTTGTAAGAAATAAAAGAAGACCATTTGTTTAGAGACAAACTATAGAAAACTTGAGGCTAAGCATTAATGTATTTGTCATTGTAATAAATGTTCATAATAATGATTATGAATCATACAGACATTATTGCATGGACATCAACATTACACCACAGTTCATTAGGCAATGTCATAATCCTAAATACTTTATCAAAATATCGACTCCCCTAAATAAGTATTATAACTTTATTACAAAGTGACATACTCCTAACTTCAAAGAAAATAAAAACATGAAACTGCTGACTCACCAACATCATCATTGACATCAATGTCTTCTAGGCGTTTGTTCTTCACTTCAGACAGACGTCCGGAGTTCAGACAGTGAAGCACCTTGGACACTTGTGCTATTTCAACAGTTCCTTGAGGCAATCTGTAAAACTGACGGTGTACCCTGATATCATGCCCCATAAAGCGAGCAATTATATCCTGCTCATTTTCTGTCAATCCTAATACTTGGCATAATGTTCCAAGTTGCTTTCTTAAGTTGGTAGATGTTATCCTTTCAGGATGTTTAAGGCCTGCTTCACTTGCCGCTTCTCTTAGAACTTTAGTTCCCCTATAAGGATTGTTATTATTTGGTGGTGTGAAGATGTATGGGCTTGTATAACTCAATTCATCCTTAAGTTTCAACAGGAACTCAACATTTTCCTTCATTGTTGTAGTAAACAAAATGGCAACTTTACGTCCTCTCTTTCCCCTGGTCTCAACTCTGATGTGTGACATACACAACTCCTGTTCAAATTTTGACAAGTTCCTTTTAATTTCTTCATCTACATTTGGATTCATGGATGCTTTCAAAAAATCATCTTTTTTCAGTCTCTGTGCTTCTCCTGCCCTCTTTCTGTTAAACAAAATAACTTGAGCCAAGGCACTTTTGCACAGTTTGGTGTAGTCTGCAATTTGAGAAGACTTCGCCTTATTTATTTCCTTAGTGATATATTTTGAAAGCAATAGCACATCTTTCACTAATGGCAAGAGTTTAACTGTATTGTATTTTGTACTTTCTAGTGACTCAATGGCTGCTCCTGAAACACGTTCCTCCCATTCATCCTCGTAAAGTTCAATGAAAGTGTTCATTCTTTCCTTGACAATAACATCTCCAACTTCATTTGCCTGATTTCGCAATATTCTTGCACATTTCTTCAAACTGTGCCCTATTTTAAGTGCATAAGAAGGACTTTTGAAGTTATGACCTTCAGCATTGAAGCCAGCTACATCTCGTGCAGCCTTTATAACACTTCTCCATCTTTGAGGGCTTATACACTGACTCAAGTTTGTAATCTCTTTGTCATTCTTTTTCATTGCCTGTACAAATCTTCCCAATTCTCGCAAACGTTGTGATATGTGTTGGTGTGTATGTTGATGTTTACCGGTTTTTCCATATCTTCTCTCTCCAAATTCCTTTATCAAAGAATCAGACTTTACAATTGTTTTAATAACATCATCACGCATTTTTGAAATAACATCCCTGTTCAACTCGTGTGAGCAGTCTACTGGCACAAGTAAACTAGAATTTTTAACTGGCCCATCACTTTTCACACCATGAGGTTTTGCAACACATGTTTTGTGATGTTTCCACAAGTCAGACCTGACAATATATGCTCTACAATATTCACAGGGTAGATATTTCTTTTCATTTTTGTTTGCCGCTGGTCTGTACTTTGGAATTATCATTCCTGTTCCTGCCTCAAGAACTTTTTCATTGTAGAGAGAATTCCCCTTTGCTTCTAGTTCTGTCCATGCCTTTTTTCGTTCTTTACTTTTTTTTGGCAAACTCAAAATTTTTGCAACTTCAATTTCCGAGGCATGATGAGCAGCCAGATGTCTAGATATTTTTGTGTTAAGCTGACCGCAGTAGAAACAGCTTTGACGTTTCTGGGATCTTCTGCCAGAGACAGATCCAGAAGTTTGGATGTAGATTTTTTTTCCCGGTGTGAATGCCTGACATTTGACCTTGATTGACTCATCGCCACTCGAGTCAACCATTTCACAGTCATTTTGTAGAGACGGTAATTTGATATGTCCATCTACAATTGACTGAAATATCCACTCCTTTCCAACGCACATGTCTGCAAATATAAAACATTTCTCTATTCTTACACTTGAAATTAAAAGCTACAAAAAACAGTTGTTTTTACAGCTCCAAATCTTAACCTTAATTTTTATTGTTGCTCTCATTTTGAGATACAAAAAAATCTGTTAAAACCAGTCACCATTACCTTAAAAACAACCAGTCACCATTACCTTAAAATCATCAGTTCATACATTTTACTATGAATAAATAATCAGAATGAGTTTTTAGAATGAAATGTATAAAGGGTGGCCATGTATAGACTGTCATCCGAGTTTATTTGTTTCTTTTTTTCATTCCTTATATGAACATTCAACGATCATGACCATCTAAGAACATCATCAATTCTGATGCAATAGTGTAATTGTTGATTCATGTTGTTTGAAAATCAGATTGTTCCTGCTAGCCTTGTTATATATTTTTCTCATATTTAGTTTTTTCTTACCTATTTGTTTCTTCTGTTGAGGAATATCTTAGAGCAATAAATTTCATCAAGCAAAAACAATGTTAAATGTGGATGGTATCAACAGCAACAGTGGCTACTTCACTGCTAAAACTTTAAGACCAGGGTAACAGTTCTGAATAAATTCTATGCAAGGCCTCACAATATCCTAGCATCTGATTTTTCTCATAATTGATATATTCTAAGAACACCTAAGCATACACAGATATTTCTGTGTTTATATGATTATACAGTTACTTTTATTGGCTTGTGGAAATTAATTTTAACATAAATAATCATTAGCTATGACACTTTATTAAATTAAATAATCTTAGGCATGGTTCAAAATAACTTGTCGGTTATCAAGAAATTCCAGATAAAAATTTCGAGCGTAACTAAAATTTTTGAAAATGTCTGAATAGTTAGCTTGAAAGAAAAAAAACCAGACAAGCCAATAACTGACCTGAAGTATGTATTTCTCCATCTGCACAAACAATAATGGTAGTAGAAGAAGCAGTAAGAACTTCTATCCCTCCCATTTTCTTTAGCAAGTTTCTAACATTAACTGCAATTAAAAAATGTATTTGTTGATGACATTTAGATTTGATTAGGGTTTCGCACAAAAGAAATTGTGCATTGAAATTTCAAGTAGCATTACAAACCAGCAATGTGTCCTAATTTAAACAAGAGGGTCATAATGCCCCTTTTCGCTGACTTGAATATTTTTGTACTTTATGATAACAAAGAATAAACATAATGATTGAAAACTAATTTGGAAATAATTCTATACAGTCAAGACCAGGTCTTGTGATAAGTTTGTTCAAAGTTCTTCTAATATAACTCTATTTAACATAAAACAAAGTCTGAGGTGGGGTACAGTTTGATCACCTTTGAGGTATTATCCCAAGTGTTGTTTTGTCCAAGTTTGAAGATAATCCATTTATTAATAACAATGTCATAGAAAAATTTAAGCAAAAAATAATAATATGACCTTTAAGTTCAAGATCATTTATGAATCAAGGTCAAATTCAGTCTGGTCTACTTGTGTGTTTTGTCCAAAGGATTGTTGTGTCCAAGTATGAAGATGGTCCATTCATTAATAGCAAAGTAATAGGCAATTAAAACTTTTTAAAGTTTTCATTTTAATGTACATGTGACCCCTGGGGCAGGGTCTTTATTGACCTTGTGGTTTCTGACAATAAGTTTTTACTATTGGTTGTCATGGCAACCAGTGTTAAAAATAAGTTGTATCTGATCAGACCTAACAAATTCATACATCATAAGTTTATTTTTTCCTGAACAACTTGCACTCTAAGGACTTTAAACACTTCATACACAAAAAGCTTAAACTAAGCAAATTTATCACAATTCAAATTCATTTTAGATACACACTATCCAGTCATTTAAGTTTGTATATTATACATTTGTAAATTAAATATAATGTATTTTCCCTTACACTCTGATATGTCAATCCATTCTTTGCCAACTATCTGGAACGTGAAGGGTTGGTAATCTTCATCATCAGACCACTGCCCGAAATTTGATGCACTTGTCACGAAGTACTTTGACTGAAATATTTTTAAACTAACTAGTATACGAGAATTTTTTTAGAAATATAATATTGTACCCTGGTGGTACTTGATCCAGAATGCAATTCTATTATTTTTATTAACTGCCGAATTCTTCCTCTCATATTATCAGAGCAATGTTAATTGCTATTTGAAACACTTGTACACAATAATTTTAGCACCTCAGATTCAAGAGAAATTTTAAGAGAAATCATATAAGCTTGAAGGAAACATTCATGATTGTTCATTGAAGTAATTTTAAACATGATCACTTTTGTTTTTCTAACATAAAATTTAATTTCAATTTACAATCATCAATGTAAACATTGAAAATTTGAACACTTCTCACCATGTCTTGAACTGATCCCTGCATAAGTGAATCTTTGACCCACTTCTTGCTCAAAATTTTAACCCTCCGCCCTAGTAAGCTTTGGAACAGCTTCAAACTTGTGTATGTTGTGCTGCCATATTCCGCTGAAAAAAATAAATACATATTTAATTCAAAAGGGCCATATTCATATCTAGTCTAAAAAGTTAAACACAAAATGAGGACAGTGTAAACCTTATACTAAAGGCAGTATTACCATCAAATAAGGACATGAATACAAGTAGTTAACGACTTCTACATGAAAGTAACATATTTATACATATGAATGAATATGTAATCCTTTATAAAAACTAGGCCAATGTAGCATTCATTTTTTGTTGATTAAAAGACAGTTCTGGCTAAATTCATAAATGTTTCAACTTACATGCAGGCACAATCAGGATGTCAGTATCTTCAATTTGTTCTGTCAACTTGAAACCGTCAAATAGTTTGAAGAATCCCTATTTAACATAGAAGTGTTTTACTTATAAGAGTTTATCATGACATCACAATGTAAAATTCTATTGCACTGAACAAAATTAAATTTTGTAGTCTGCACACATGTATTCCGGTAAAGTGGAATGAAACAGCATTTTAACAGTTTCATTGCAATCATACCTTGCACTAGCCCTTTGTTTACATTTTGAATCAGAAACACCGTATATTTACATAGTGTTATTATGAAGTGTTGCAAGCTGAATAACGATCAGGAGCCCTATTCCTAAATTTAGTACACTGAGGACAGAGTGTAACTTCTACTGAGGACTGTGTAATGTGCAAATGGGGACATGTAGATACTTGAGTAAGAATATTATATGTGTCGCAATTTAACTTCTCTGAACAAATTCAACCAAAATTGGAAGGCAAAAAATGTTGCCAATGCTGACAAGAGTGCCAACTATATATACCCTAACTAACTAACTAACACTTGACTAGTAAGTCACACAAAAATCTGGCTAAAACATTTACATATTTCATAAATTTGAAAATCAAGTAAACATACTTACTTGATTTGGAAAACATCCTGAAAATGCAACTGTTGTGCATTTACTATCTTTATCAACGGCTGTCAAATTGCCATTGGGATCATGTTCCCTTTTATTATCGAGTTCAACAGCTGCTTCATCACCACTTATGTCATGTTCCCCTTTCTCATCTGGATCAACAACTGCTCCATCACCACTAATGCCAGGGTCCCCTTTATCATCTAGATCAACAACTGCTTCTTCACCACTAATGTCATGTTCCCCTTTCTCATCTAGATCAATAGCTGATTCATCATCACTCATATCAGGTTCTTCTCTTTCATCCAGATCAACAGCTGCTTTATCACCACTACTGTCATGTTCCCCTTTCTCATCTAGATCAAAAGCTATTTCATTACCAATAATGTCAGGTCCCCCTTGACCATCTAGATCAACAACTGCTTCATTAGAACTTATGTCAGAGAACTCATCTAGATCAACAGCTGATTCATCACCATTCCTATCAGGTTCTTCTTTCCCATCCAGATCAACAGCTGCTTCATCACCACTTATGTCCGGTTCCCCTTTCTCATCTAGATCAATAGCTGCTTCATCACCGCTAATGTCATGTTCCCCAATCTCATCTGGATCAACATTTGCTTCATCACCGCTAATGTCATGTTCCCCTTTCTCATCTGGATCAACATTTGCTTCATCACCACTTATGTCATGTTCCCCTTTCTCATCTGGATCAATAGCTAATTCATCACCACTAATGTCATGTTCCCCTTTCTCATATGGATCAATAGCTGATTCATCACCACTAATGTCATGTTCCCCTTTCTCATCTGGATCAATAGCTGATTCATCACCACTAATGTCATGTTCCCCTTTCTCATCTGGATCAATAGCTGATTCATCACCACTAATGTCATGTTCCCCTTTCTCATCTGGATCAATAGCTGATTCATCACCACTAATGTCATGTTCCCCTTTCTCATCTGGATCAACAACTACTTCATCACCACTAATGTCATTTTCCCCTTTCTCATCTGGATCAATAGCTGATTCATCACCACTAATGTTATGTTCCCCTTTCTCATCTAGATCAACAGCTACTTCATCACCACTAATGTCAGGTTTCCTTTGATTATTTAAATCCACAGCTGCCCCTTTACTACATATGCCAAGTTCCCCATTATCATGTAGATAAGTGGCTGCCTCACCGCTGCTAAGGTCTGGGTCTCCTCTATTAGCTGGATCAGTGGTTGCATGGTCATCTACGTTTACAGGATCGGCAAGGTCATTTAAATCAGCAGTAGCTTCATGGTCATTCCCAACTAAGTTAACAAGAAAATATTAATCAATCTAAATGACATCAAAAATGCCAGTGCTTAATGAGATCTATATTCTTAATATGGAGACATGAAAAGTAATGATGGTCTTAATTAACAGAATGTCCAATGATCATGTACACATTCTCAACCCTGCACTCCATCTTTTGTACTTGAATACTTAAGCAATGACCAGGTAGAAATATTATGGAATAAGTTTAAAAACGAGAGTGCTCTGATGTCCCTGGGTCACTCACCTGAGAAAGAGGCTTTAGCCCCAGGGTGAGGCCAATTTTGACCCCACGGGCATAATTTCCATTACTGTAATAGAAGACCTGTAGATGATGCTAGATATCAAATATAGAAATTCTGGGCCTTGTGGGTTCTGACAAAAAATTTAAAAGGTTTCCATATATTACAAGTCGCTGTAAAATTGGTAACCCCAAGGCGGGTCAATTTTGACTCCAGGTACATTATTTACACAGCTTTGATAAAGGACCACCAGATGATGCTATATACCAAGTATGATGGCTCTGGGCCTTGTGGTTTAATAGAAAAAGTTTGATGAACATTGAACAGGGTGGAAAATATTGAACCCAGGACGTAAGATTGAGGACCTACATGAACATAATGCTACATACCACATATGAAAGATCTGGGCATTTTTGTTTCAAACAAATAGGTTTTACAAAAAATAACTCTGATTTATTACATTTTTGACTACAAAACTCTGTTTTGAAGATCATGTTAGGATGGTAGAATGACCACTTGGGCGTGGGTCGCATCCTGTTTAAAAGCATACTTTTTAAAATAAAGTTTCTTATTTCACTTCAAATTGGTGGAGATACACATATGGCTTTTGTAAAATGTTTGTTTTACAGCAATTGTCCACCACTTTGTGGGACAGTCCTCATAAATGTCTATATAAATGTCTCATAAAATGGTATTATGGTATCATGAAAAACATGTCAAGTTAAAATTAAGTTTTAAACATGACTAAAATAGTAGGAACATGTAACAGTTTTAAACAGCTTGTTTAAGAATGAACATAATGAAATGGATGAAATGGAGAATAACAGTTGGCAAAACAAGAATCTGTTCAACTTCAAATAAGAAAGAAGTGCTCAAAACATAAAATTGTTGATAATTTTAAAGACATACTATGCTTATCCTTGAGTTAAATATTTTAATCACAGAAATTAATTGAATCCATTAAATCTTTAGTGAATATGTCTTATTTGAATAAAAGAATGGATTAACTATGCATGGGAAGCTGCTTTCCCTATAACAGGTTAAGTAAAGTGGGTCCTTTCTTAAAAAAAAAAGTGCCAGTTTTTTTTAATGACTCAATAATTATATTCATATTGTGACCACCTATAGTGTGTAGAATTTTAAACATTACATATCAACTTTGTGTGAAGTCTATTTTGTATTTACGAAGATACTGTTTAGCAAAATATTTTCTAATATAAAATTTGGGCATAGTATATCTTTAAGTTATGTTTAAACTTTTAACATTTAATGGAATTAAAGATGCGTTACAACTAAAAAAATCAGATAATTGTTGATTTGCACATTTTTGTTCTAACATGTAGAGATGAACCTAAAATGATGGAAACTGGCTATTTGGAGTTATTTTGCTTGAATCCGTTATGCCTAGTTTTGATCCAGTTGTTAATTTCATATAGAAATAATTTTCATATAGAAATAATAAAAGTCTGGCCAGACTTTCATTCATTCTGCATAATATCACACTGAGTAATTCAAAATACTCTTAACTAGAAATGTATCCATACGATATGGATGCCCCAACTCACCCATGGCCAAGTCAAGAGCAATAACTCTTCCAATAGAATACCAAACCAACCCAGGTTCAAAACAACTCATTATAGCCAACACTTCTATGAAATAATTTAGGAGCTCTGAGCAACACAAGTTGGAAATTGTTAATTTTGACTCAGTCAAGGGCAATTACACTGAAAATACCAAACTGATCCACAGGAAAAGACCCATGTGCACAACAACTAATGATGGCCAAAACTTCTATGAAGTTTCATCACTGTAGGCAAATACTTTAAAAGCTCTGCATGACACAACATATAGGGACCGAAAAGGTAGACAAAGACAAATTTTAATGCCCCCCCCTCTGAGTGGGGGCATAAAAATACTAGAAATTCAACATCATTTTTTGAGTTTCCTATTACTTTAGGTACAAATCTGTGTGTTAGAACAGAAAATACATGTAGCTACTGAATGAAAAATCTGACTTTTAAGTTCTTAAGCATATTAAAACTATAAAGATATACATGACTGTACTATGCTCATCTTCCAGAAAAATAATTTCATCGCAAAAAATTATTGAAATCTATTAAACTCTTACAGAATATGTCTAATTTGGACAAAAGAATATACAAAGAAGGTATGGGAAGCTGCATTCTCTATTACAGGTCAAGTAAAGTTGGTCCTTTCTTAAAAAAACTGCCAGTTTTTTAATGCCACTATATATTCGTATGGCTAACTCCTGTAGTGTGTAGAGTTTAAAACATAACATAGCTACTTTGTGAAAAGTCGAAACATGTTGATTTTATATTTACAAAGAGACAGTGTAGCAATTTTCAATATTTTCAAATATCAAATTTGAGCATAGTATATCTTAAATAATATCTAGCAAGAATCTCAATTTTGAAAGACAACTTTTGTACTTATCAATAATAACTTAAATGCAACAGTAAATAACTTAAGACATGTACCAGTTAAACCATTGTCCTGAAATTGTGTTCAACAAAAAAGAATGACAAAAAGATAAATGGCATTTTCCTAATACAGTTATTAATCATTGCTAACTATCTTGTCGCTTTATTTTATCATGCTAATGAGCTCTTACAATAAAAACGAAAACATGGCTGGTCATGTGACTCATGTCACATTCCCAGTACATGTCCCCTTTAAAGTTTCACATACAAAATGTATATTTATTTCAGACTCACTGTGATAATCTCTACTCAGTCTACTGACACAACAATAATTCAACAGAATAAATTTGATGAATAGACAGACATTTTAAGGTGTGACATACCAAACATACAATGCTTCTAAATCTTATAAAGCCTATACTTTAAGTGATGAAGATGTATCAAATCATTCTGGAAATAATGTATGTAATCACCTTTTCCCAGGGTAGTTCGGCAATCCCATAGTCGTATGTAATCTCTTCACCTATCTCAATATCCCTGGAAAGAAAAATGATGATTTTAAGAAATATGCATTTAAAAAATGAGTACGAGAATGGTTCTATAGACATTTTTATTGATTAATAAACAATTTAAAACCCTGGGTCGCACACAAAAAACTATTGTTCAAATTTCAAGACAAGAAGGATTTTTATATTAAAGGCCCCTGTGACATTGACCTCCAACCTTCTTTTTTTTTCTTTCTAAAGAAAACCTATGACATGCCCAGACATGTTCCAACCTAATATATTTAGCTCATCCTAATAACTATTAGCTAAGGTGAGTAAAAATAATGTCACAAAATGTGAGGGATAGTGCCAATGACTGAATGAACCTGTGTGAACCACTTGTATCAGAAACTCAATATTTTGCACTTTTTTCTTTATGGTTGCCATGGCAACAGGAACTCTATGTAGAATGTAATTTAAGCATTAAATAATAACATGTTGAAGACATATTTGCCAAGAATCAACAATGTTGAAGTACACTGAGGACAGTGCTTAACTTCTACTGAGGACTGTGTAATGTGCAAATGGGGACATTAGATAAATGTAAAATGAATTAACCACACTTTCACATACCTAAGGCTAAACAAAAGCAAATTTCCATCAATTTGCTTCATGACAGCATTTCTTTCTTTTTTATTCCCATGATTTACCAGTCGCCCAAGCCGACCTGTCTCTTTTGTAGCATCCACACTGTAAAAAAAAATTCTTAGCCTTGAAATGATTTTCAGAACATTTGCAGTGAGTGACGTCAAAATAAAATCCATAATCAGTGACTGTAATAATTTATAAATACTAGTTTATGGAAATAAAAGCAGTGCCCTTGCCTGTTATCCAAACAAGTGGACCAAAGTGGTAATCAGTTAGTATAACGCAACATTTTTTTGTATTGAATATTGTCAGATAAAGACTATGAACCTCAATTAAATATAACAAGCTTACTCTTTGAACTTACCAAAACTCTTTTTGCCCTATTTTAAAGAAAAACCTAAAGCCAGAGCTGCCTTCAGCTTCTCTTTTTTCACCCTCATCAGCAGAAACTACTTCTCCATCATAATGAAGAAGAAAGTCACCTTTACTTCTTGATATTGTTGTAATAATTCCTCTTCCTGAAATAGATAAATGTTCTTTTTGCCCATGCATGAGAAAGAAAATTTATAATTATAATGTGCTTGTTTAAATGCTTTTCTTTTTTTATGTTTGTTTTTGTGATAATTTTGGACCAAAAAAAGGACATGAAATCTTGCAGAACTTGCTTCAAGTAAGGGTGTAACGGTTTACCGATATATTGCAATATGAAAAAATAAATTTCGTCATGGTACAATTTTTGGAAAACCAGTATTTTATAAAAATCATAAATTTCAATTAATTGCCTTCTAATTTCGTACAAATTTCACATAAAATCTTTAATTGGCAAATTTTATTGGCGCCAACGTAAGATAAAAATATCCAACAACTAGTACACTTAAAAGTCAATAAGCGGCCGCGTAATTTAAACAAGCGGCCCAGATGTGAAAGGTCACAAGTGACTAGTTTTCTTTATCAAATTGTGCGACACTTTACTTTCTATTTAGTCCTTATATTTTTATTAAGTTTCTGCTTAGAATATATACATATATTATAATAATAATATATAATGTTACTCCATCTTTACATCAAAACATATGTGTTGCAATACACTTTGGCAAAATGGCAATATATTGCAATACGGTTTTTGCCGTATTGTTACACCCCTAGCTTCAAGTGGCAAAATGTTGCATTTTTTACCTTTGAGGTGCCTTCATTATGTGAGAAAATGGCTAATTTATTAAATTTTCAAAAAAGTATACTTTCAAAATTATGCAAATGAGTTTAAACTAAGTAATAATGCTTTTTGCTTTGCTCATTTACAAATTTAAACACTTATAGAACTGATAAAAATATGTGTATTTTTAAAGCTGCACGCCTCCAGATGAGTCAAAATATTTCAAGAAATTCAATCTTTAGAAAAATGTATTAAGATCTTAAGTAAAATGATTCAATATCTAATTAATTATTTACATGTTATGAGCAATTAATGACTGACTTTGCAGTATCAATCACTATAATTCTACTGCGTTACTAGCTCAAGTAAGAGGTATTTATCTATATTTTGACCTCTTTTTGGTACTTTGCGTGGATCGTAAGTGCCGTTTGCAATGTGTAAATTACTTTCTTTG
The DNA here is from genome assembly GCA_022818135.1 of Saxidomus purpurata. Classification (NCBI taxonomy): domain Eukaryota; kingdom Metazoa; phylum Mollusca; class Bivalvia; order Venerida; family Veneridae; genus Saxidomus; species Saxidomus purpurata. The sequence continues at coordinate 45,391,048 of JAFMSR010000008.1, read as the reverse complement.
TTCACTTCACAATATTTAACCTTTAAATACATTTTCAAAATTTTCATGAAAATAAGCATGAATCTGGAGGCATGCAGCTTTAACATCACACCATTTCTTGACCATATTGTAATCTGTTGTGTTTTTTGGATGTTTGTGGATTTTTATGACTGCATAGATAATTTTCGTATTCATTTCTTACTTGCTGTATTTTCAAGAATATTATAGCTTCTGTAAACAAATGGAATAGGACCTAAAAGAGCAATTAATACTCTGTCTAAAAGTAAAAATATCTTTCCTAAAGAAATTTAATAAAAATTAGCAATTTACCTAATGATATTGTGCAATAGGTACATGTATCTGATTTTCATGACCATAATCCATTGCTAAACTTCACTTGAAAATTACTGATTATTGATCAGCCCAGTTTATCAGATTTACTGCAGTGATTGTGACAGGATATAAGCGATGAAATCATAATTTGTAAAAGAGTGTCTAATCCTTTTGAAAGAGAGCCCTGCTTCAATCAATATTTGATCATACACTTCCAGGGAATTAGATTTTAAATTATTTGAACCTACATACATGTCTTTGCAAATTTTGATAACATAGTTCCAGGAGCCAGGGCTTCCATTAATGGAAGTTTTGGAGTTGTTTCCTCATTTATTTGGCTTGTGACTTCCAAGGCTTTAGCTTAGCCCTAAACAGCTAAAGCATGTACACAGATTTTCAAGCTGAACAGAAGTATCATAATTAAGTCTAAACGGACATCAACAATTTTCAAGCCTGAACAATGACAAAATAACACAGACCAAATAACATCCTTCGGCTTCATATATAAAATTTAAAATAAAAAAGAATGACCGGTATTCAGGAAAATGTATATGACTTTACAGTGATTTGTTTTCCTGTATTTTACAGCTGAATAAAGGCTGTTTCCCCTAGCCCAAAATAGGTATATTTTCCCATAAAAATGCTTATATTTTCCCCTCATGTGCACATTCTTCACCAGAACCATGACTTAACAGCAGCTGACTTATATATCAGCTAGAAGACAGAAAGCTGTCCCTATAGATAGCCTCTGCCATGTACCATGCATATCAAATTGAAAATTTTATAAAATGTGTTCCCAGTTGTTGGAATTTGATTTTCTGATTTATCGGGCTATATTTTCCCCTTCAGAAAGCCACCTGTAGGTTGTTTTGAAATTGAAAAAAAATATCACTGCTTCATCAGTTTATAAGGCAGAAACACTGAAACAGACAGTAGAAATTCATGTAGATCTAGGTTTCAAGCAAGTAAGTCACAAACCTGAATTGCATCATATCAAATCTTTGACGGCGATATAATAAAGTAGGCAGATTTAAACTTTTAAGTCTTTCAACTGTATGGGAACACAATTATTCCATCAATTTTATTGCCTACCTTTAATGGGACATTGGATGATTTCAAACCCTGGTTGATCTTTGTTTTCTTTTAACCAATTCCTAGCACTCGATAACGGAGATTTTCTTTGGATGCGTCTCATGCCGTCCTTTCAAGCTTCATAAACAACTGATAAATGTGTAAAAAGCATTCAAAATGGCGAACGAATGTGGACATTACACTTGACACCGTTTGTCGTATTCCGGTACATTCCGGACGGGCGTCTAAGGATGATCCCCACTGTTCAAAAATGCCTTAACGGCTACCATAGATTAAAATTATTTTTAGGTCTTTTAAAGTTAAAAAGTGACATTATAATATAAATAATTATATTGCAAAGTAAGTATTAAAATGCTATTTTAAATGTTTAACAGTTTTAAATTGTTTCAATATATTTAAAATATCTTTTGTGCTCTGTACCACGTAGCTATATTACAACCTCTTCATTGTATATCTCGGTCTGTACAAATATTGAAATTGTGATAATTACACGATATAGATTCTAAAATGATTTACCAATATATATTTTAATGTAAAACTTTTATTTTTCGTCATGGAATAAAAAGTGGATGTGTATATTTTGATATAATGACTGTCACGTTAGCCTGCACTACAATAATGATGCAACGGACTAAGAATATGAATGATCGTCACATGATAAAATTTAAGTTACATTTGAAGAGTTTGAATGTTGTTTTGTACTGAAAGTCATGCTAAACAGCAGTTGTCATATGGCGACGAGAGTATATAACTCGGTGGGTTTTTTTTTTGTAGTACTTAGGAAACACATAATACATGTATACATGCATGTACATAGCGATGTATAATAGCATTAATATGCGTCACATAATGCAGTCAGTTTGTACATATAAGTGATCTAGGAAAGAATCGAGAAATTTTCGGTCATAATCATGTTGTATAATACTATAAAGAAATTTAAAAATTATTTCAGTATGATTGGGTTCAATCTAACGACCACTATCAAATATATTTTCAGACGCCTTTGTGAGATTCCATATTGAACAAGGAATAGAGTGTAGAATTTCAACAAATGTTATCATTATCTTTTAAGAAAACATGAATGCATATACATCTATTATGATCTATATACCATGCCTGAAGACTGCTTAGCGACCGTTCTTACTTCAATGCACGTACGCACACACACCGTCACTGAACACTGAACACGATAATGAAGAAAGCACAAGTATAGAGATGATCTTTAAAATTTCAAAATGATCTATTTATTTTACAGTTTATATGACCATACTAATCAATATTTATTAGTTTGACCATACTTGAAAATGTATATAGTATAAGGTTGTGTCTTAACCTAGTACATATGTGTGATAGTGGTGAGTATTACGTGTTAATTACTTGGAACTGTATACATATCCAGCTCGCCTTATTTATGTGACTGTTTGCGCGAATTCGACACAGATTTTTGTGGCTTCTCCTAGCATGAATAATATCTACAAAATGTATACACTTTAACGTCAGATTACTGTTCTCATGCAGTTTGTGCAAAGATCATATACTAATATGGCATTTATGTAAACACTATGATGAGAATGTTGTCCCGTTAGCAATAGATGATGATAGAGTGGTGGGTCGGAGTACAATTTCAAACTGCACCTATAGTCAGTATCTACATATTATTCAGATATATCTATCTTGTGTAAATCAAATAATTTACTAGAACAGAAATTATAATAGGAATTACTTTTGCTACTTTTCAATATCTATTATTTTATTATGAATGAACATCAGCTTAAATTGATGTTACATGTATACATACAACTATATATTTATCGCATATCTGATTACATGCCTGTTTTGCATCCTTGTGGGCTTTTCAGTCTTTTTTTAAATAAAATGTTTCTTCTTCTTCTTCATTTTCTTCTTCTTCTTTTTCTTCTTCTTCTTTTTCTTCTTCTACTACTACTACTACTATACACTGCGTTCTACATCTAACGCTACACGTATATATTTCGCAATAAATTCAGTAGTAATGCACTGATCTCGTTCAAATTTGGAGTGAAAGTAATTCAACTTATGTGTCACATTTCTGTCGAAAATCATTGTAATCGATTTATAACAACAAAATATAATAGCATTAATATAAAATCTAAAGCCCCAAATTGTTTTGACGCCACGAAAATGTAAAGTCAATCAATCGCAATCAATTCAACATTCGAAATGATGTTAACTTTATTCTTGTTAAACCACCGTAAAGACAGTATTACATTTTGAAGTGTTCACAACATTTATCTTATTACTTTTGTACTTTATCTCAATTTGACAATGTAACAAAACTAGAAAATGAATAGAATTATTGTAAAAAAAACCCAAAAAACAAACAAACTGAAAAGTAAACTGCAGACAGTCCACGTGAACATTTGTCTATATTTTATTTGATAAATAAAATTAAATAATTGAAAAAAGAAAAGAAAAAAAAACATGAGGATTGCTCGGCCGCGCCTTTTGTTTCTCATTTTAACTATACCAGCTTCTTTGTTGGAATTTTTATATATTTTGTTTTTTTTTAAATATTGTATTCTTCGTAGAATGTTACAAAATTACCAAAAATCGATAATTTTCTCTCATTCTCTTATCATACACGGTTAGATCAAATAAAAATTAGAAAAAATTTCATTCATATTTATATTGTCTTTTAAAGTTGACAAACAAGTAAGTCAGAGAAAGAGTGGGTATCTTTAATTTCATAAGGTATTGCATTCCATATTTCTGTTCATGTATGCGGAAGTGTTTAGTGATTTTTTAATAGATATATTTATAATTAACATGATACATTTGCAGTATAAGCGTACGGATATCTTGGATTATAAATAATACAGAACTATTTGCTGAAATGTCATTATAAAAATTTCAAAACAATACACTTCAACATCTATATAAACGTTTTTTAAATATATGCTAAACTTTTACATTAAAAGTTGGCGTGATTTTCTATATTAAATTTCTTTAAAGAGTTTAATTATTTTTATACACCACTTCAAAAGTTAAAATTCTATTTTAAAAACAAGTTTTGAATCTTTTAATGGACTAGGATCTTTCTACTTTGCAGAGATACAGAAACAGCCATTTTAGTTTTATAAAGTGATTTAATGCATTGATTATCACCAAATACATAACTTAAATTTTGTCTATTTTCAATTTGTAACTGTTCGCTATTTTTCCTATAGAGTACATGTCACGAAAAAAGAAGAATCATCCACAGCAATCAATCTATAAGACTTAGAGACTAAACAATCTTCATAGACATATCATGTCTGTAAATTTGAAAGAGCATCACCCCAACTGTCGAGTCCAGATTAACGACACATTCAGGTTTTCAAGAAAAAAAACAACAACAACAAAAAAAAAACAAATTGAGTCTTTGAGTTATAAAAGTAGCTGTAAGTAAACACAAAATGAGAAATATGAGTAATACATACCACTTGATATCATTGAGGCTTACAATATTCAATATGAATTTGATATGACAAATTATTGATATCTAATATACTGTAAACAAGACATCTGAGGACTTTTAGATATGGTAAGAACAGAGACGAGTGAGGACACAGTTGTCAATATTAAATTGCAATAGCTAATATATACGTAAAACGTATTGTATTTTGTCAAATGTTGTTCTACAACATCAAATATAGTATTTCTAGGAGATTTTTAATCTAACAGCGAAAGTAAAATGATGTACGAAGCACATTTCGGAATTTGGCGCCATTTTATTGATATGATAAGAATGACGTCATATGCGCATGCGCAGTATCATTGAGTGTGAAATTGTAATGCGCAGAAAATGATGAAAAATTTAAACAATGATACACACGTCAAAAAGTGCTAGGAATCTGACGGCAAATGAGACATTTTGATTTTACAACTTTAAAACATGTTTTATGGAAAAATATGTATTTTAAAGAATATTTACATTGTAACCAAGTGAGGACGTCCTCATTATACCGACAAGTCCTCAGTCGTTGCTGTTCTTACTAATGAATGTCCTCATTGTCCAGTGCATACCAAACCACACACACACACACACACACACACACACACACACACACTACCAACAAAGCAAACACACGAGGACAAAACGAACAATTAAAGGAACACAGTGGAAACCACAGTGAAACCATGTTTCCAAAGGACAATTAATACAAAGCAAACACACGAGGACAAAACGAACAATTAAAGGAACACAGTGGAAACCACAGTGAAACCATGTTTCCAAAGGACAATTAATCTAATGTAAAATAACATATCTCAAAATATTCCAGTGTGAACAGAAATTGCATTCTATAAATCTACTTCTGGGAATATGTAAACTGGAAAGGCTACATCTGACGGACTAATAGATGGATGTTGGGACAGATGGAGCGGTAAACACCTTAATTATGCAGTGTAATTATTCGTCACGTTCGTAGTCTTTCAGCTTAGAAATATGAAAAAAACGGTGAACGTTTCAGGAAAATGTTCGCTCGTGTTTGCCAATTTATCCAAACAAACGAAATATCCTAGACAATATATGTGTCCACAATCGAAGAAATAAAGATCCACAAGGAAATCATGTCTGGAGGTAAAAAATGCAACTGGAAACTTCAGCGTTAAAACTATTTATATGAAGTAGTCTCTACAGATTAATGTTGACATCCCATGCTATACAGTTCAATATCGAAATTACGATATAAATTATTCAAATATATATTCCGCTATTTTATTCAAATATCATCATTCTTATAATTTCAGCAACACTTTCCCACTTCTGTGCGTCTTCGGATTAATAAAGCTAGATTAGAAAAATGATTGCAATTTTGCTCCAGTTGTAAGTTGGTCAATACCAGTTGTGACATCCGTTAGTTAGTGGTATATTTGACGTCCGTTAGATATGGTCAGGCCGTGAGAGATGCGTCATTTGACAACGCCTCACGTGCCCAAGTCAAACAAGCTGTAACGGGTACCAATAATGAAAGTTACAGTCTCCTCCTCTTGTAAGTGGTTGGTTGTCTTGGGAACACTTTCAGAGTAGTGCTGTTACAAATTTAACAAATTTGTTAAGCATAAACGTTACAAGAGATTAAGGTAGTAGACCCCTAATGGGCACCTATTCAAATCATTAAAGGTTTAATATTTTCTTAATCTGTATCATTTCCTGGATTTAAAAACAAATTTTAAAAGAATTTTACCGTGAAAAAAAAAGTTATAGGAATTTGAATAACCCTACCCCCATTTTGGAATTATCTATAAAATGACATCACACAAGAGATAAGAAAATACATGTATTTCATTTATTATTCAATAATTTGGTACAGATTTGGTATCAGAATAACAAGAACTATGTTTTCTTTCAGAAATTACACACCATTTACTATATAATCAATAAGTTTTATAAAACTTTTATGAAATAATCAGATAATATTACAATTTTCATGTACTTTTTTGGCCATGTTCAATTTTGAACATCAACGTTTTTACGAAAAATTAACATTTTCTAGAAATGGGGCATGTCTTTTTGTATATTAAAAATTATCTATAACATTTTGGGAACAGCATGCCAAAAATTCACAATGTTTTACCGTCTCTATTTAAAATAATTTGATTTTGAAAATCTCTATCGACAATTTTAGACGTGTCTACAAGTAATAAAATCTTCAAATAAGCTAATACTAATTTGTAAAAAAATATTTAATTTCTTTTTAGTCTAAAAACAATATAAACATATGAAGAAAAGTGCAAAATAATGAAAACAAAGAAGAAAAAGTAAAAAAAAAAATTGGGGTTCCGGCTGGATTCGAACCTATGCCCCAAAAACGTCAAAAGATCTTCAGTCCAATGCTTAACAACATAGGCTAGCTCATTAAAATTGAAGAGTTTCAAATGGAGGTTTTTATTAGGGGTGTACTACCTTAATAGTTTCTGTCATGAGCACCAGGTTCAGATAGAAATATCCGTCACCGAGGGTGACTGTTTTGGCGGGAACGAGGCTCTGCCGGATAATTCCGTCTGAGCCATGTGTCTCATGATAGAAAGTTTTTCTTGCATACCGTCTTGCACTTTGCAAACTTATCCAAATGATGAATTATCATGAAAAACAAACGATTTTCCGCCGTTGTGTTTGGGAAATCGACGTCACAATATGTTTATAACGTTACGTCATAAGTTATTCACGAGAGTCGTCTGGCATAGGAGGGGTGCCAGACCGGTTTTTCTGGCATGCGCAAAATCACCGGAAATACCGATCCGATATGCAAGAAAAATACATCTGTAATAGCAAAACTCGCTGCTTCCAAGAAAAAAGTCGTTTTATGATGAAAAATAAAATTTTACTAACTTTCAATTGTGAAGAGACTCTTGTAGGGCTTATTTATGAATATCAAGAACTACTTAATATATGTTTATCAGCAATTAAGGATACTTAAAATGGAGAACTGTAAGTGGGTACATCTAATGGATAGTATCTTAATATACAAGGACAATAGCTGTGTAAAATCAATTTAATCAAGTGATGTTCCAAAAGTAACTTCTTTTCCATTTTCACTCTCTTGGGAAGTACTGTAGATGAAACTATTATTTAAAGTTTGGTATCCTTTCGTTTATCGGGCTAAACAGCACTTTACCACGCGACAGATTCTGTCTTATATAGACGGGTCAAACATACTGAAATTCTAATAGATCTAGTTGAAATTTTACATTCTGAGAGTTTGAGGTGTTAAACCAAAATAATAAAGTCTCGAATGTTTTATAATTACTTTACATCCCAAACTTGCTGAAATGAGACAGTCAAATGTCGTTGTCTGCAGCCTAAGAAATCCCCGCGTATCATTCCCATTACGATATATAGTGCTACCCTACAAATCAAGACACGACAATCATTCAACAAAAAGCATGTTGTCATTTTTGGACGTTTTGTATACATTTTCAAATCGTTGAGCCATTTCTGTAATTAATCCAGCTTAATTTAATTTTTCGAACTTGTATTTATTGTATCTACAAATGTTTTTGCTTTAGTTATAAAATGATATAAAGGCTATTGTGTACAGTCATACAAAACATTATATTTGAAATAGTCTTTGCTTACTGCTCAGGGTCATATTTCCATTTGCATACTTTCTTGTTACTGAAAATGCGTAGAGACGCCACTTCAGTATTTTTTACACATCATAAACTGTTGGATTGTTAAAATGTCTGCGAAATAATTATGTTGTCAAAAAATATAACTTTTACTGCTTTAGAAATAAATTTTAGCCAATTCGATAAGTACACAATCATGTTTTATATGGCCTTGCTGCAGCCGAGATATTGCTTTTTTATTTGAAAGAAAGAAAACAAAAGGAGTGTTGAACAACTAAATCGTTTTGATGAGATAGCAAGAAGAAAGGGAAGTTTATTGGAAGGTTTGAGCAGCACTCCCTACATCTAGCAGATTATATCCTCCAAACCTAAATGTGTACAATGAACGTAAAATGCTAAATAAGTACAATTTTAAAGAAAAACATATCGAAAAATGTCTCTGCTTTTAGCACAGATACCAATGTAATAAATCGCTACCCATCCACTTTCTTTACTGCATCAACTATACATAAATTACTGAATAAAGAACCGCTCCCCACCCACGTATTTCAATTGGCATCTCGGCCTTCGATTTCTTTGAGTGACAATATTTTCTACCAGAACTTTGTGTGTAGTTATATGTCAGTGTCAAATAATCAAAATGCACTATACCATGTAGTAATCCCATGAATGTGTTTGAAGTATGGCTACTCTTGTGTGGAGATGTCCATCCATGTCCAGGGCCCATCAATCAGAAAAATACAGAGCCTCGTAGTGAAAACCTATCTTCATGTTTTGAAATTACAAAAAATCGTGGTCTAAACTTTGTACACTGTGTTCCTTTAATTGTTCGTTTTGTCCTCGTGTGTTTGCTTTGTATGCTAGTGTGTGTTGGTAGTGTATATGTGTGTGTGTACATGATTGTGTGTGTGTCGTGTGTGTGTACGTGTGTGTGTGTGTGCACTTCTGGGTGCTGTGGGGCTCGTTTTGGGGAGGCTGCGTTTTTGGTACGTGGCATTCCCTGTTTGATATTATTTTTGTTTTTATTCACTTGAATGTACGCAGCTTAATTCCCAAGATTGATGAGATACGACTACTGGCTAGAGACTGCAAACCTGCTTGTATACTGTTATCAGATACCTGGTTGGATTCTTCTGTCCCTGACTCAGAAATACATGTACACAATTATGTTGTTAAACGGAAAGACCGAAATCGACAAGGCGGAGGTGTATGTATTTACATCAAAAATGAACCCTCTTTCAACTCAAGGGATGATCTCGACAACCCCCAGCTAGAGGCTGCTTGGATCGACATTTTGTTGCCAAAAACTAAGCCAATTTTTTGCGGTGTTGTGTACCGTCCTCCGAAACAATCAGATTTTTATAACATTTTAGAAACAGTTTGCTCAAACTGTAATGATTTTATTACACGGGAAACTTTAATTCTTGGTGATTTTAACACTAACGTTTCTAGTTTTACTTTTTGTTCACTTGTTGCAAGCTTGTCTTCGTTTTGTGAGTTATTCAATTTATCTCAATTAATTAAAGAACACACTAGAATCTCCAGCTCATCATCCACACCTATAGACCTTATACCCGCGTCTGATAGTGATAAGATCTCACACAGTGGAGTTGTTGATATCTCAGTTAGTGATCATTTGATGATATATTGTACTCGTAAAGCTTATCGTTCAACTATTGGTAAACATAACAATGTAAAATTAAGATCTTTGAAAAAGTACAACCGAGGAGACTTTCAGCAATCATTACTTTCTGCTGATTGGAGTTCTGTTTTACTTAGTGACAATATTAATGAAGCCTGGTGTAATTTTAAAACAGTTTTTATTTCAGTTTTAGATAATATTGCTCCTGTGAAAGAGGTCCGTTTAAAACAGCGCACAGAACCATGGATAGATTCTGAAATTTTACAGTGTATTAAAGAAAGAGATTTCATTTGTATAAGAACAGTAAAACTGAAGAGCTTTATGATTCATTTAAGAAGCTTAGAAATAAAACTCGTACACTCACTGATAAAGCCAAGAAACATCTTTTCATTGATAATTTAGAACAGAATAAGAGTGACTCTAAGTCTCTGTGGAAGTGTCTTAAACAACTTGGTATGCCATCTAAGAAAGGTGTAAATACCTCAAGTAAAGTTGGATTAAACATCGATGGTGAAATTTGCTTTGATGTTGCAGAGAAGTTCAATTTATTCTTTACTACTGTTGCTTCTAAACTTGTAGAAAAATTGCCAAATAGTTCTTTTAAATTTGGTAAAGCTTTTGTTGATAGTTTATTTGATGTTGCAGAGAAGTTCAATTTATTCTTTACTACTGTTGCTTCTAAACTTATAGAAAAATTGCCAAATAGTTCTTTTAAATTTGGTAAAGCTTTTGTTGATAGTTTATTTATCTAAAGGCATTTTCCCCAAGTAGTGTTTCTTTAAAAATTTTGTCAGAGTATAAAGTACTTAAACATTTGAACAATCTTAGTGCTAATAAGGCTACTGGTTTAGATGCAATACCTTGTAGGTTTATTAGGGACAGTGCATCTATTATTGCCTGTCCCCTGACCCATATCATTAATCTATCCATTGTCCAAGGTATAGTTCCAGATGATCTTAAAACTGCAAGGGTTATTCCCCTGTACAAGAAAAATGATAAAACAGAGGTTGGTAACTATCGCCCGGTTTCCATTTTAAGTGTGGTGTCTAAAATATTTGAAAGAGCTATTTATGAACAGGTCAATGAATATCTGAGTGAGAAGCAAATTTTGTATAGTCTTAAGTCCGGTTTTTGATGTGGGTTTTCTACTGATACATGTCTGATTTATCTGTCTGATTTTCTTAAATTCCAAATGGATCAAGGTAACATGGTAGGAATAGTGCTGCTTGATTTACAAAAAGAGTTCGACACTGTTAATCATAGCATTCTGTTAATGAAGTTGAACGCTATTGGTCTTAGCAAAAATGCTGTCAGATGGTTTCAATCATATCTTTCTGACAGACAGCAGCTCGTTGATGTTTCTGGTGTACAGTCAGAAAAGTCTACAGTCACTTGTGGGGTACCTCAGGGGTCAATTCTTGGTCCCCTTTTATTTTTAATATATTTGAATGACATGAGTGCTGTGGTAAAAAACAAACTTTTGTTATATGCTGATGATTCTCGTATCATTGTTTCTGGAAAGAGTAAATCGGTTATTGAATCTTTGTAATCACAAGAGCTAAATCGGGTTAATGAGTGGCTTGTTGATAATAAACTTTCTCTACATCTTGGTAAAACTGAGTCAGATCTTTTTGGATCAAAACCTAAGCTGAGGTCTCAGTCAGTTTTAAATGTCTCTTGCAATGGAACAAATATCCAACCTACCAATTCAGTCAAATATCTTGGGGCTAGTTTAGTTCAACATCTGTCTTGTGAGGAAATTGCAAGGTCAGTGGTCTCAAAGACAAATTCCCGTTTGAAATTTTTATATCACAAAGGTAAATACCTTACAAGTTACGCTAGGAAATTGTTGGTTACTTCTTTAATCCAGTGTCATTTTGACTATGTTTGTTCTTTGTGGTACCCTAGCTTATCTCAATACTGGCGAAATAGGCTCCAGACTACCCAAAATAAACTTGTTCGTTTTGTGCTTAAGTTAGACTGCAGTTCACATATAGGTAGGGAACATTTCGAAACACTGAAATGGCTACCAGTACCCAAAAGGGTTGATCAGATAACTCTTTGTCATGTGCATAAAATCAAGAATAACATAGCTCCTGGTTATCTAAATGAGCATTTTGTTCCTCTTAACGCAGTGCGACAATCGATTAACAAGATCTAGAGTTGTTGCTGTATCTCCAATTGACTCTGGGGGTGAATTTTCATTCAGTGAAACAGGACGTTATGTGTTACCCAAGGTCGGTAATTTTGGTAAAAAGTATTTTGCCTTCAGGGGCATATCATTATGGAATGATCTTCCGCAAATTCTCAGAAATGTTGAATGTCCTCAGAAATTCAAGAGTGCCTTAAAACTCCATCTTATGACCGAATAGCATTTTAATTGAGAATTGTTCGTTTTTTAGGATAAGTCTTAAGTTTTAGTCTTATATTGTACCTATTGTACCAATATATCCATATTGTACCAATATATCCTTTAAATAAGTTCGTAGATTTTATGACTATACCACTGTGATAATTATGTGATAAAATTTATTGTCTTTCAAATAGAATTTGTGATATTTTATATTAGTAAATCTGTGAATAATCTTTGTGCCTATCTTGATAGATAAGTATTTGATATAATCCTTTACAATATTGGTATTCAATGATTTAAATGTGTATGCATGACTTTCTGTGTCAGGCTACCAGTAGTAGGGACCACTATGGAAATAAGAGGAAAGTTTCTTTTCCCCTTTGTTGTGTTATCCCTGGTATTGGTGTGCTCTACATGGCTCAATTAGTATGTCACTGTGTTTGTTATTTGTTTTAGCACATGCATCTTATTGATTATGCTATGTTTTATGTACACTTTTACCGAAATAAATCTATCTATCTATCTATCTGATGGTTGTCTATGTGCTTATTATTGTTTTAGTATGTCAAGTAATAAAGCTACAATACGTTCAGCTTGAGCAGTGCAATATTACAACGCTTGAAGAACTGACTTCAATAATCCCACACTGAGAGTCAGATGAAGTTACAATACTTTTATTGTCTTGTCAACTCCTCAAATATATATTGCCTATTCAAAACTAAATCTACATTGTATCAAGATTACAAAGACATAGCAACATCTTAGATTAATTCCATGTAAAATATTCACTGAATGTAGTAAGAAAACAGACAGGTAGAATTAAACTTTCGGACTTATAATTGACATTAACTATTACAATAGAATCTCTTATTAGTCATTAATTCAATCTCAAACAAAACTGAACTACATGCAAGAAAACTCACTTTTTGTCAGTCACACAAAAAACGTTTATCGTTCAGCTATTTTTGAAGTATTGAAGTGCTCCATCACTACTGGGGTTTTACTAAGAGGACTTCACAGGACCGCATTGGTCGTTTTACAACAATACTAACAAGAGGAAGGCCTGTAGATAAAACATGAGTTTTAGAATGTTTTTAAAATGTTCAATGCAAACTGAATTGATTGATGAAATGTTTGTTGAAGCGTTAAATAGAATGAACCGTCTTATCAGATGCCTGCCGCTAAGTTACTCCTTTGACAATTGTTTTCTCGTGACATGCTGATATTCATTGCAAATTTCAATTATTTTAAGATCTAATCTTTAAGCTTGTGTTTATTATAATCAAAAATGCTATCAACAAGAACAATTATTGCTGATAAATGTTGAATATGCAATAAAACAGCAAACTACTTTTGATTCACTTCTATTTATTAATAAGTCATGATTAAGATATCAGCACCTCTTTATACCAATTTTAAAGTCATGGATACTCAGTAGAATAATTTAACATGTACATGTAGCAATCATATGACCTTTTTGATAGTTTTCTCTTAAAGCTGCTCGCTCTCAGATTTGGGTAAACAAATAAAGTTCTTCAAACTGTATGTAAATAACGTATTTTAGAGCATATGGCGATATAAAAAGGCTACAGTATAAATTCATGTCACGTATATCTCTAAATTTCGAAAAATACGCTACCAAATTCAACGCTTTTGAAATTTCAATATTAACATATAGTGTAGCGGTGCCGTGTAACCGACCTTTTCAATCGATTTCTGCAAATTCCTACCTAGACTTTTGCTTAGTTTTTATTCCAGCCTTTAGTTTTATATTTATGAATTAGAATATCATTTTTTTTTTAAATATTTTTTCAACGGTAGCTGAGAGCGAGCAACTTTAAGTTTATACTGTCATCGGTCGCTTTGCATCATTGTACATTATATGTTTAGGCTCTGGATTCCAAGTATCCGATGACTACGGAATGACTTTCAAAATTACATTACTGATTGTGCAGCACTGGACAATTCTATATTAGTTTAATGTCTGTTTGAGGAGACATACATGCTGCTTCTTGATAGATAATCAGAACACATCAAATGCTTTGCAAGATCCCATAATGATGACTCCCTAACTAATTAGATAAATATTACATCCAGACATGGAAATCAAATTGAGTAATTTAATTTTACGGAGATTCTTAAACAACTCCACAAAAACCGGCCGCGGTATCTTTAGAAACGCTTCTGTCTAGCGATGAACTAGTTAAAAACAAAAATAATATCAAACAGGGAATTCCACGTACCAAAAACGCAGCCTCCCCAAAACGAACCCCACAGCACCCAGAAGTGCACACCACCAACACACACACACACACGCACACGCACACACACACGACACACACAACCATGCACACACACACATATACACCACCAACACACACCAGCACACAAAGAACTCAGAGGTAGTCTCGCGTGTATCAGTGATATACACCGGGCATGTTCAAGAACAAATAGGTATATTCGTAAAATAGCTATGTCTGGTACCTGGATTCCCTTGTATCTGCACCTGTCTCTCTTTAACATGCGCCTGTCAGGAGACTTGCAGTGGGAAGTTCACCCAGGGAGAAGTCCCAGGGTCAGTCGGCACTTTTAAACAATAAAAAAAGCACTAATACTTCTAATGGATGAGTCTTTGTAAACATATTTCAAGTTTTAATACTGGTGTTTCATTACATGTGGTTTTCGTGTCCACAGTAACAATACTCAACATTCCAACATGCGTGACAAACGTTTCGATCCGATTACGAAATAGGGGGCAGAATGACGGACTTCAAATCCACAGTCCAGTCTAAGACCTTTAGGTGAGTACTAAATAAAAGAAAGATATATTTTATTTCGGTAAAATTGTACAAGCAATGCGTGGAAACAACATGATACGTTAAAGCTGCTCGCTCTGAGTTATCGTTGAAAAACATATTTTTCAAAGAAATTGAAATTCTTATTGATAAATATCAAACTAACGGCTAGAATAAAAAAAAATTAGGTAGGAATTTGCAGAAATTGATTGAAAAGGTCGGTTACACGGCACCGCTACACTATACCTTCGTATTGAAATTTCAAAAGCGTTTGCAACGCTTTTGAATTTGGTAGCGTATTATTTAAAGATATACGTGACATGAATTTATACTGGAGCCTTTTTATATGACCATATATTCTAGAATACGTTATTTACAAACAGTTTGAAGAACTTTATTTTTTACCAAAATCTGAGAGCGAGCAGCTTTAACGCCATTATAGCAACAATTATATTATAATGATGCACATATGTTAAAGCTGCTCGCTCTCATTTACCGTTGTAAAAATAAATTTATACTGGAGCCTTTTTATATGACCATATGTTCTAAAATACATCATGTACATCGAGTTTGAAGAACTTTATTTTTTACCAAAATCTGAGAGCGAGCAGCTTTAATAAGTCATGCAATGCAAACCAATTTCAAGGAAAACACAGAAGAGAGTGTGTTTTTCTCTTATTTCCATTGTGGGCCTTAAACAACTTATACTTATTCACCACATGCTTTTCATACAACTACAAGGTCCAGTGAATTGGTATTTTAAATTAATAGCATTTACCCTTACTTCATAATGGCATTAACATTAAAATTACGAGGTGACTTAAAGAAAAAACTGTCTGGAACATCAGACACAGACTAGTAAAGTTTGGGTGGTGCGGTGGTCGAGTTGTTAACGGTCTGGACTACCAATCCATAAGTCCCCGGTTCGAATCCCGGCCAGGGCACTGGAAATTTCAGAAATGCTTTTCAGTGTTTCCAATCCATCTAGAGATAAAGTGGTTAGAAACCCATGTATCGGTGCTATACACCGGGCATGTAAATAAGAAGCGAAGGGTCTATTCGAAAAAGAGCTAGGGTCTGGTATCCGGATTTCCCCGTATCAGCATCTGTCTCTCTAGCCTGCGCTGTCAGGAGTCTTGGCACATTCACCCAGGGAGAAGTCCCAAGGTCGGCCGGGACTAATAAACAATCAAAATTTTTCATGATCACTTTTGCAAAACATTAGATGAATCCAATTGCACGAGGTTCACGAAATTACCAGTATCGTACCGACCGTCGACACCACATTATGTGTCAACCTATTTCTATTTTTATTTTTCTTATGCATAACATTTCAACTCTCATCCAGGAGATCTTTTTCATGAAGAACTTTAACAATGTTACTATGTTTAAGCTGCTCGCTCTCAGTTACCGTTAAAAAATAATTTTAAATTGACATATAAACTAAAACACACAAACACACTGAATCTAAGTATTAATGGCATACTTTTAGAGAATGCAACAGTCCAAAAAGTACTAGGTGTGTATATTGACAATACCCTAAATTGGCATGCACGTATAGATTATGTATGTAAAAAGCTTAATACCAAAATAGCATTATTAAAAGGCATTTTGTTCCTTCTCACAGATGAGACGAAAATTATGTTTTATAACGCGTACATTTTGCCAATATTCGATTACTGTTGTACAATCTGGGGAAAAGATAACAAAAACTATATGAACAAAATAAACATGCTACAAAAACGAGTTGCAAAAATTATCTTAAATAAGCCGATGAAAACGCCAACATTAGGGCTATATAAACAATTAAAATGGCTTTCTTTTACTGATAGGTGCTGTTCTTGTGTATAAAGTTATGAATCATATGTCGCCATCATATATGTCAGAGATTTTGATATTTTCCAAAAATGAAAAACATAATCTGCGATCTTCTGTGCACAACGATCTTGTTTTACAAAGAATACCTCGAACCAATTATTATAAAGATTCATTCTTGTATTTTAGTATGAAAGTTTGGAATGATATTCCGTTTGATATTAGAGGAATTCCTGAACTCAAAACATTTAAATACAAATACAAGAACTATCTATTAAGTAACACTTAACAACTACAGTTTGGACTAAATTTTTGAGTGTCTGTCGTATCAAAAGAAAGTTTCAACAATTTAAACAATTTTTGTCTCATTTTTGCATATCTAACTTTGGCAAACAAATATACTATTTGAAAAATATGATTGTTCAATTGAAATGTATAACTAGCAAATCATATTTTGTTTCATAATGCTGTATCGGCGGTATGTTGTTGTTGTTGCATTTCAATTCTTCTTTTATATTGTTGAAGGCCATATGGAAATAAAATTGTTCTAAATTAAAAATTTACTTCTACAAATATATTTCCGCACTAACTTTTGGTACAAATTTTTGAGTATCTGTCTTATCAAAAGAAAGTTTCAACAATTTTAACAATTTTTGTCTTACTTTTGTCATATCTAACTTTGCAAAAAATAGACTTTTTAAAAATATGATTGTTAAATTGTAAAAATGTATAAGTAGTAAATCATATTTTGTTTCATATTTCTCTATCAACGGTATGTTATTTTTGTTGCATTTTAATTATACCCCCACAAAACGAAGTTTGGGGGGGTATATAGGAGTGAGCTTGTCGGTCGGTCGGTTGGTCGGTCGGTCGGTCTGTTGGTTTTCGTTTCCGGATGATAACTCATGAACGACTTTACCCTTTTGAATTATTTTTGGTACACACGTGCAACTTTATGACATACAGGTCTAGTTCGACTTTGGGGTCAGTAGGTCAAAGGTCAAGGTCACAGTGACTCTGAACTGTAAAACAGTTTCCGGATGATAACTCATGAAAGGCTTGACCGATTTCAATGAAACTTGGTCTGTAGGTAGCTTGCGTGGAGACGCCGCTTGGGATTGCATTTGGGGTCACTAGGGTCAAGGTCAAGGTCACTGTTACTAAAAATAGAAAAATGGTTTCCGCTCAATAACTCAAGTTAGGAGAGACCAATTACACTGAAACTTGGTCTGTAGGCGGCTTGCGTGGAGACGCCGCTTGGGATTGCATTTGGGGTCACTAGGGTCAAGGTCACTGTTACTAAAAATAGAAAAATGGTTTCCGCTCAATAACTCAAGTTAGGAGTGACTAATTGCAATCAAACTCAGTGTGTAGGTAGCTTGTGTAGAGAGGAAGCTTGGAATTGCATTTTGGGTCACTAGGTTCAAGGTCAAGGGCACTGTTACTAAAAATAGAAAAATGGTTTCCGCTCAATAACTTGAGATAGGAGTGACCAATTGTAATGAAACTTGGTGTGTAGGTAGCTTGCGTGGAGAGGAAGCTTTGGGTCACTAGGGTCAAGGTCACTAGGGTCAAAGTCAAGGTCACTGTTACTAAAAATAGATTTTTATTTATTTTAAGTTTCTAGATTGTTTTAAGCAAAAAAACTTTTTCGGGGTCAAGGTCACTAGGGTCAAGGTCAAGGTCAGTGTTAGTTTTTAGTCTTTTAAGCAAAAAAAAATTGGGAGGTCAAGGTCACTAGGGTCAAGGTCACTGTTACTAAAAATAGATTTTTTTTTTTTTAGTTTTTAGATTGTTTTAAGCAAAAAAAATAATTTGGGGGTCAAGGTCACTGTTGCTAAAAATGTATTTTTGCTATTACAACAATACATTTACACAAGTTATTGTATAATAACTCAACTCTATGTCCTTGTGGCCATTCCTTTCTTATGGTTGCCATACTTCTGTGACAAAGCTGTATTGTGGGGGTATAATTCGTCACTCTTGTGACAGTTCTAGTTCTTCTTTTACATTGTTGAAGGCCATATGAAAATAAGATGTATTTTGATTTACATGTAAATCCTTGTATGTCTGATATGTAACCTTCATGAAATAAAGATTTTATTATTATTATTATTATTATTATTATTATTATACTTATTCAGAAGTATAAAACTAAAGGCTAGAATCAATAGGAATTTTCAGAATCGATTGAAAATGTCGGTAATACGACACCGCTACACTATATGTTTATATTGAAATTTCAAAAGCGTTTGCAACTCTTTTGAATTTGGTAGCGTTATAATTCTGAAGTAATGAAATTTAGAGATAAATGTGACAGGAATTTATACTGGAGTCTTTTTATATGACCATATGTTCTTGAATACGGTATTTACATACAGTTTGAAGAACTTTATTTTTGTACTAAAATCTGAGAGCAAGCAGCTTTAAGAAATGTCCAACATGTTGTTAGGTATGAAGAACACGTTTTTGTGAGTGTATTATTTCTGTGTTTTGCTTCGGTGCACGTTTTTTAAACTGTAAATGCATACTTTTATTCGAAAATGCGAAGCATTGTTTAATTTTCATCTCGAGACTATAAGTAAAAACCTCAAATCTTCAAACAGGAGGTGCTCGACATAAAATCATTCGTTTCTGAAGAATATGTTATTTACCTTGGGATTTTGTGCATGACTTAATTACAAAGTGAGAATATTTTATTTTCACGCCAAATGAAAACAAATAATGGCTCAAAAACAAAAATAATATCAAACAGGGAATGCCACATACCAAAAACGCAGCCTCTCCAAAAGACTTTATCACATAATACAGAATAGTGCAATGACGTACAATTAATTTACATAACAACTATCATTTGCAATAAATGTGGTTTAGAAAGAATTAATCGAAAATTTACCTTTACATAGTTACGTTGTTTCCACAGGAAACAGAGGCGCATTTCCTTTCTGTCTATAGAGAGCAACCTTTGTGACCTTGTACGATATCACTCGAGGAGGAAAGGCAATGCAATGACATTTTATGATCTACTATTATAGTTGTCAGTCATCTGCTGGAATGTTCAAAATTCGCTTTCCGTGTTCCAGTCAAAACATAACTTTTAAAGTCCTGATAATATGTAACTATATATTAGATAATAATCAAACCGATTTGTTTGTTTTTTTTGTAAATTGACCAAAGCGTGAGCTTTGATCTCAAATTATAAAAGTCCAAAGCATAAAAGCCATTGGCATGTTATGACAAATACTATTGCAATAAATCCACAACAGTTAAACGCGCATTAAAGTCCCAGGAGTACATTGATTTTTCTTATAGAAAATTAAATTTACTGATATGATGATGATAGAACCAGTGCCTTCTGGTAAGTTTTACTAATACTGTTAGATGCTTTCACGTACATGTCGCTTAAATAATAAACTGTCAGGTTGCCTTCTGCAAATATTTCTATTCATATTTCCTAACGAATTTTCCGTAATACTTGTATCTTATATAATGTATGACGGTGATAAAAATATAAATGGTTTATTAGAACTGAGGAGAGTATTTGTCACAACAAAAATCAGCGCATATTTTCGTGCAGCTTTTGTTGCAACATTTATTAATTATTGATCAACAAATGATTATATGCATAAGGTTGAATAATACTTATTATCTTAGCCTTAGTTTGAAAAGAAATGTTTCCTTTTTTGTAATTTGAAACCCAGACAGCTCTTGTTGGCGTACACACGAAATACTCGTCAACAATTGTTAGCTGTATGATTATTGCTTGTCTACGGTCAGACAGCAATACGAATTTGGTGCGATAACACGCGATTGGTCTCAATAATTGAGTAATGACCTCAATAATATCTATATGAAGATCGATGATATATTACAATTCATCAGAAAAACTTCAGTGAAAGTCTTCCATGCAGTATTGAAAATTTCTTTCGCAGCTTCTTTAGTATTTGGTGGGTAAAACAAATAATTATATTAGTTTCCATTAATAGTGTATGGCCGTGGAATCTTATCCATAGTATAGACTACATAGTTATGAATCCAAAGAGTATGAATTAATTATATTGTGTTTTATGGTGCATCGACTTCCAATGTCATACAGAGCGCATTAAAATCTGTGTATAAAAAAATGTAATATGCATGAACGTCGTTGAGTCTATATTTATCGCACTGACTTTCGGCCATCGCCTTGGTGGTTTGAGTTACCACTTGCATGGCTCACCAAGCCCATCCAGTCGCCTTTGTTTTGATACAAGCGATGGCTGTAATTCTAGAATCACGACCAATAATTCCTCTAGACATCTGATAAAATTGAGTTGATTTTTGTAATTCTAAATCGTACTTTGGGCTAGGGCTGATTTTTGCGATAGAATTTTACAAGGAATGACCTGAAAACTGTTGGGGTGAAATGTCTTAAACATGATAACTCGACAAGTCAAGTAACATTTTGTTATGTTTTTGCACAGTTGAGCGAAAAGTCGAAAATATAAATGATAAAAGGCGTAAACACGACAAATCCTTTCGTCGAGTTTTCCAAATGATGCTTTTTAATACGTCGTGGTTTCGCACTTTATTTTAATGTTTTAACTTTTCGGGGCTTACAATTCAGGAAACAAAAAAAAATCAAAACAACTCGACAAGTGCCTATTTTGTCGCGTCTACGACTTGACGGGGCAAAAGCTCGCTAACACGACAGATATTTGTCGTGTTTTCGACTTATCACCGTTGTGTTTTCGCCTTTTTAGCTCACTTGGCTACGCCAGGGTGAGCTTTTCTGATCGATGATTGTCCGTCGTCCGTCAACATTTTGATTCAAATGACATCTCCTCTGAAACCTCTAGGCCAATGTTGATAAAACTATGCAGGAATGTTCCTTGCATGAAGCTCTACCAAAAGTGTTCAAAGAATTCCATTCCATGCAGAACTCTGGTTGCTATGGCAACAAATAGGAAAAACTTTAAAAATCTTCTTCTCTGAAACCACAAGGCCTAGAGCTTAGATATTTGGCATGTAGCATTGTCTAGTGGACCTCTACCAAGATTGTTCAAATTATGACCCCCGAGTCAAAATTGACCCCGCGCGGGTGGGCACTTAGTTTTTGCATAGGCATATATAGGAAAAACTTTTAAAATCTTTTTCTCTGAAACCACAAGGCCTAGAGCTAAGATATTTGGCATGTAGCATTGTCTAGTGGACCTCTACCAAGATTGTTCAAATTATGACCCCCGGGTCAAAATTGACCCCGCACCGGGGTCACTTAGTTTTGCATAGGAATATATAGGAAAAAATTTAAAACTCTTCTTCTCTGAAACCACAAGGCCTAGAGCTTAGATATTTGGCATGTAGCATTGGCTAGTAGACTTCTACTAAATTTGTTCAAATTATGACCCTCGGATCAAAATTGACCCCGCACGGGGGTCACTTAGTTTTACATAGGCTTATATAGTAAAAACTTTAAAAATCTTCTTCCTTGAAACCACAAGGCCTAGAGCTTAGATATTTGGCATGTAGCATTGGCTAGTAGGCCTCTACTAAGATTGTTCAAATTATGACCCCCGGGTCAAAATTGACCCCGCACCGGGGGTCACTTAGTTTTACATAGGCTTATATAGGGAAAACTTTAAAAATCTTTTTCTCTGAAACCACAAGGCCTAGAGCTTAGATATTTGGCATGCAGCATTGGCTAGTAGACCTATACCATGATTGTTCAAATTTTGACCATCGGATCAAAATTGACCCCGCACGGGGGTCACTTAGTTTTACATAGGCTAATATAGTAAAAACTTTTAAAATCTTCTTCCTTGAAACCACAAGGCCTAGAGCTTAGATATTTGGCATGTAGCATTGGCTAGTGAACCTCTACCAAGATTGTTCAAATTATGACCCCCGGGTCAAAATTGACCCCGCACCGGGGGTCACTAAGTTTTACATAGGCTTATATCGGGAAAACTTTAAAAATCATTTTCTCTGAAACCACAAGGCCTAGAGCTTAGATATTTGGCATGTAGCATTGCCTAGTAGACCTCTTCAAAGTTTGTTCAAATTATGCCCCTGGGGTCAAAATTGACCTTGCCCGGGGGGGATCATTTGTTTTACAAAGGCGTATATAGGAAAACTTATTTGGTATATAACATTATCTAGTGATCTTCCACCAGGCAAGTGGACTTGTACCAAGGTGAGCGATATAGGGCCATCTTGGCCCTCTTGTCTTTCGTGTTCTTCAAACTTGATAGTGCTGTTGGTATAGACCAACACTGTTACATGTATCATACCGCCTGGGTCCAAGTTGGCTTGACCCAGGGTTTACTTGACCTACTGACTTACTTGCAATTTGGACCACTATTGTACAGTCTTGCAGGTAGATTTCAACTATGGCATTGGATGACCTTTACATTGACCTATTGACCTACTTTCCTGTGTTTGAAGTTACAGCAATGAAATGTGAACCATATATACTTTTTAAAGTGCAGATTCTTACTAAGGTCTTGCTTAATATTGACAAAACATTGTTAATTAAAAATAAAGACTAAATGTTAAGTTTGAAAACTTATTTCCAAAATCCTATGACTAACTTTGATTATGATCTTTGATCACTTTGTTTTAAAGCTGATCGCTCAAAGTTTCAGATAAAAAAGCAATTTCTCAATAATGATATACATGTATTCAAGTATAAAGTGTAAGAGTAAATGCAAAAATCGGCAACGAAATTAAATCTAGGAATTAATTGCACAATTCCTTTGAAAAGGTAGTGGGTTTGGTTTAACGGCACCACTACGCTATAAGGTTATATCAGAATTTCAAAAGCGTTTGATTGTAAGTGTTTAATTTCAGATATACAGATTTACTAGACAACAATTTATACTCGAACCTTTTATTTTACAATTCGCTCTAAAATATGTAATGTCAGAGAGTTTTGGGAAGGTTTCTTTTCTCCAAAATTGAGAGCGAGCAGCTTTAAAATTCAACGAAAGTCGGGTGAGCGATATACGGCCTTCATATCACTCCTATTTATTTTATTTAGTAGACTTTCTATAAATCTTGTTCATCTCTTAACCTATCTATAAATTGTATGCAGAAACCTTGAAATATGATACCTATAAATGTTACGCATGAATTAGTTCAATTATTGCCTTGTACTGATGGAATGCTTGACGATATTTTAAGGAAACGACAATTAGTATTCAAGAATAATTGCTTTGCGCTCAATTAATGAAGCTGTTTATGTTCTGCATTCAACTATCTAGATATTGATTTGAATGAATAAACTAATGGAATTTTGAAGCATAAAGTAATATGCGCTCCTTTCATGAAACAATTTAATGTTTAACCATTAGTTAATAGCGTCTAGAACAGTCCTTCAAAGGCGTCATGCATCAGTTTGTAGCTTTTGTTAATTAGGGACATCATGAGATAGTTTTGACAGCTTTTTTCATCTATACTGTCACGTTTCCTAGTCTTGTCAAAAGTCAAAGGTCATCAGAGATTTCTAACAGTTGCTATGAATATAATACATGTACAACTATTAAAAGGAGTCTTTATTCACTTAAAGTTACAACCCAGCATATTTTTCTTTGTATCACTTAACCTTTGCCAACGCGAACCCCGCCCTTCTACAACTTGGCTGAACTGTCCATTTTTCAATGATGGTGAACTTCTTGAACTTACATTTCCATGTTTTAGCCTGAAAAGTATACTTTCATATATGTGAGCGTTTTCTGCTCATAAGCAAAATGTGTATGAACTGGTGCAGTATTTTATGCTAAGCGTTTGGTGTCTTCAATATTTAATAAAATGCAATTAATTCATAATTTTACACCAATTTGAACTTTTGTCAATCCGGCATTTACCGACACTTTTTCTACTTTAGTAATTAAACAAATCTAGAAAATATGACATGTTTTAAATACAGAAGGAAAAGTTTTTGACGCTTTGGTACTTCTGTAAAATGCCTTATTTAAACTGTAAAAATAGAAGTCATTTCTGTAATTTCAAAGCCGAATGTTGTGCTGAGTTGTGTGCTCCCGAAGGGGAAGCATACTGTCGAAGGTTTGTTTGCGCAAACATTCGTCAATTCGGCTCCAAAACTCTGTAACAACTGGGTGGAATTCGATATTACGTTATTTTATAATATCTCTAAGTTGTGTTTTCTAGTTTAGTTTATATTTGTTATATAACAAAAACATCAATACAAACGTAAAATTTTATGTTGTCTTATTTACATTGCAGTAATTGGTAATTTCTATCTTAACCCGTATTCATGTTCTTGTCATTAAAACATTTATTACAAATGTTCCAAATAACGTCATTATGATGACAACGCCGATTCATGTCATTGATTATTTTATATACATTCGTTACCATGCCTTGTTTTGTAACTCCACTAATAGCTCTACAGATCTTAAGGAGTTCCTCCAATATCTTCATTGAGCTGCCTAACACTCCGCTGTTCTTGTCAGTATAATAATAATTATCTTCTTATCAATCATTAACTGTGCATAATCTTAAATCTTTTAACTACCCAACGGACTTACGTCTTGATTAGCTTCCAATCTCTAGAAATCTCAAACGATTCTTTCCGAACTTGCAGCATTGTTATGCTCTTAATCAGAGAAGTACAACTATTAAAGCTGCTCGCTCACAATTTCTTGTGGAAAAAGTCATATTTATCCGAAATGATATATTAAAACACAAAATGTAATAGTTAATGCCAAAATCAACACCACAAGTAGAAATCAACATATCAATTTTCCAATTAAGTTGGTGGGTTAGGTTGAATGGCACCGGTACGCTATATAGTTACCGGTACATAGGGACTTTCCAAAGCGATCGTAACAGTTTATGACTTGGTAGCCCATAATTTTAAATAAGAGATATACTATACGCTTTTAATTGACTATTCGTTGTAAACCATTTTTGAGGAACTTTAATGTTTCACAAACATCTGACAGCGAGCACCTTTAACTTACATTTCGCGTTTCAGAAACCTCTGAGTTAGGTTTGCTCCTCATTAAAATGGTTTTATGACTGCCACGATAATAAGGATTTGAGACAAAATATGGTGCGACTTACTATAAGATTATTCCTTATAAGTTTGTGTATCATATTTAGTTACTACATTAACGATTAGGTATCACTTTTGAGTTAAATATGCGAATAGCAATATATTTTCTTTTAAAAAACTAGCGACAATATTTGTGCAAATATTGAATACAGATGTGTTTAGTCTATAACAGTTAGACTTGTTGTCATCCCTGGAGTATGCAGAACAAAGCGATGATGGTATTAGTGTCTTAAAAATTGTAATATAACTATAACCAAATGTTTAAACGTTCACAATCTCTATCTGCCATTGTCTAAACTCTGTACAAAAAAGAATTTACTTTTTTTTTTGCTATCAATCAGTATTTAACTACTCCACTTCTTCTAATTTCACGCGACACGGCAATGTCAATTTTGACTTGAATCGCGGACTCTACAGTCTATAAACACGTACTGTCCATACCAATAGCCCGATACTCTATTTGTTCATGCTCTTTTAAACCATTTCAACTTTCAATGTATTGAAAGTGAAGCAACGGGAAATTCAACTGATAAAATGCTTTTTCTTGCTTGATTATGTTAAGCTTTTAGCGTAAAGCCGTATAATACAATTTTGTGGTAAACAAATAATGTGAACCGGTTTACCGTCTCGAGTTCTGTTATATGATTATAAAGTTGCACTTGAATTTGCACCCCGTGTTTAATGTCCCAGAATAATAGCTCTTGTGTTTTACCGGTGGAAATGACCTTAATTTGACCTCTCTTCAAAGCTGTTATAGATGGATAGAAAATGATCTTACTAAGAAAATGAATATCCACAACGCTATGTTTAATTTAAAAAATGAAGTAATTTTCGATTTTAGTATAATGTGCTATCACTGATAGCCAGCAGCTTTAAAAGTAGTTCGGTGAAAATAGAAATGGAAATCTAGGTAGCAAAAATCGTTTGAAAATGTCGATTTTACGGCGCCGCTACACTACATGTTTATATTGGAATTTTGTGTAGCGTATTATTTGAAATCTACAGATATTCTTTACAGGAATTCATACTGGAACCTTTTTATATGACTATATGTTCTAAAATATGTTATTTTCATACAGTTTGAAGAACTTTTTTTTTACTAAAATCTGAGAGCGAGCAGATAGATGCTTCACCTGTACTGCAGAATGATGCAGTGCAAATACAAACCTGATTTATATGAACCTATTCTCTCTTCAAAACATTCAGATAATGATATGGCATTATGTTGATACATTTATAAACTGCACATATACCAACTTTTAAGAACAGTTTTCGGCTGAACATGCCAATCTCCAATAATCGTACCCTTTTTACGCTAGTGATATGTTCTTCTATGTGTCCTATTAGCTCTCTGTCTTTTGTTGTTCGCAAATATCACATTTCTTCTTTCAAAACATATTTTACCTCTTTCTGTACTACCAGAAATAATTCTCAATGTAGGGAATACTTTCACTGTAATATGATATCTATTTCGATTGAAATACTTCCAGTTATGCACCTTTTTTAAAGCGAACAAAATCTGCTGCATTCGCACTAACTATTGATAAATATATACGCAGACAATTTACTTCTGAAACTGTTTGCGTGTGATTATTCCCTTCCAACTTTTCGTTCACACCAACAACGAAAACTGCCGTAGTTTAAATTGCCTAGGAATTATAATGCATTTAATACACGTATATATATATGGACTTATGATCCATATGGTACAATAACAGGAACAGCTTACAGTTACAGATCAGGATATCGTTTCATGAAAACATACTATAACATATCCCTGTTTTGTAAAATGTATTTCTGTTATAGGAGTAAAGTGTTGTTTCTTTATTTTTCCTGTTACAGCATGTCCTTCCATTATTTTGCTATTCCGTGAGATTACGTTCGTAGCATATGACAGTTAATCCATTTAATTTTAGAGTTGTGCCAAGAGTGTTAAGACCTTATCGACAGACTGACTGGGCAATATTCATCACTTTTTCATACTTAGTAGTAATTTTGCGTCAGTGAGAAAGTTAAATATTTGCTCGAAGGGTATTTATTCGTCAAGACAGATGTGTACGGTAATATAAATGAATTACTGGGGCTTAAAAACGCTGTGAGTCAACAGCGTGTAAACATAGTGTTTAGGCTGTCACAGCATTAATATTATCTGTGTACATAGCTTTTAATTTAAGATAATGACCTTTATTTGTACCAAAAACATCATTAACGTTTCTTTTTAAATCGATTAGTTCATGTTAGAAGAATAGCGCAGGATTTTTTTAAACGATAGTGCAAAACATTAGTTAGGCTTATTAGCAACTCTTTTGCGTGAAAAAACGAATTGAATCTGCAAGAAATATATATGTCATAATTGTCCTATCTGAAAGTTTTTTTTTTTTTATCAGTTAATTGCAAGTGATCCTGCAACTTTAAATAAGAATTATTCTTTCTTCGATAAACTTTTAAAATACATGATAAAACGACATTCCAAGACCATAAACCGTTTTCTCGTTGATTATCGGACTGAACTATTAGGCAGAAAAGTTTGCGACATTAAAAACTAGCTAATTATGAGACAGCACTATATTCTAATCAGTTTTAAAGGGGGAAATCAATTTGCCTCGATGGAGCGATAATAAACCTGCTTCGATGATTCTGAGTGATGCATGCTGGTTGAAAAATATAAATATTCTTAATTTCAGAAAATCTGAAAACACATTAATCTTGAAATGTCTGTATTATTGATTGCTTTCTGTACAATTAAAATTAATTGATTAATAGACTGAATGTTACCTTATTTGCATATATGGAAATCAGTAAAAACCTAATAAAGTGTTTGGGTTTGCTTGTAGGTTTACTACTTCAAAATGTTTATCGTTATATCTACGACTTGACCTTTTTAAAGAATCAAGAGATGAGTATGGCAGCTGTTGCAAATGAAATGAAATAGAAATTAAAATAGGGAAGAGCGTTTCAAGCAGATTAACTGCTTACAATATCATATGCCACATTGGTTAAAACAGCTGGACTCACAAGTATCAAATGGCAGTGTACTCAACTGAATGAAATATAAGAAGTAATAGATGTGTCGTGTAAGTTTTGACATTTCAGATGTAATTTAATATACAATGTATGTACAATATCCTATTACCGGATTTCATCTAGTTGTGTATTGGATCATACGAGTGCAGAATCGTATGATCCGAAACATGACTAGATTAGATCAGCATTCCGCACTCGTATGATCCGATACACGATTCGATCAAATCCGACATTCTGGATCTCATTACTATGTTAATGATCCTGTTATACAGTCGCACCAGTCTTAAGCGACCACACAAGGCAAATTGAAAATGTTGTATCATATGACGCGTGGTCTCTTAACTCAGGACAGACTTCTGAGTCAATAATCAAATCCCCAGACAAAAAGAGTATATAATAAACTAAATTCTAAATTAGCCTTTTTTCGAAGAATAAAACCATATTTAAATAGAGAAATGAGAGTACTATTCTACAACGCTTATATTTTATCAATTTTTGACTATGGGTCTATTTTGTGGAGCATGGGAAGTTCAAAATGTTCAAACAAAATTATAAACACACATACAAGATCAGCAAGAATGATTTTAGATAAAAAGTTGATCAGTCCTCCGATCCACTTTTCAAAGATCTTAATTGGTTACTATTTACGGAAAGATGCAAGTACAATAGGGCTGTTTAAGTATATAATAGTTTAAATGGTTTAGTCCCACACTATATGAGACATTTATTACATATATATGATGCAGTTAGCAAAAACAATTACAGCCTACGATCTAAAGATAACAAAAATATATCTCATCCTTTAGTAAAAACTAAGCACACAAAAAACACATTTCAATATTCTGAAATAATTATTTGGAACTCAATACCTGTTGAAATTCGAAATGCTAAGAGCTTAAATATCTTCAGTACAAAATACAGAAACTATCTACTCAGCAACAAATAACAAATTTCATATTATTATACAGTTAATATCTAACTCTGGTAAACTTGCTCATGTTTCTTTATGATATATATTGTGCTGTTGTTTAACATGTCTTTGATTTGTGCATGTTTGAATATGTATATGTTTGAAGGCCTCGAGTAAGATAAGCCTGTTGGCTTATCGAGTCACCTTCGTTAAATAAAGAATATTATTATATTATTATTATTATTATTATTATTATTATTATTATTATGCAAAGGCGATTTCATAAGAAATAAGATGCTACTTTTATGTAGTATATTAAGTACTTGTATTATAATAATGTATTCTGACATGTAAAACATATTTCAAGCAAATCTCAAAAAATCAAATTTCTATTTTTATTAGCCAAAGCCCATAATAGGTTAATTTGCTATGATATTTTCTCTCAATATTGAT
This sequence comes from Saxidomus purpurata, assembly GCA_022818135.1. Classification (NCBI taxonomy): domain Eukaryota; kingdom Metazoa; phylum Mollusca; class Bivalvia; order Venerida; family Veneridae; genus Saxidomus; species Saxidomus purpurata. The sequence goes on along the minus strand of JAFMSR010000008.1, from coordinate 45,360,505 downwards.
CGATAATAACCGTCGATTTGTATGGTTAAACGTGTTGTTCGCTTAGTAACAAGTAAAAGTAATTAGTGGGAAGTACAATTAATGGACGCTGGTCGCGTTTTACAAGAGGTCGCTGAACTCGGGTCGCTGGTTGCGTTTTACAAGAGGTCGCTGAACCCGGGTACATTATTGCTATAAATCGCAAGGGAGGAATTTAAAGTGATCGAATAGATCAGGACGTCGCTTAACTCAGGGGGTCGCAAGGGAAGGTCCGACTATATAATTATGTTTATACATATAGTGTTAGTTTGAAGCGTATACTTTAAGTTTGAATGTATGCTTTCAATGTGGCATATTTCTCTTCTTTCAGAGCACGATATATGTTTGTTTTCCTGCTGTAACTATCGCTATTGTGTATGCGTTAAATATGATATATACAAGTATTATAAAGTTTCAGTGTTTCACCTTTCATCAAAATTCCTAGGAAAGAAAAGATAAGAGTATTCCTATGATCACTTAAGATGTGTCCTAGTAGAGAATTTCAAAGACCTAGGGGCATTTTTGCATATTAAAATTGCTTGTGTCATTTAAATTACAAAGAATGAAGTCCTATCAGCGATTTTGAGGATATCTGTAGGTAATAACAAAGACCTGAGGTCATTTTTATAAAGTTTTCGTCAAGTTTATCATCATATTTAGCATCAGTCAATTTGTGGAATTTTTCAGTTTCACCACTCATTAACTGGTGTTACAGTTATAAATATTGCAATTAATATTGTTAAATCTCTAAATCGTCAATATCAAGAAAAAGATAAAATTTTATTAACCAGACTTGTAGCTGATTAATTTGTATTTCCAAGAAGACTAGCGCTACCATTAAAGTAGAGAGGTTTTAACGATTTAATCAACCAGCCGATGCACCTACGCCCACTTTCGATTTAGTTTGCAAATATGTGCAAAGTGATATTAGCTTTTATATCAGATAAGTCTTTATACTGATCTTTGTGTTGAAATTCATTACATTGTATATACATGTACATGCGTGCATTGACATAAATGAAGATATGTTTGCAGCAGTTGAAGCGAAAAAATATTTTTTGGTCATGGTAAGTGTGGACAAATACAGTAACAAAGTGTTTACCTGTTACACAGTTGCGACTCGTTTAATGACAAAATCAACAATTATCTTTCACAAACATTTTGTAAAGTTTCAACACATTTTATTTGATATTATATACATGCATTTGTTTATCTTATTTTGATTGTAGGGTTCCAACGTTGGACATGGCACATGTTGCACGATCCCAACAGGAAGATAAATATGAATTCGTACATGTAGTTCAAAAGTATATAATGCTGAATAAGCATATATATTTATCACATTTCATTGGTTGGAACTTAACTCGGTGTCTTCCACTCTCTGTGTGTCTGCCCAAGTAAAGCGTCTAGTACTTGTGTACTTAGTGTTATACAGGAAGTCTCTTGGTCTTTGTTTACAGCAAACACATCGTCTAAAAGCTGCGATGAATGACTGGCGGAATCGCTTATTCATGAAACAGTAAGTGATTGGATTACAACATGATGATAGATAGGACAATACAAACATAAATGACCAAACAAAACTGGATATATTTTCCCGTATGCTTTCATGGTGGAAGCTCTTCCATGTTTGAACTGTGTAAAGTGGTGTCCAGCACACAAAGAACTCAATGACTAAAACAAACAACATTCTAACAACGCGCACCTTTGCCTCACGGCTTTTCTCTTGATTGGATTGCCGTATTATCCTTGTATCCATTTTTGTCCTCCTCGGCGTTGATTCCTCACTGCTACACGGACTGATTTCCTTCATTTGAATTGACAGATAATTCCTGTCGGGAGGTTTTCCATGAGGTTGAGCATGATCATTCTTTAAAAGGCTTGTTCGTGTTGAACCTTTAAATTTTAGAGACACCATTAATGGATTTTTGGAAATCGTGTCGTTTGTGTAACCTGAAATAAGAAGAACAGAATTATTATATTAATTCTATTCTTGAGAGACATACTCTAAAAATGGATGCTTAAAAGCTATGAAAAATACATTTAGTATTATGTAATGTAATTGCAAGTAGTTATAAAACGTCTATATCCTGTTTTTTAATTCTTAAAGGAACATACCCTGCAACTAGCCAATTATATTCCTAAAACATAGATTATGTGTTCAATGAACGTAAAATGATAAATAAATACAATTTGAAAGAAGACCCTATGGCGAAAAATGCCTCATTTTACCAAAATTAATCAATATACAGGCCTTGTGTAATAAATCGCATCCACCCATGAATTGTACAGCAACAACTCTACATAGATTATTGAATATTTTATGGTACTGCAGCATATTTTTAACCGCTAAATTTATCGATAACAACTTGAATGCAAAGCTGAAACTTTTAGGTTAAGTTATAATACGTCCAAAGATTCTATTATTTATGGTTATTTAGTTAGGCATCAGTTTTTAAGCTATGTCCATTTAATGCAGAATTCATGATAGCCCTTGATGGACACTTTGATGGCCGCATAGACAGGTTGAGAGCCGCACCTACAATTAAATATAACCATTCGTACAAACAATTCTAGGTATATTAAAATATACATCTTACTTCGAAAATGAGATCCCGGGTAGTGCTTTGGGAAAAGATTGTCAATCGTGTGTAGCAAAGAAATAAATAAATCCAACAAATATATTTTGACAAAATAATTAAATTATTCAAAGTTCGCAAGGATCTGGCCTGTTTCGTCGGGCCCTTAAGGGTGTTTCTCTTGGTGCTCTGCCTTCTGCAAAGGCATTGAGTACATACGTTTTTTGGTTCTCAAGGTTTGCTTTTTATATATTCATACACGAGCATTTTTGTGTTTTACATACCATGCCTTTTGTTTCCATTGCGTGTGTTAGAGATTCACCTAGCAGGGATTACTTTTATTTACACTGTCCTGTGACTTTGGAACATGGTGGGGGTAAGAGTGAGGTTGGGTGCGCACCATAAACCGGTTTAAGCTCCCCAGTGGTGTTTTTGCCACTGACCGTTCCAAGGCGGTGCCCCACTGTGTTCCTTTAATTGTTCGTTTTGTCCTCGTGTGTTTGCTTTGTATGCTAGTGTGTGTTGGTAGTGTATGTGTGTGTGTGTACATGATTGTGTGTGTGTGTGTGTGTGTGTGTGTGTTGGTGGTGTGCACTTCTGGGTGCTATGGGGCTCGTTTTGGGGAGGCTGCGTTTTTGGTTTGTGGCATTCCCTGTTTGATATTATTTTTGTTTTTTTGTTTACATGTAACTTTCCTCAAGATACGGAAATAGTTCCAAATCAAAATTGATATAAATGATTCTGTTATTTTATAATACACTTTATTATTTGTTTCTGCGTCATTCTGATATCTAGTTTGCTAACGGAGATTGCTATTGATATGCCGAGCATTAAGTAATGCAATCGTCGATGCTCAGTAATAGTTTTGGAGTCCGCTTTGTAGCCCGTAAGACCTTAGTTCAATTCTTGGTCAGACAATACGAGATGACAGTTAACGCTACACGATCGTTGGTCAACCAAGCTGCAAATTGGTATCAGGAATAAAAAGTTGATGTCTTTTCCTTTTATAAGTGCTTAGTTGCTCCCGGAACGCTTTGATAGTCATGATCAAACGAATTTGTATAAACTTGATTGTTTGTTGGTTAAGAAAGAGAAGGAAAACAAGTAAAACTGACGCAAATTAAGTTAGAAAATACATTGAAATGGAGGATTTTCAAGAAACTTTTATCAGATGTCAAAGTCATGTTATTCATGAACCAACTTAATGTGAAGGTCACGCTAAGGGACCAACAGTCATCCTTTTGACATTCCTTCATGTGGCGGGGTTACAGCTGTCTTTCCGACTGTATAATTTATTGTTTTCGTTTGATTTGTTATTGAAATACCAGTTTACTACGTAACAGATATTTTCTTGCACAGACGAGACTGAAATCTAGAAACTATTTTAAATTAGCAAAATGAGTTCTTCTTTATACATTGGAAAATTTTATGAACCCGTTGAACACTATTGCTTTTGGGCACAACAACACAGTGACCATACACTAAGTCGCTCTTATTTGCACAGACCTATTTCCTAGAAAGATCCGATTCTTAAACAATGACTTGTATGAAAGTTTCTTGTTATCATATAAATTACATTGAAACTGACAGAAGAAAAATGTCAATATTTTGTCGACTTGCTAGCATCAAGATTACTCATTAATACATTACAAATAAAAACGATATCGACAACAAAAAAAAGTTAGTTTTAGAACAAGAAGATAGAGGAATTATTTAACCTACTTTTATTATATTCAGACGGATCGCCCGAACCCATTCCGGCACACAGTGTAGCCATTATCTTAGTGTAAGCACCAGTCATAAGACAAAGTGGTATAAGTAATAGTACCACATCCAGAAACACAGTGTATGCCTTTTCCATTGTTTCATTGGTCCAATGTTCCCGACATGCACTAAGATCTGGTTTGATGCGAACATGTCTTGTTGAAATAGCGATCGGAATGACTATTATTAGCGCCAGTACCCAGCAGACCCCAATTATCTTGTAGGCATGTGATAAGGTCTGCCATTGGCGTGATTGTAAAGGTCTACATATTGCAAAATACCGCTCCAAGGATATGGCAACAAGCGTGAAACAACTGACACCAACAGACACACCTGAAACGAGAAGGTTAAAGGTATTATCATAGGATTCTAATATGATTAAAGCACTCGGAAAAGTAGGCGGAGTTTCGGACATGGAAGTAGCTCCTTCCGACTTTTTTAAATTTACTCCCGCACAGAAAATAAGATATGGAAATAGAAATAATACCGGGGGGGGATTTATCCCGGCGGTAACGCCTGTGAGTCTACTCTGCATTCACTAAGAAGCTTTTTTCGCGTGATCCGGTTCCGGTTTATGTGTTTGAGGCAGACGGGTTTTTATTCTCGAAATACCGGTGTAACAGCACATCCGAAATTACTCAGAATCGATAACCAACTGTTTTCCTCTTTTTTTCTTTAGAACACGAGTAACAAAACAGTGATAACGTAAAAGGTAAAGGTAGTTAAAAAGAGTGTTTCACAGTTATATAGCGGCGCGAAGCGCCGGCGTTTAACTGTCTTACAGATAAGGCAAGTGCTCCTAGGCTATACGTCATCGCACGTGCATTTTTGATAAATTGGAAGAAAACATTACAGTAGACCTAGATCGAGCTATCACCTGAACAACTACATACACTTGGTGCCTAATCGAGAGATACATGGAAGGTGGGTGTTTATCAATATGACTCTGATTTTGTAAATTTTAGTGAAATGCTTTGAACACATTTGCAAGGTTGGTGCATGATCAGAATTCCTAAGCTTCTGCATCAGTCAGTGTATAATATGTTTTCTAGCAGAATGAATTAATGTAAGGTGGTGTTAACACCAACTTTACGCTAAGTCTTTGTTTTGTTTAGATCTCATGATCTAGCATTCCAGTTTTCTTAATTCTGACTCATTTTTGCAGGACCAACTGGTTGATTACCAAGATGGTGTTGTTCATAGAAATTAGATGCCAAGAAAAATGGGTCTGAATCCCGACTTAATCCACGCGGACACTTACATGTAGAGCTCTGCATTTAGTAAACTGGACCACGTTCATGTGGGGCAACCTCTCGGGAACCACCACTGCTGTCTTCGGTATATGTTTTTGTTTGACGCTTATAATCAACTTTCAATTTTACATTTCCTTAACTGAAATAACTTGTAAACAGGTAAATAGTTAGCTGTTCGGCACTTCTATCTGTGAGACGTGAAGAGTAAAAGGAGCCATTCAGATGCAAACGTCAAGTATATACAATAAAGTAATTTGTCATGTAAGATTTGACGTGAAGCCTGGTGCAGGGGTTAGCACACTGGACAGGTAATCCAGAGAACCGCGGTTCGAATCCCGGCAGTGGTGTTCGATTTTTCATGACATCCTAAATGATTTTGAAATAAACTAGATTTTGTATTTTATACAATTGTGCAAAAAGTACATGATAATAGTATTTAATTAAGAAATGATAACTGTCTCTCTGTATTTTATCATTCAGTAAAATATAGTCAGTTCCGATGTGTAGTAATTAAATTACGAGTGCGTATCCGAACAACTGACTTATTTTTATTGAAGTAAATAAAGTACACGTATATGGAACAATTTATCCTTTGATTCTTAGACATCATTTTCCTTGAAAACTATCACGAACTTTATTGAACACATAGCAGTCATCATGATAACTTTCAAATGCGAAATGTGATAGAACACGCTTTTTAACATGGGTTGCGTCATTTACAGCACGTTGTCTTTGGAATAAAAGTGTTTTTATCATAAAAAATTTATACCTAACATGTACAGAATTTTCCCTAAAGTTTATATAAGAAAATCAGCTGCCTGTGATATTTTTGCGTTTGCAACTCTTAATATAAGTTATGAATTGTAGATCTACTTGTGTTTTCAATTTCAGGTTATAAGAAGGTTACCTAGGATTTTACTTGGATAGAATGGATAGTGAACAACCTTTCAAAGAGCTGCTCAAATAAAAGATTTTGAACAACATTTCATAGATTTTATGACAATTGAGTTTTAAGAAAGTGTATATATTTATAAACTCTTAATCAGTTGAAATAAATAAAAAATGAGTAAACTGAATCTGTAAAAAAGACAATAAAGCTTTGATCTTAATCAAATGCTCTTCCATGACTCCATCCTGAAAGAATAGTGAAGTTCAGCCACATCTTAATACTGGACTGTGGTGACCCAAGACCAACTTGCAATTTCATCAACTCCATTGTCTTGTTTACTTGTAAGATTTTTTGTTGTTGTTTTTTTGCTGAGATTAACATGTTTGATTCATATTGATTGTTTAATCGGTCAATAGCCTTGCATTGCTTATGTCTATTGTATTGATATAACAATATGAAATAAAATTTTATTTTATTTAATTTTTAACAAATTGATTTATATACGATCTGCAGAAAATGTGAAAATTCAGAAATAAAAAGAGGAAAAAGTTGCTTTTAAATCATTGTTTAATGTCACTTAAAAAAATATGCTGTGACCAATATAAACATTGTAAAAGTAGTCCAGCAAACAGTAAGAACTTAAAATTTTGATGTCCTCGAACTTTATCATAGGGAGACTCTGGTTCAAATATGTCCGTCCATATGTCCGTAAACTTTCCCTTGATAACAGTCTACTGGTCACAACTTTCATTCGAATTTCATGAAACTTGCTCAGAAGGTCCCCTGCAAAGGTCAAGGTTGCAGTGACCTGATACTGCCCACTCTACAGGCTACGATTTTAGTTCAACTTTCGTTAATCTTGCTTAGACGAAACATTCAGTTAGACGAAACTGCAGTGTGACGAAAACACACTCGTTGATAAATCCCCATTCTAGGCAGTGCCTTATTTCATATTATCTGTATAAATACATCAATCGCATGAAATAGTTATGTTTAAGAACAAAAATACTATTTTTGATTGTGTCAAGTAAGTCTAGAATACCTTCACCTTGTTTACGTCATCACAATGACGTCATTACTCCACGTTAAAACGTTGTATGCCTACAGTTAAGATTAACGGTACGCATGTCTGCTTTGTTAGGTTCTGAATCTGACGTCTTCTGTAGAATGTCACAGTCGGGTATTTTTTAAAATATTTTATGTATTAGATGATTAAACTCAAATAAGTTTGTATAATATAGTTATGTATGATATCTTGAATGGTTGCCCGAATTGGGGAGTGAATTCCAACAGCAACTATTTATGCTATTTTACACATTACCCCCGAACTGAAGAAAGGTCCGTAGCAGTTACGATAGTTTTCAAAAATTCGGCTTATAAGAATCGAAATAATCTATGGCTTGGAGTGCTTTGCTTCAATTTCGATAAAGCACTCCAAGCCATAGATTATTTCTTAAATAAAGTACACTAATACATGCATGCGGGCATCATTTTCGTTATGTAACTAAATTTATTTATACGACAAGAAATGTAATATGCTTTATTAATATTAGCTGCTATTTAATTTGAAAAGGAAATTTTTTACTTCCAGTCTGTAGTTTCCCTAGAGAAATCTAATTGAATTTAAAACACATCAAATCTATCTTCTCTTATATTTACCAATTATTTAGACATTACCCGTTGATAGCCATTTTTGTACACAGATAATTGGGACTAAAGCAATTGACTTATGATTGATTACTTTGACAGAAAATATAAAAAAGGGAAAGTATGCTTTTGTCGCACGTGTTTCCTTAAAGAACATAAGAAGAAATTGTAAATTACTGAAATCAATTTAAAAGATTCCAAAATCTCGATAGTCTACTTCCACACCCACATATAAAAGTCTGAGATACAATAATACCAGACTGAGCTTTTTATAGTTGTCATAACATGTCATTTACATTACAAATGTACATGTTTTATGTTGATTTTTTACGTGTTTTAATGACTGAATATGTATGTGTTTTATGACATATTATCTATCTTAACAACATAAATATACATGTATGTAAAATTCCATAGCTGTTATTATTATTCGCCAATTTTAATAAAAGTTTTATCCGGGATTAACGACCGTCAGCCCCGTCAATAACATCGAGTTTTTAATCAAATTTACTGACATTATGGGGGAATATAAAAAGAGTTAAACGAAACGACCTTTTACACAAATACCTACATGTCAATTAAACCCAAATCTACGGATGCCACCAGCTTAAAACCCACTGTTTTTTATGTGATTTTATTTTCGAAGAAAAACACGTTTCAACACACTTGAGAGCATGAATCTCAGGGTCTGTAATCAAACTTTTTAATGTAAGATTGAAAAAACGTGTCGAATAAATAATAAATATGGTACAAAAAAGGGTTAGAAATCCCTAATTCATTGATTTGATTTGATTTCAGTATTTCTGCAAATGGAAAATTGTTTTAAATAAACAATGAACATTTTATTTTAATATATTTGTGTTGAGCAATGTCTTTAGATTAAGATAATGAAGTCAGATTCTTAGCTAAAGCTACTGTACTACTACACTTGGAGAGCCACACAATATTTTGTAAAATAGATTCTTGTTAATTAATTCCACAATTTTGCCAATTATGGTTTCTGAAAAACAAATTATATCCATTTTTACATTAGCCATTACTATTGGGAAGTGAGCCATGTCTTCTGGTGGTTATGATGATTAATTTTGCAAATCTAAAAGTCTTGGAAAACTTGGAACTGAGTCACATAAGAAACACTTCAGAATCCATGGAAAATATACGAGTTGTTAACCTCGACATAGCTTTGATTATCACGCTGTTAAGAAATATATATGTTAGGTAAAAAAAATGAAATTTTAAAACATGCTTTGATGAAAACCATACATTTTGTACGATTGCTGTATGGCCCTAGATGCAACCTGGTGATAAAATTATACCGACCAGGGGTTCACTTTCCATTCTTCAAGTATGTTTAAATTCAATCTCTGCAATATTATTCTCCAAACGAGACTGTCGCGTCTATGCATTTTCCAAAAAACTGATTAGATAGACAATATTCATGTCCGATATAATAATTTTCATTTCAACTGAAGTTGGCGATCGATTACGTTTACAGAGTGAAAACCATACAATTTAATCACATGAAAAATGTACATTTTGTATATGATATAGATCTACATGTAATATATATTGAAATTTGATAGAAACATCGGAACAAAAACAAATTCAAACGTGAATAAAACTTCCAACGAAAACGATAAAAAACTAAACGTAAAAACATCCAAATTCCAAGGTTCTATCTCGTAACTGCAGCAGAAAAAAAAATATCGAGAGGTCACCTAAACGTAAGCCGACTTGTCAGAAAGTCATTATTACAAATCAATATAGTTAATAATCGAACAGATTATTTATCTTCATAACATCAAAGAAAGTGTAATGGCTAACTCTAGATGGTGCATGCGTCAAACGAGTGGTTAGATTAGGAACATTTTAAATATAATAGCATTTCTTTGCCATGCGAAAAAAGTTAATCATTAGGGTTTTGTACATCTTTCATATTGAGTTCGAAAGGATTATCTCAAGTACGTTTAACATTAAGTAGATCTGAGATCTGAGAATGTATTGTAAAATTTGGTTAATATCCGGCGCAAATTAAAGATGTTGTGGCAGTTCAATCCTCCTGTAAAGGTTTTCTGGTGTTAAAATCTGCTTATCTAAAATAAGCTTTTTATACAGCTCATCGTGTTTCTCGCTTATTGCTTCTTCAAATAAGATTAATGTCCAAAGCGCACGCAAAGTCACTAATTTAGAAGTGAAAACGTGATAGATTTGCTTCAATTTTTAGCTTTTAAGATCTCATTTTTGTCTCAGAAGCCAAAACTACATTGATCATTCAACTACGACAACAAAGATAATTCTAAAATAGTACGTGTTAATAATTTAAAATCCATATGTTATGCATTGGACAACAGTGAAAATCAATTAGCATTTGTTAATACGCATTTTTTTTTCTGAACATTATAAATTCATTACTTAAATTTTCCTCCGAAAGGAACGTCCAAATGTGTCCACATTAAGACACACATTCGGTGGCGAGCCTCGACAAAGGAGATAAACTCAGCCAATAACAATGATTATTTGTTTCATGTTGCGTTTTGACGTTACTGCAATTAATTCACTTTTTTCTTTTTGTTGACATTGTAATGAGGCACAGAAACATATTGTTTGTTTTCAAATATTGCGTGTTGGTGTTTCTCCTGTCACAGTAAATAATTGCATTTTATGCGTTATGAATATATGCATATTAATGTAACAAGAAACGCACTTTCTTTCCAGTTGAACCATGTGCTCTATAAACAAATCAGCGTTGCAAATATTTATCTGACATGAGTGTTATGCTAAAATAATGTTTTTATTGAGCAGATCTTCAGTGTTTCTCATTACTATTTTAAGCAATTAGTTAGTTATTTCCATTTTGTTAGTGTTTTCTTTTAGATTCAGTTTAAACATATTTTGTTTTTGGTTTTCTTTTGTCTTAGAAGCAGATCTTTAATTCTTTTTATGCACTTTAAAATTGGTTTACTACTGTATCTGCAAAAAGTAGATCGTTTGCTTCTTTTTGTCTACGTTATTGGGAACTCTAGCAAAATCAATGACTTCAGAGGTTTTATGTGGTCTCTTATCTTTACATTGTTCAAGCCTTGCCTTTTTTTCTCTTTATAAGCACAATAATAAAACACAATGTACGATGAGCAAGGTTATTATGTACACCTCAGTAAAATGAGAAAGAACAAGAAGGTAAAGTTTAGACAAAAGCACATTTGTCCAAGTCAGTTAATGGATTATTGTGTAATTTAAGCCAGCTTTTTCATTTAATTGATGCACATCCGGTTTTAAAGTAATATTGAGATGAAAATACTCAATGAAAATTTCACCTATAACAACTTTTAAAACATTGCAATACATTTGAAACGTATTCAAAATGTAGAGCCTATACTTTAGACAAAGAGATGTCGGCAAAATATATTAAGCTTTTTGCATATTTAACAATTTCAATCTTTATTAACGTAATCAATGTTTAAGAGTTACTTTGAGCATTAACTGCACAATTAAGATAAACGAATTGCAATAATGTGCTCCCTTTGCACAAGGATAACCAGTGTTCCATTATTTTAGACAACATACTGGCAATCATTATACAGCTGTTGTATTCCCAGCTGCATCATGTCTGTTTTCTTAAACAGAATATATTATGTGGTCTTATCCAAGCTTTACTTTCAACAGGAAGTCAAGTTGATAAAGCAGTGAGCTCTTTAATGTTGCATTTGCATTTCTAATGTAATTTGAATTTAACTAATGGAAAACGCTAAAAGGATTAATCATATCACATTTTGTATCGACAGCCTCAACAACCTGTCGCTTAGTTATTCTCATGATAAAACGCTTCTTCGACCGACATGCTGATATTCCAAACAAATCAAATTATTTCAAATCTGGTCTTAATAATTTAAAAGATGTCATCCTGACTTGGCAGGGATGTTCCTTGTAGGAAAACCTGTTATAGATGTTCAAATTATTCCATTCCATGCAGAACTCTGGTTGCCATAGCAACAGCAAGGAAAAACTTTTAAAATCTTCCCAAGGACTGGGGGGCATAGATCTTAGATAGTTGGCATGTGGCATTGCCTGACGGACCTCTACCAAGATTGTTCAAATTATGGTCTCCGGGTCAAAGTTTGATTGGTCACTTGATTTTACATTAGTTGATAGTTAGAATCTTAAAAATTCTTCTGTGGAACCACAAGGCCTAGACCTTAGATATTTATCATGTGGCATTTCCTAGTAGACCTATATCAAGATTGTTCAAATTATTACCCCCGGGTAAAAATTGACCCAGCCAGGAGGGCTGTTCTTATTACTGATAATTGATCTTGTAAATTTCAGATGTATAAGGATTTTTGGCATCATGCTTTTATCTGAGTAATTTTCCTCTTCATGAGTTCTGCGTGGTTGAGTTAGTACCTTGACCTGTCTTTAGAATATTTCTGAACTGACGGAAGATTATTTGTACATACTGGCTTTATATATCATCATCATGAGTATAGACTCTTAAGTTTAGATATTCAATAACTACGGAATGGTTTCCAAAATTAGGTTACCGTTTGTCCAGTATTGAACATTTTCTTATTACATCGTATAACAACATAAATAATTCAAGGTTAGATACAAACATAGGCATAAAACATTAAATGCATCGCGAAGTCGCAGACTGATGATTTCCTAACAGTGAAAGGCTAAATAATTAAGTAAATATTGATATCCAGACATACAAAATCAAATTTCGCAATTGAATAACAAAAAGAAACTAATGTGCTTTTTTCATATTTCGCAGGAGGTTTAGAATAATGGGGGGATACAATGTTAAACAAGAGCACTCATATATAAGTTCTTTGAGTATATATGAAAAAATAAAAGTTTTGATAATACTAGTGTTTAGATTTTCTCATACAAATTCTGAATTAGAAAAAAAGGCAACTAAACTGTTCAACGCCTTTATGTATTTGCCACGAACAGACACACTGATCAGTAAAGCATGAAGTTTTAATTTTCAGATCCATTTAAATCTGCTCGTTCAAAGTTCTGAAAAATATTTACTTGAGCAAAACAGCAAAGGTAATGAAAAATGTAGGTATGGTTCTATTTGGATTTTAAAAAGCGTTTGTAACGCTTTATAATTTCGAAGTGTATAATTTCAAATATACAATGTATACTTTAAACATATAAATACAGTACTGAAACATTTGTTTTTTTGTATTCATTATAAAATATGTTTTAATCAGACCGTTTCAAGATCTTTATTTTTTAATCAAAAATCTGTGAGCGAGCAGCTTTAAATGTGTCTCCCGCAATGGCGTTTACTGATTTGGTGCTGTCTGTAATTCTGTCACAAAAGTTTTTCCGCGAAACTCCTATTCGCCGGAGTGGATTTTACTGAACCTTGGTAGAAATGTTTGGTCCCAAGTTAAAACATGCACACCGTAGGTATTTTCTGGTTCAATGATTCTTAGTGTAGCTATTGGCTTCATAACCCTTAACCTAGTCAATAATTTGTTCGTGCAACTCCTCATGTACCGCGAGGCGGATTTCAACCAAACTTCACCCAAATGATCATTGCCAATCCTAGTTGTACATGATGTCGGCATTTTCCGGTTCAATGATTCATACCGTTCCATTAACCCTTACCCTAAGTGATTTTATAGGCTATATGAAGGAATTGTTTTTAATTTCTTTAAAGCTGCACGCTCTCAGTTTGCTGTTTAAAAAAGTATATTTTTCAAAAATTATATACTGATACATAATATAAAACTAAAGGCCAGAATCAACACCTGAAGTAAAAATCTTGATAGGAATTTACAAAAATCGGTTGAAAATGTTGGTTTTACAGAACTGCTGCACTATATATTTATATTGGAATTTCGAAAGCGTTTGAAAACGCTTTACTATTTGAAAGCGTATTATTTCAAATCTACAGATATAAGTGACAGGAATTTATACTGGAACCTTTTTATATGACTATATGTTCTAAAATAAGTTATTTTCATACAGTTTGAAGAACTTTATTTTTTTATCAAAATCTGAGAGCGAGCAGTGTAACACCGGACACAGCTCCTTTCGAATACAGCTTCCCTGGGAGCAGCTATAAGACTTAACTAGTTTCTTTTAAAATCACATGATTTTTTTCTATAAAAGCCACACTTTTTTAAGGCCATATGAAAATGACTATCATTAATTGTAATTCAGCACACACATACCTGTCTATCTTACAGTCACTGTGTTAAGTGATCAGACACACGTTTCGTTTGCGAAAAAAGTTCTAGTTTATTCTAATTTAATGCCCGTTTTAATATTTTTGTATTTACTCGTTCTACATCATACATAAGAAAATGCCAGATTGGTATATTTGGTAGAAGGGCTCGAACAAATGCCTAAAACCAACAAGAGATAACAGTATTTACGGAGGGTGGCATATAAATGAAGCTGTGCATTTACGTGTATAATTTTACAGTAGCTGTGTTTTCCTGTAAATGCAATGTACTTTATGCATTGTTCATACATGTTTAGCAATGTAACTGCACTAGTGTTGTGTTAGGAAGAACTAGCAAAATTGAAAGATTTGTTTTGATTAAATATTATGATGATGAAAGGAATGAGTAAGACTTTATGTCCATTTAAAGTGTATGACAACCATTAACCCGTAGTAAAATCTAACTGATTTTCAAATTACAAAGTAGATCATGTTACTGAGTTTCTGTCGTTTAAATGTTTTTGATTAATCTACAGCTGAAACATGATGATGCTTTATTTGTTTTGTGCGGGGATTGCTGTACGATGTGATACAATGTAAAACTACTCTTTACTATTACAGTATTTTGATTTCAGTTTAATTCACAGACTGAATGATACCGGACAAAAATGTGGCCGTGCAAACGCCGCTTCATCTCTTAACTTTATTGGCAACTTCTTGCGTCCGATAATGTCATTTTGGTAGTCAAACTATGTTTTTTCGAATATATGTGCATGCAATATTTGTTTTTTGATGGTATAAAACTATGCGCTAATTTCAAATTAATTTGGTAAAAATCGCAAAAATTACCTTTTGTACACGCTATACCTTCGAATGAAATCAAAACAATTCAGAATCTTGACACAAATTGTTTTTGTAAAAACTGTTCTTCAGGAATCATATGGAATGGATATGACTATTTAGCTTGAGACACTTGCTGATATAGCTAAACTTATTATTGAATATCCCTTTGGACCCTCAGAGATGGGCATATTACAATCTCACCGTCCGTCCGTCTGTCTGTATGTGCGTCTGTCCATGTGACCGCCCAATTTTTTTGTGACCGGGCTGTCACTTTATTATGCATGAAGGGGTGCTCAAATAAAATGGAACAAATATTCGGCACATCAAGACAACGTGTCGCATGTAAGACCCACGTCCCAACATCAAAAGTCAAGGTCATTGAATATTGTCCATACTTCAAAAGTCAAGGTCACACTAAGAGTTTAAAGGTCATGGAATCTTGTATATATGCAAACGTTCGTTCCCAGACAGTAGCTTGTAAGACCCACGTCCCAATATCAAAAGTCAAGCTTATCCAATCCTGTCTTAATTCGTGTATTCCGGACTTGCGCTTTATCATGCATGGAAGCATTTTAAAATAACCTTGTACAGTTGTTCAGCACATAAAGATAACATGTCACGTGCAGGGTTAGCGTCCTCACCTCAACAGTAAGGTCACGCTAGAGTTTAAAGGTAATGGAATCCTGTTAATCCCGGACTGCAACTTTGTTCTGCATTGAACGATTTCAAAATTCACTTGATACTAATGTCCGATTCATCAGGACAATGTGTCGCATGCAAGACCTACGACCCTATCTCAAAGTTCAATGTCGCACATAAAATTTGAAGGTCTTAAAATTCTATATACAAGCTAACTCTGTCATGCATTGCAAGGGTTTTAAAATTGCATGACAAAATTTTCGAGTACATAGACTCTGAGGTGACACGTCATGCGCAATCCCCTAATCTTTACCTTTAAGGTAAAAGTCATTTAAGAGGTCCGACATTTTAGAATCCTGTAACACACAATGTCCATGTCCGGATTCTAAAATGGATTTGAACAAATGTTTAGTACATAAAGATAAAATGTCGTGCATGACTATGGGGTTAAAATCTTGAAGGCAGAAACTGAGACACCGCTTTTTGGGGTATTCGTCACCTTTGACGGACAGCTCATTCTGCTCAATTATTAAAATAAAATGTATTCTGCCCCCATTAGATGAACCTTGCTTTGAAATCTCTTCTACGTAGAAATGCATGAAAATGTAAAAATGGCCGTGAACGTTTAAAAAGAGTAGAAAATAATGGGGAACAAATCAGTCCATAATATCCTGACTTTTCCAACAGCTAAACGGGATAAAGGGAATAAAAAAGCATATTGGAAAGAAATCGGGTTTGTTTAAAAGGCTGTCATCCCCCTTACCCCAATTTATTTGTTGCACAATCATTTAGCTAGTTCATTCGATCTTTCTTATGTTGTATCTGATGCCATAACTGTGTTATTGTTTTAAGATTTGAGGTGAACAAGGCTCAAATTTGATGGGATATATTGTTCGTATTTTCTGTATTATTTAAAGTTTAAAGATTCACTGAAGTGTAGCGCATCATTTCAACACAAAATATCTTTAGATATGAGCAAAACATGTCCATTTTTAAGTAACAACCAATACAGTAACAACCAATTATCAAAAATAACTTTTGTTCAATTTTTGCAGCTTCTGACTTAATATAAGAATAGATACTTGTTAAGATAGAAAATCTTACCTTGTGCGTATCGAATAGTTACACACATAAAGGGACCGAATATAAAGTTTTGAATCATTAATGGTATGAGTGTGAACGGCATGCAGAACACCGCTAAGAGGAGATCACTGATGGCTAAGTTCAGTAGAAAAACATTTGTAACAGTCCTCATTCTTTTGTTTTGAACAAGCGTCAATATAACAAGTCCATTCCCAATCACTGCTAGAACAAATATTGTACTGTAAACGCCTATAGTGACTTTTAATGTTATATTGTCGTCGCTTTGGCGAGATGAAGTGGTATTTGAAAACGATATATTCCCCAAGGTATCATTTTCAAAGTAGCCTGTCATACTTGTTTTGTTTAGTTGTAATAAATATAAGTCATTTAGCTGTCACGCATGTTGATTTTAGATGTCTGGAAACGTTTAACGGCATAATATTCCCTTTGATGACTGTTCTCCCAGTTTTTCAGACACATAAAACCTTGTTTCCCGGAATGTTCTGAACTGCATATGAATGTTTATGATAACCGTTTCTACTTTTCTTTGATATAAGATCATTCAATGAACCAGAACTGGTAACTTACTCCGTATCTCATACAATCAGCAAACAAATATTCACTTTGCACGCCTCTCAGTTCGCACATTTGTGATAAATCTACGACTGTCCATTCAGTTAAGTCGTGTTGATTGCATTGTGTCAGATAGCACTTAGCAGTGTGTCAAGAGGTAGCTATATTGTCTTAGAAAATAAATTAAAGTCAAATCGCCTTTCTTTTCCAACATTTTTTTTTGCCAAGAGATGGTTTAGTTTCCGATAATTGCCAGTGCGTCAGTTCATATGATATAAAATCAATTGGCTGGCGTACATCGTTCTTTCTGAAATTAAAATAGAAGGAATTTAAAACCAATTTTGCTATTAAAACATTTACCAGACGAAATTATTTGCAATAACAGAGTGACAACATTCAAGATTTAAATACTTCATTAGTATGATACATCGTACACATTGTCGACTTTTTAGTGAATTCATAAGGAGTACACTACTTTTTACTTCTCAGATATCTATTGTCTCTTGCGCTATTGCAACCTTACGAATCCGTCTCATATCTTGAAAAATCTATCGGATCTGTTGTTTCAAATTACAATTGTCGTATAGAAACAATACTTACTTGGATATGTTACAAATTACATGTATAGCATATGCTTGTTATCGCAACTGATCGGGGCATGCTTCAATGAATCCATCCTGCTACAAATATATATCTTACTTCGCAATTACGTAAATGTTCAAACGAAGTTATAAAAATTGTATAAGGGAGATAGATTAAAAATCAATGCTAACGTTTTAAAGATCAAAGTATTCAGTTCCTATAAACGTTATGGTGGAATTGATTAATAAAAGGTGTTTATAATAAAGCTGTATTCACGAACTATGAACTGATCATGTCAGAAGTTATTTTCATCTACCAAGGAAACTCAATGACAAATAAAGCGCAGAACGATGTTGATGAAATAATAAATACTAAAACTGAAACATCTACGACTAAAAACATCCACAGTAGCAGTAAAATAAAAGATTCTACAAATTCCGTGCAAACCCTGTTTTAATAGCACACAGGAAATCCGCTGTCTCGTTAGCTCTATACACTAAGTTATATATATAGGTCATATGCACGTCATTTACATGACATTTCGAAGATACAGTTTGTGGAGGCTAGAAAAAGCAAACTAACAGATAATACATGTAGATTAGATCGCACTTACAGACTGAGTGTATAATATGCCTGTCTCGAACAACGTCAAGAAAAACGAAACGTATGTATTTTTGACGAAATAAAACTTAAATGAACCAAATGAAATAATGTTGCAAAGAAATGGAAGCATCTTACAAAAAAATTCAGGGTAAAACGTTTTTTATCTATTTAATTAAAAGCTGCTCGCTCTCAGATTTTGGTAAAAAAAATAAAGTTCTTCAAACTGTATTTAAATAATGTATTTTAGAGCATATAGTCATATAAAAAGTATCCAGTACAAATTCCTGTCACGTATATCTCTAAATTTCAAATAATACGCTACCAAATTCAATAGCGTTGCAAACGCTTTTGAAAATCCAGTATAAACATATAGTGTAGCGGTGCCGTGTAACCGACATTTTCAATCAATTTCTTCAAATTCCTACGTAGATTTTTGCTTATATTTTGATTCTAGCGTTTAATATTATATTCATGTATCAGTATGTCAATTTATTGTTTTTAATATTTTTTTCAACGGCAACTGAGAGCGAGCAGCTTTAAAGCTCATTTTTCTTCTTCTAACAAGAAAATTTGCTTTGTAGAGAAGAAGCTTGAAATAGCTGACAAACAAGAACATCTGTTGACTTCCATTTAAAACTGTGTATATCCCGTATGAACAGTATTGTCTGCTTTTAAGAGACAAACCCTTAAACTGTATACATTTTGTAATAACTTAAAAGCTATAGTAAATTTTCCCACACATAAGAGATTCAGCGACAGAAGAAACAGTTTCTTCAGGTACCGGTTAAATAAGCGATTACCGCTAAGCCCTCATTTTCAAGTTAGGTTTTATATACAATGTATTTGTATAGCGAGTTATCATTAAACGTCGCTATACTGGCAATAGGCGCTGACACGATACGGTCGACTTAAAAACTGCATTTATTTATTGCTTTATCTACATATAGCGTATTTTAACAATATGAGAACATGTGCTAGTTTTAAGGTCTGCTCCTTTAAATAAATCAAAGTGTGAACTACGAAATAAATGAGTAAAAGCTGCCACTTTTAATGTATAAGGCAATTACAAAGTCATTATTTTTTAACATTTAAGCTCTGATTACACAATTCACCTCTGAGTTTAAAGTATTAGAATCCGAGTAAAGTTAAATGTATTAACAAATCTACTACATGAGGTATTAATTTAAAATCACTAATAAAACATAATAAAAAATTCTTCTGTAGAGTGTATTCATGTTTATTATAACCTCATCCGTGAAATGTTTTTCTGTGATATTCGCGGAAAATACACTCCATAAACTACCTTCTGTCTTATCCGAAATAATCCTTTACTCGGCAATAGAAATCCTCACTGATAATATTGCAGAAATCCACCAAGCAGCAGTTATATAGCCGCGTCTGGAATCAACTCTGACACTATTGAACTTGAATACATATTTACAAAAGGCAGTTACAATATGAGGACGTGGCACTGGTACATTGTAGATGATTAGCAAACTGAGCGATTTTCATAACATTGCAATGTTATTGACATTATGTTTGTTTTCTATTTTGATTGACTCATGTTTTTCATTCTGTTAAGGTTCCTTTTTATGGAATTAGTTTCAGAATAGTAATGTCTGCCGAATTCTTATTATCACAGATAGTATATGTAATCTAGCATGCAAGCATACACATGTTATAAACAGTTATTTCAGACCAGTTACAAATCCGGAACGACTTTAATTACTGTTACAGTAATGTTTTACACTTGCTTGTTTTGCAAGATTTCAAGCACATTTGTTAAATATGATAAAAGTATTCAATGCAAAAAATGTTTAAAATTTACCAAGACGAATATGTGTTTATATTTATTTGAAACATACACCAGTGGACCTGATCTACATTTAATGACATATCTGTTAAAAAGTTTAGGCGATATTATTTCGATGAATACTTGAACACGTTAAAAACTAATTTTAAACAAGCATAAATACACATTCGTTCATGTACGTTATTTTGCTACATAAGCTGTGCGCATCGATTAAGAATTTAAGCGTTTTTTCCGTTTCTATTGTCATACATTTAAACTTAAATTGAAAATTGATATCAAAGAGTGTTTGTCTTTATGGAATATTGCTGAGTTAATTAAAATGTACCATTACTGATGTGAATTTTTTCTTCGAAATTGGTTTAAAGGAAAGAAGTTGCACGCTTAAGTAAAATAAATTACACTTTGTCATTATTTGACTGTGTGCCTCAGCAATTATTTCAGTCTGAAACCGTTCAATATTTTGCCGTTTCACTTAGTTGACTGCATTTGATACAGTAAGAAATGCTACAATGTAATATGCTACTCTAAACCTGGCTGACATACTATCATTTACGAAGTTATGTTTTGCAGACTTCATTCACTCTATAAATATCCTTATTTTTGTACATATTTAATTTAATTTTTTAAAACAGTATAAAATCAGTAGGCATTATTTAGTTTGCACACTTATCATCACATATCGGGTATATGTGGAAGCATCGGAGTTTAATTGTAACGTTATCATCGATCGTAATGTGAACATAATGAAGCTTCCCATCATAACTCCTACAACAAAGAAGAAATGTTCCTGATTTCTGACCAAGTAGAAGATAACACGCAATCAAGTCACGTGAAATGATTGAAATAATTTGTTTAATTGAAGAAAGTCGACTAAGATATTCCTACATGTATATCCAAAACAACCTAGTCTCTAGACATCTTTATTAACTTCATTTGAGGAAATGCATGTGATTTTGTTTATTGCGCTTCAACAAATGCCAAGATGATCGAATTATTAATTTGTTGAGTATCGGACTACGCGGAAAAGGGTCATATAAAAGGCAGAATCAATACCGAGTAGTTTATAGACGCTATTCGTAGAGACAGTAAATGTCAAGTTAAACTTGATTAATAAATCTGTCATTTGAACAACATATTAATTGTTTTGGTGAAATCTTTTGATTTTTTAAAACTAGCAAAGGACAAATTTGATGGTGGTGTAGGAGTTAAGGTGTCTACCGCTCATTCCGGAGGTTGCGGGTTCGAACCCTACTGGGCCACGACCGGGCCTTCTCATATGACACCGGTTCTGGTTTTTGCAGAAAGCGGACCCGCGAGTGACTCGATATGCTACAAGCTTTCATAACAATCGAGCTTTGTAGGACCACATTCGTAACAGATCGCATTTGTAACATATTTCGTACGTATGCGATCGCATTCGTAACAGGTAAAATGTGTTATGAATGTGTTTGTCCAACATGGGGGTTGACATGATAAGCACATATGTATCATGTTGAAATTTATACTGCAAATGTTCAATCAGTTGGTTTTCATTGCAACATCATTAAATGACTGCAATAAGCACCATCACAAGTTAGAGTCGTCGTCGTCGACGTCAATGACGTCATAAAATTATTTGAGCCGCATCATGAGAAAATGGGCTTTCGGGAATCTGCGAGGCTTTGTGACTAGTGTGGGACCAGATCGGCCTGCGCATCCGCACAGTCTGATCAGGGCCCACACCGTTCGCTGTTATTTCAAAGAAGGCTTATTCTACCTGAATATGAAATTTTCTGACCCTTATTCAGATGCATTAATGCACAGGTGAGCCTAGATATACACTTTCCGGAAATTCACGAAAATGTCCGAATGCCAATTTTCCCGTGACGTGGCTCAATTGTTATTATCATTTCTGCATCTACTGCCATTACCACTATAATATGATTACAA
This sequence comes from Saxidomus purpurata, assembly GCA_022818135.1. Taxonomy (NCBI): domain Eukaryota; kingdom Metazoa; phylum Mollusca; class Bivalvia; order Venerida; family Veneridae; genus Saxidomus; species Saxidomus purpurata. The sequence goes on along the minus strand of JAFMSR010000008.1, from coordinate 45,338,106 downwards.
CTTCATCTACTTACAACTAGCTGAAATGAAGACCAACATGCTCAGGTCACTGGTTCAAACCCTGTGACGACATACATTTGTAGCTATCTTTCGCGATATGACTTTTTAAGAGGAAGTGAGAGCCTGTATACTTTTGATAAAGATCGAATAGTAAATGTAGTCTCCATTGTGTTAACAAGGATAAATCAGCCCTTTTTTGCCACTTCGGGGACCGTAACTCCAAGTCAAATGGTGCAATACGGTTGTTTTTAAGGGAACCGAGATCTTATAGATATATAAGTTGTGTGCAAGTTTAGTCAAAATAAACAAAAAATGTGTTCTCTGTCGCGTTCACAAGGCTAAAAACAGTAATTATTGCCATCTCAGGGGCCACAATTCCAAAAAAACAAAAATAATATCAAACAGGGAATGCCACGTACCAAAAACGCAGCCTCCCCAAAACGAGCCCCACAGCACCCAGAAGTGCACACCACCAACACACACACACACACACACACGCACACACACACGACACACACACACAATCATGTACACACACACATATACACTACCAACACACACTAGCATACAAAGCAAACACACGAGGACAAAACGAACAATTAAAGGAACACAGTGGGGCACCGCCTTGGAACGGTCAGTGGCAAAAACACCACTGGGGAGCTTAAACCGGTTTATGGTGCGCACCCAACCTCACTCTTACCCCCACCATGTTCCAAAGTCACATGACAGTGTAAATAAAAGTAATCCCTGCTAGGTGAATCTCTAACACACGCAATGGAAACAAAAGGCATGGTATGTAAAACACAAAAATGCTCGTGTATAAATATATAAAAAGCAAACCTTGAGAACCAAAAAACGTATGTACTCAATGCCTTTGCAGAAGGCAGAGCACCAAGAGAAACACCCTTAAGGGCCCGACGAAACAGGCCAGAGGACAGAAATCAAAACAGTTTCGTCCCAGTGGGATTTAAAAACTGCCCATCACAGAGTCCTCCCCCTCTTCCGTCAGACACAATCAAAGAGGGAAGCATAGCGTCCAACTGTAAACGGGTTGAACACCAAACATGCGGTGTGTCTCAAAACAGTACCAAGACGAATAAGGTGATATGGCTGGTTTTCGAAGGGAACCGAGATATCATAGATAAATACAAGTTCTGTGCAAGATTGGTTAAAATAAAAAAATAATGTTGTCTCTATCGTATTCACAAGAAAAATGTGAACGGACGGACGGTCGGACGACGGACGACGTACAAAGGGTGATCACAATAGCTTACTTTGTCACTTCGTATAAGTGAGCTAAAACATGTTACAAGTGTGATTTAGATGTAAAAATGAACTTTTTTGTTCATTTTACAGATTGAAAATGAGCTGTGACAAATGTGATCAGATGTCACATCAAAAATCGGCATCGATCACATTCGTCTCAAAAATTGTTACATATGTGCTTGATTTCTGTTACATACGCGATCTCATTTGTAACTCCTGTTACATATGCGATCTCATTTGTAACACCTACTACAAATGCGATCTGTTACGAATGTGGTCCTACAGAGCTTAAATAAAATAGTATTGACTAAGGGACACACTAGTCCAAGAGCCAAGGGCCATTTATTTACAATTCGCGCCCAAAAGCGAAAATAGTCTAAATTGAAAGCAAAATTTCTACTGATTACAAAAACCCATTTCTTATAAAAATTCTCTGTCACAAGGCTTAGAAATTCAAGATGGCCGACAAGATGGCCGCCGAAATTTTTTTAACTTACACCCGTAAATAACAAATCTTATTCTGAGTTCCTTGTACAGCCGGTTGATACAAATTTTCAATAAACTGAACAGAAATATATAATAATTGACAAAAACAATAAATTTTATGTGACTATAACCGCCATTTTGGAATTAGTGCAAAAGAAATCCCTATAAATGGTCTAAAAATCAGTGTTTTTTTAAACAGTTTACCTGTAAATTGTCACAGACGTCAAGAAATCCACCAAATTGTGTCACAAACTTTCTAGGACAGTAAAACAATTATTAAACAAGAGAATTCTGCCTCAAAATAGTATCTTGCTTGGTGTTGTAGACACAAAATATCTGTAAAAGTGGGTGGGGTAAACTAACCCCTGAAAATAAATTATAAACAAAGGTCAATATTTAAAAATTCTGAGCATTGTTAACACTTTAATGCACGTTTTAGAAATGTATTCATATAATAATGCACTTTTTAAGAAAATACAGCTTACTTTTATTTATTTTTGATGATTTTAAGTTAAAATCGAGTTGTTTTTTCAGCTTTATGAGTAAAAAAGCAGTTTCTTTCTTCTCATCTCTGTTTGACATGGAACGTCTTAACAACTGACACTTAAATTAATTAAATCCAGTCTTTTATTGATACATGTTGTCCCTGAAACAAAAACTGCATAAATGTGATAGACTTTCCTGTCTTTATATAAAAAGGTAATGCCTTTAAGGTGGGTGGGGTGGACCAAGGCCTTAAAATATTATGTGTTTATGTAATGAGTCAAATTCAAGGGCTGATTTAATGTTTTTATCAGATTTTGTGTTATGTTTTTGCATACATTATGCAAGTGATTTTGGTATTCAAGTATTTGCTTAGTTTTTAAAACAACATTTGTGTAAAAAGTCTGCAAAAAATATATTGTTTTACAATGTAGTGTTACAGACAAAGAGATTCAACCTTACGTGTATTTTCAAATGTACATGCATTTGCTGGTCTGTACAACTTAACTTCAGCAGTATTTGAAAATAGATTTGAACACTACTAATATTAAAGATTATCTGCTTTGTCTTAAGCAACTACCTATCTCCTGTTCTTCTTCCTGTTTATACTCTGAGTAACTACTGCTTTGTCAATACATGTAGTTCACTATAGAGTCATCTTCAACAAAATCGTCAATACATTCAATAAACATCGCTGCAGTTATCAGAAGGTCAACAACGGAATGTGGTTGTTGGTAACCTTCGAACCAAATTACTTTGTACGTCACCTCATCTAGTGACCAACTATATTCCTCGGATAACAGCTGGACTTTGCCCTCGTCCAAACACGGACAGCAATGTTCGCACTCTTTGTTTTTTTTGTGCCAGAACCTTATGACATGGCGGCATCGAACTACTTAAGTCGCAAAGTGGTGAAAATGCTTTGCTAGACAACTTGACAAAGTATTTTCTTAAGACATGCACAAGTGGATTTCAATCACACCAGTCTGTTCTGATTTGCCGCACAAACGCCACACAAATAACTCTAAATACTTTGAGGGGTACAGGCTGTAATATCTCTAAGATGATCTAATTTACTGAACGCTGTTGTTGAGCTATTTGCCACACCTAACGCAATATTTACATTTATACTGCCAATACGAGAGGTACCCAATTCACTGAACGCTGTTTGACTGCAACGGCCGTACTGTAGGCATATAAACCAGGTAAAGCTGTTTGCCACACTTGACGCAAATTTTGCATTTATACTACCAATACAAGAGATGCTCATCTTATTTTTAAACTATGACGAAACTGAACGAGAATTTTGAATTCCTTCGTGATGTATAACCTGTGTTAAAAGATTTAGTACACGGTACATGTATCTTGGTCAGCTTATGTGAAGATGGTAAGTCGTAAAATATGCGATAAAGTTGAGAGTTTCGTGCTCGGGCTTATAAACAAGGACTTCATGTACTTACTCTTACAGAAGTGTTAAAAAAGTGTTGACATTCATGGAACATACGGTTTCGTTTGGCTCTATACGGAATATTCCTTATAACGTTGGAATACATTGCAATAATACTTCGTCTGGTGAATCGCCGAAAAAAACTTTCAACTGTGGCCACTTCTGACGTCGTTCGAAAAATTGTACGTATGATTTCGAAAGTCAACCCGGCGAATCAGAGAGAAATGACACACAAGCTTGGTGTCTAATAGGGAACTGTACATCGAATTATTACTGATATTTTGTAAGAAAAAAGTAAAGTGTAAATGTTGTCCAGATTATAAAGAAACGTACCAGATCTTGAAGGTTGTATCTGAAGTTACGTGGTGGACGATGGAAAAAACTTTGTGACCTCTGATGAGGCAATGTTTTATCTAGGTGGCAGCTTTGGAAGAAGAAGGGTTTGTTACATAAAAAATGGAGAAAAATGCATTTGTAAAGCATGACTTTTTTGCCAGCTGTTTATGACATTGCCTGTTGAATCATACTGAGACAAAACTGTTAATCGTATAATTGATAACACTGACAAAAGTAAACTGTCACTTCTGTATATACATGTTCTTAAGCAGTTTTTAAATAAAGATGTACCCAGACTGTTTCCGCAAGGGTAAAAAAAATATGATGTTACATCAGAACAGTGCGTCTCACCATATGATACCTCTAAATAGACTACCAAATTCCTAAAAGATAGAAATTTAATCTTTATTACACCAGAAGAGTGGATGCCTAAATCACCTGATGCCGTCCCGTTGACGATAGTACATGTATATGGTGAATCGTGAAGCGACGTCTGCAAAAGCACACGATAAACTCGTTGATGGAGTTTAAAATAGCATTGAAGGACGAGTGGGGGAAACTGGACGAACTTACTATAAATAAGACTCGAATCATGGCCAAAACGTTGTAGAATGATATACAATTGTCACGGCTGAGATGTAGAGCAATTGCTACAATAAACGCATACAATGTGTTATTTTTTATAGATTTGTTTTATTAAAACATAAAGTGGGCACCTCTCGTATATATCTAACAAATTGTATTACGTGTGCAAAGGCCATCATAGATCCAGGCATTTGAAACTTTAATTATTAGCAATATCAAGATATCTGTATCATTGCTTCCCATTGTACATTTTATGTTGCTGTTTTCATTCAAAGTCATTTATCGAAGGTACAGTAGCCTGGTGTCAGCTTCCTCGTGTTGGCAGTGGTATTGTAGACTGTCTCCTAACACGGTACGAAGTGTCAGTGTCACTTTTGTTGATGCTGTTTGTCTGTTGCATACACTGAACATCGTACCCTGTACCTTTGGTGAAGTTTCAAGACTCATCCAGAATGGCAAAGCTTGTTTACATTGTTTGTTACACATACTCGTATATTACATCCACAATAAAAGGTATTAAACACTTATAGTGGGATGGGAGCAATATGGTATACTCTATAATGGTAAGACACCAAACAACTGGGAAAAGGGACTTCAGTCACCAGCCTTCAAGACTGTACCATTTCTGTTATTTGTATAAGATGGTATCATTTACGTGTCACACACAAAGTGAACAACATTCAACAGTCTGCAGTTGATTTTAACAATGAGTGTAGAAACTTCTTGGTATGTTGTTCAATATAATCAACTGGAAAATCGTATCAACAAATGTGACACTGACAGTATTTTGAAGATGACAAATTTGTTACCCTAAGAACAAGGTTGGTCAGTAGATAAAGGCGTGTACAAAGTAATTTGGCTCGAAGGTGACCAAATACCGTAATGTGTTGTTGACCTTCTGAAAGCGGAAGTGATGCACACTGAATATAATGACAACTTTGTTGATGATGACACTATAGCAAACGACGGACTAAACAGTAGTGACTCAAGAGCATGAACAAGAAGAAGAATAGATAGATAGTTCCTAAAGGAGAAAATATATTCTTTGCTTAAACTTCTTTTGAAATACTGCTTCAGTGAAGTGAAAGAGACATAAACATAACATTAATGTCCGACGTTTTGTATATTCATGTACATTACATATCAGAAAAAGCAGATACATTTGCAAGTACCTGTGCATGCACTGGTGAAACTTTTCATATGTAACACTACATTGAACAAGACAGTAATGGTAATTAACATCGCTCACATGGCTACCATTGGCTATTTTACAATATCAACACGGCGTCGTAGAAAAAAAAACGAAAAGTACAGTACACTATACCTCCAAATTTAGGTAACAAGAAAGTAAATCAGTAGGTAAAGTGACCCCGGTACCAAGAAGAATGATTGAAACAGTCGTTGTACAGGACCACTAGGAAACCCTTCAAGCCAAACATCTAAGCTGAGACTGAGCCTAGTGGTCTGAGACAAGAGGATTTTAAAATATTTTACAATCAAGTGAACCCCGAACGGGGACAAGTTTGAACCGTGGGTCATGATTTGAACTTTCTTGGTAAAGGTTTACTACTAATGCTACATGCAAAATTCCCAACCTCAAGGTCTTGTTATTTCAGAGAAGAAGATTTTTCTTAGCGAAATTTATGAAAAATCAAGTGACCACCACGCGACTGTCAATTTTGACCCGGGGTCATTGTTTGAACGATCTTGCTAGGGGCATACAAAGCAATATTGCACTCCAAAATACTAAGCTCTGAGTCTTGTGATTTCAGAGAGTAAGACTTTTGTAAGTTTTCCGTTTATAAGTCTATGCAAAATCAACTAACCACCTGGGCGGGGTCAATTTTGACCCGGGGTCATGATTTGAACCATGTTGGTAGTGGTCAACAAGGCAATGCTACATGCTAAATATCTCCATGCTAAATATCTCCATAGCTCCATGCCCTTTGATTTCAGAGAAGAAGATGTGTTCAATTGTTAATACAGAAACCTATGTTAAAGTAAATGACCCCTTGGCAGGGTCAATTTTGACGTAAGGGTAATGAATGATTCCATTATGATAGAGATTTACTAGACAATGCTACATGTCAGATATTTCAGCTCAAGACATTCCAGTGTTTGAAAAGAAGATTTCTAAATAGTATCCTGTTTGTTCCCACAACAATCAGAGATCAGCACAGAAATAAATTGTTTTAAAAAGCTTGGTAGAGCTGTATGCATGAAACAGAGATCGGAATAGAAATAACTTGTTTTGAAAAAGTTTGGTAGAGCTTTATGCAAGAAACATCCATGTAAAGCTTCTTTGAAATTAGTTTAGTAGGAGATCTTGTTCGAAGCAAACAATAGACGACAAACGCCGAACATTCATCGATCATGAAAGCTCACATTGGCATTTCGTACCAGTTTTGCTAAAAACCCTAGACATGTTACTCACACAATATTTAAAATTCAATCAAATACTTTTATACCAAAATCAGCCATCTAATTACATTTTTATTCAACCGATGGCATACTTTATGCAAACAAATATAACACAAAATGTTATATCAAAATTATATCAGCCCTAGAATTTGACTCGTTACATAAACACATATATTTTCATTTTAAGGCCTTGGTTTACCCCACCCACTTCTGCATTGTCCTTTTAAATAAAGCCATGAAATTCTACCACATACATGTATACATAATTCTTACTGTAGAGACAACATTTGTCAATTTAATAAATTTAAATCACATTTGTTTAGACTTTCCATGTCAAACATGGGTTAGGCGAAAGAAACTGGTTTTGGTTTACTCAAAAGGTTGGAAAACACAACTCACTTTAACTTAAGGACATCAAAAATAAATAAAAGTAAGCTGTATTTCCTTAAATAGTGCATAATTATATGAATACATTTCCAAAACGTGCATTAAAGAGTTAACAATGCTAAGAATTTATAAAAAGATTGACCTTTGTTTATAATTCATTTTCAGGGGTTAGTTTACCCCACCCACTTTTACAGATATTTTGTGTCTACAACACCAAGCAAGATACTATTTTGAGGCAGAATTCTCTTGTTTAATAATTGTTTTACTGTCCTAGAAAGTTTGTGACACAATTTGGTGGATTTCTTGACGTCTGTGGCAATTTACAGGTAAACTGTTTAAAAAAAACACTGATTTTTAGACCATTTTTAGGGATTTGTTTTGCACTAATTCCAAAATGGCGGTTACAGTCACATAAAATTTATTATTTTTGTCAATTATTATATATTTCTGTTCAGTTCATTGAAAATTTGTATCAACCGGCTCTACAAGGAAATCAGAATATGCTTTGTTATTTACGGGTACAAGTTTAAAAATTTCGGCGGCCATCTTGTCGGCCATCTTGAATTTCTAAGCCTTGTGACAGAGAATTTTTTTAAGAAATGGGTTTTTGTAATAAGTAGAAATTTTGCTTTCAATTAAGACTATGTTCGCGTTTGGGCGCGAATTGTAAATAAATGGCCCTTGGCTCTTGGACTACACCTATTTCATCTCTTAAATACGATAAAAATAACTATTAGTGTTTGTTTCTCATGCGCTCATATGCGGACTCGACTGATCACTGTGTCCGTGATGTACATTAAATTTATTTCACACAAATCTAAACATATAACGACCCATTTCGCTAAATCATAGGCATTTATTCATTCAGTCAGTCATATGCTTTCTCACTCACACGGTATACTAGTGTTAAAATATGGTGAATTGTTTTGATATGAGTGTGCTTGTTAAATTTCATAACAAGATCATAATAATAATTATTATTGATTATTTTCACAACACTTGTTTATACAATATGAGTTTAGAAATGCACATAGATTTAACAGATCACTGACATCAAAGTGTTCCATTTGCAAATTTAATAATACAGATCTATATTCTTCAAAAGAAAAAATAATAACATAAAGTTCAGACATATCGTGCCAAAAGTTAATTTAAAATACCAAAGAGCGTTGCACATATATTCTTTCAATACAATGTATTAGTAGAATTGAGATATTAACGAATTTTAATCAAAGGCCGTTACCTGTTGCGAATAATTTGGGATTGAATTATTTTAATTATGTATTTGAACGTAATTTGATGTAAGAGAGCCACATGGATCTTGTTTAAAACTGGTTTTCAAATTATATTTACACTAATTTATTTCATCTCAATAGTTCTTAGATTAATCGCTTTTGAGACTCACTCCAGATGAAATAAGCTCGAAGAGAGAGAGAAGGCGCAATGTTGAAAAAAATATATGTGTCTTGTCCAAGGGCACTACCGCCGAATCTGAGGCGAACGCAGGTGTGGTCAATTTTGACCCCAGGGGAAAGATTTGAACAAACATTGTAGAAGTCCTCTAAAGCTCTAGGCCATGAGGATTTAAAAAAATCCTATAGCAAATGATCCCCCGGGGGAATGAGTTGAACAAAATTGATAGAGGTTTACTATACAATATGATATACTAAATATCTCTCAGCTCTAGATATTATGGTTTCTGAGAAGAAGAATTTTAAACTTGATTCTATATTAGTCTAAATGTTAATCAGTGACACCTTGTGAGTGGTCAATTTAGAACAAGATTGCTAGAGGTCCACTAGGCAATGCTACATGCAAATACTTAAGCTTTAGGCTATGTGGTTTCAGAGAAGAAAATAAACGTTTTTCCTATATAAACCTATGTAAAATCAAGTGACCCCCGGGGTCAATTTATACCCGGGGGTAATAATATGAACAATCATGGTAGAGATCCAATATTCAATTCTAGATGCTGATTATCTAAGCTGTAAGGCTTGTGGTTTCAGAGAAAAAGATTTTAACGTGTTTCTTATGTGTTTAATTGGCAACCAGAGTTCTACATGGAATGGAATTCTTCGAACATTACGATGGGAAGCTTCATTATGTCCAGAGAAGTAGAGCTTCATGCATGGAACATTCCTACTAAGTTTCATCAAAATTGATAAGGATTAAAATAATTAAGGTGCTAGTGTTTACTTCAATATTGCAATTGTTGTTAAATTCAGGACAATAACTCTAGTTAAACTTATCTGACCAAGCCCAAAATTTAAATCATCCGAGATCTTATAGAATATCTAATACAAATGAATGTGCCAGAGTGTAAACACAGTTAAATATTGAACTTGTCGTTATAGCAGGGGCAACAGTTCAGGAAGTACTGATCCGACGAAGTCCATAATCGAATTTGTCTGTGATCTTGAGACAATAAAACATTGTGTTCAAGTTTGATTATTATTGATCAAAAATGTAGATGCTAGAGTGTAAACAAACAAATCGTGCACGGACGGACGTATGGCAGACGACGGACGCCAGACATACATCGATCCTAAAAGCTCATCAAGCGAGTCAAAAAGTCACAGGTCTCAGATGCTCATACAATTCACATTTACGGTACGTGTTCTTGCAAATGAAATGCAACATGCTCTTAGTACATAAAAATGTTTTTCTGTGCCATAAGTCGGAGTTAGCATTTGTGGTTAACGGGATATTATGATCAGCAAATGTACAAACCAGGCACCATTAAATTTAACCGTAATACTAATGAACCTCTATTGAGTCTTCTTTCCTTTCTATTCACTCTAAACGGAAAGAAATATCATTTAATTTCGGAATGCATTGTGGCAAGTTTTATGTGGTTAAGGAACCGGTATGCAATTACCAATCCCTCAAGAGATGTTATTTCCTGCTCAAAGGGATTAAAGTAATTTACAATCTATTATTTGGCTTCACAAATAACGAAAAGGTTTGAAAGTATAGTACATTGACTCATCCTCCCGCCCAATGTTTACAGTACTTATCAAGCAATCCATATGAATGGCATAATCTCTCTGTTTACATTAGAGTTAAAAGCTTTGTTGTGAAAATTCCGTGACTTATCTATCATCTTTCAATTAATTTGAATAAATCTGTAAGTTTTTCTTAATCTTAATTCCATAGCTCCTTGCCCTTTCCACAATGCTTCCATTCCCGGGGGTCATAATTTACACAATCTTGTAGAGGTCTACTAGACAATGTTACATGCCAAATATCTAAGCTCTAGGCCTTGTGGTTTCAGAGAAGAAGATTTTTTAAGTTTTCCCTATATAAGCCTATGTTTTTCCTATTAATTGCCATAGCAACCAGAGTTCTGCATGGAATGGAATTATTTGAACAATTTTGGTAAAGCTCCATGCCAGGAACATTTCTGCATAATTTTATCAATATTAGCGTAGTGTTGACAGAGGAGATGTCATTTGAATCAAAATGTTGACGGACGACGGACAATCATCAATTAAAAAAAGCTCACCCTGGCTTTTAAAAAGAAAGTATATCTAAGAGGTTCCTACAATCTAATTTAAAATTAATTCTTACGGTATATGCACTTGTAAATGAAGTGCAACATGCTCATAGTAAAACTTTTTTTGTGCCATGAGTCGGAGTGAGCAATTGAGGTTAACGGAGTATTAAGATCGATAAAAGTTCAAATTGACACCATTAAAGTTAACCGTACTACTAATGAACCTCTACTGAGCCATCTTTCCTGCCTATTTACTCTGAACGGAAAGAAATATCATTTAATTTTGGAACACATTGCCGCAAGTTTTGTGGGGTTACGGTTTGTAATTACCAATCCTCCAGCAGACGTTAGTTCCTGCTCAAATGGTTTAAATTAATTTTCTCCAGCAGACGTTAGTTCCTGCTCAAATGGTTTAAATTAATTTACGATCTATTTTTGAGCTGAGCAAGTAACGAAAGTGGTAGAACATTTACTCATCCTCCCGCAAAATGTTTATAGTATTTGTCAAGCAGTCCTTATGAATGGCCAAATTACTCTATTTATGTTAGAGTTAAAAGCTTTTTTGTGAAAATCCCGTGACTTATTTGTCGATGTCCAATGTCGATTGTTTATGTGATTAGTTCAGGTCATTTTTCTAAATCTTTCTTCTGTAACTATTGATCCTTTCCTCAGCGTTTAACGCGGCTACGTCAGCTGTAAATAACTGATTAGTCACATTTATTAGACTTTTCATGATCTTTCAATTCTGCAAAAGACTTTAAATAACAGTTTTTAAATTTCGCGTATTTCAGTTTTTTTTATATAAACATATTTGATTATTAAAATCGAAAGTTATGGCAAATTGTCAAACACATATTCCGTGGAAAGCAAACATTTACATGTATACCGGAGTATGAATATAATTTTAGACTAACAAACTTTCTGTAAAACTGTTAAATTAAAATGTGTAATTACAAAGTATAAGTTCATGCACAAAACCAAAATCTAAGAGCGAGCAGCTTTAAACCATTACTCCCACCTCTTGGTGAAATATAAACTCGATCGCTTACTTAATGTTTGAGTTCAGGATAAATACATCACTTCAACGGAGATCATGCAACAAGAGTGCAATGATGGCCCTATATCGCTCACCTGAAAACAAGTCCACTTGCCTGATAGGTGTGGTCAATTTCAACCCAAGAGGCATGAATGAAAGTATGTGGAAGAGAACAAGACAATGTTACATACGAAATAGGTTTTCCTATATACACCTTTGTAAAACAAGTGACCCACTGGGCGAGGCCAATATTGACCCCAGGGATATGATTTGAAAAAAACTTTTGAAGAAGTCTAGTAGGCAATGCTACATGATAAATATCTAAGCTATAGGCCCTGTGGTTTCAGAGAAGAAGATTTTTAAGATTTTCCTGTATAATTATATTTTAAATCAAGTGACCCCCTATAGAGGTGTCAATTTTGACCTGGGGGTCATAATTTGAACAATCTTGGTAGAGGTCCACTAGGCATTTCTACATGCCAAATATCTAATCTCTAGGTCATGTGGTTTTAGAAAATAAAATTCCTATATAAGCCTATGTGAAACCAAGTGACCCCCCCCCCCCCCGGGCAAGGTCAGTTTTGACTGTGGGGTCATAACTTGAACAATCTTGTAGATGTCCACTAGACAATGCAACATGCTAAATATTTAAGCTCTAGGCCTTGTGGTTTCACAGAAGAAGATTTTTAAAGTGTTTCCTATTTGTTGCCATAGCAATCAGAGTTCTGCGCGGAATTAATTTCCTCGAACAGTTTTGATAGAGATTTATGTAAGGGACATTCCTGCAAAGTTTCATCAACATTTTCCTAGTGGTTTCAGAGGAGATTTCGTTTGAAGGAAATGGTGGACGGACGGACGACGGACGGAATGCGATCCTAATAGCTCACTCTGGCACTTTGTGCCAGGTCAGCTAAAATGGAGTATGCTAGAGTTCTTTGTCGCTGTATCATAAAAATGTAATGTTCGGATACACAGACAAAGCTGCGTATTTATGCTCCCGCTTTCTTTGAGCATATGATAAAACATAATATGATTAACTGACCAGAACAAACTTTAGCTCCAGCTTTGATCACGTGTCTGTTTTACTCCTATGTTTAGAAACTGCAAAAGTACCATTTGTATAGAACGTAAAACGCTTTAGTTGGCTAACTGTTTGATAAGCACAAATTTCTGAACAATAACGAAGAAAGATTCCAATATTTCCATGATCCGACTGTATTCAAACAATAGAAGCAATTTGCAACAAATTGAATTGAAAAAAGCCCATTTCACCGATTTCACATAATTACATTACCTTGGTTGGTTTCGTAAAATTCAATTTGCAGTAAAACGCTCTATTTAGTACAGTACGGATAAACTTTTGACAAAGGTTAGAAATAAAAACAAGTTTTGCGTTTCGAATTAGTGACGCATCATAATTTTCGCAATTTGGACGAACCTCTTGATAATAAAATGCTCATCAATCTCTCCAAACGGCTTTAGTAACATCAAATTTATCTAGAAATAATCTTGTAATTAACGCATTAATCAAACGGAAATTATTAATGCCTTTAATGTATTACAACGGACAGATGTTTTATCCGTTAGAAAATAAAAGTTACGCCTTCCTGATGAAGAAGTTGAGAAGAATTTCCCGTTTTATAACGACTTTCCTGCGTATAATTTTGACAACGTTGACGGACCCGCCGTTCCACCCGGAGAAGTACGACCAAGAAGTCCTGAAAATACACCATTACCTGAAGATGATTTCGACCTTAATCAGCACAGAAGTTATCACCCAGAGTTACAACAGTAAACAGTAGTGACAGAGCTAGGGTGGACATTATTCATTACATTTTTTTTTAGTTCTAACTTACAGAAATTACATGGATGGCTAATAAAATGAATTGAGTTAGAGATAGCAAGACCAGGATTTGGAATCATTTAATCCGTCAAAGAAACAAAAATGTTCGCAGAGAATGGCAAAAGAAAGTAGTGAAAAAAACAGAAATAACAATAGGACACGGGCACGTTATAAAAACAAAAATAATATCAAACAGGGAATCCACGTTTCAGTTGTCCCAAAAGGAATCCCACTGGAAGCAATATTACAGGACTGTAACAGACACACTGCAGATGCTACTATACACTGCCAATGTTGTAAAAACATGTACAACCAAGATGCAGCTGCAATAAGCTATCAACAGCAAAGAACAATTAAGGCATCCGCTTTGTTAGGCATGGAAACATCACTGGGAGTCAAACTATTTTAGAAGCGAAACAACAGACTATAACCCGAACCATGTTCACAAGAGTGACATAATACTTATACAATAACAATCAGTTTAGTTGTAGCAGGAAGTAGTGGCAACCATAAGAAAGGAATGCAACAGCAACCAATGACATAAGTGCTGATGTTACAGGTGCAACAGACTTGCTAAGGCGTAAATGAGACCTTGCTTCTTTGTTAGCTATGGAATCTCTAAGTCGAACTTTTTGACCTGATATTTCTATGAACTGTTACAAGGTTACGATATACCCAAAATTCAGCTTTGTCACAGAAATCGGTCAAGCCTTTCAAGAGTTATCATCCGGACATAAGTTGAGTTATTATACAATTCACTTGAGTAAATGATACCTTGACCTTTGACCTACTGACCCCAAAGTCAAACTTAACCTGTATTTCATAAAGTTGCACGTGTGTACCAAAAATTATTTAAATCGGTCAAGCCTTTCATGAGTTATCATCCGGAAACTGTTTTACAGTTCAGAGTCACTGTGACCTTGACCTTTGACCTACTGACCCTAAAGTTGAACTTGACCTGTATTTCATGAAGTTGCACGTGTGTACCAAAAAATATTCAAAAGGGTAACGTCGTTCATGAGTTATCATCCGGAAACCATGAAAATTAACAGACCGACCGACAAACCGACAAGCTCACTCCTATATACCCCCCACCAAACTTCGTTTTGTGGGGGTATAAAAACTGAAGGAATTACTGAATCACTAAGTGACAATGCGGAATACATGAATGAGGTTCAAGAAATGTCACACAGTACAATGACAGACTATTGAAACACCGTGTCAAATGTATATGGTGAAACCACGGAAGCTTTAATTAATATTGCTCAACAAGTAGGTGCTGAATTGATTGATAACGCAGTTACAACTGCTAGTGTTACACACGGTACTGCAATAGGAGCAGAACTAGGAATATCTAGATCTGAATAAATTGACAGATATGAAGACAAAATGAATGTAGGTCCTTAAGGATTGAATTATTTAAACGATATACCAGTTGCAGAAGTAATGTAAGATGACAAACCGAAGTCTTGGAAATATATAACAGAAACCAAAACTGAAGCACAACGTGTAGGTACAACTCTTCTTATATGTGGTGGTACTGTCTTTATATGCAGTGCATTTGAATTTGTGTGCGGTACAAACACCAATATATGCAGTAGATTTGTTATTGTGTGTAGTAGATAAAACGTTATACGTGGTGCTTTTTTCATTATATGATGTGCAAACTCAAATATATGTGGTAGTCACTGTGTCCATAATAAGTGGTGCTTTTTTCCTTATATGCTGTGCAAATTACATTATGTGTTGTACTTTCGTTAATATACGCTGTGGATCTCGTATTATATGCTGTACATGCGATTTCCTTATATGCTTTGCTTCCAGCATTCTATGCGGTAGTAATTTCTTTATATGCGGTAGTTTCGTCATTATATGCGGTAGTTACGTCGTTATGATGAGATGGTTCGGATATTTCCGAACGATACCGTAAATTGCCGGATTATTATGAATCCGGATCTTTGAAATTGTATGAATTTATCATTTTACGTTCATTGAACACATTATCTCTGTTTCGAGAATATAATTTGCTAGATGTAGGGAGTGCCTCTTTAAAGACTTAATGGACCTCAGGCATCAAATACTGTGTAGGCACTTTAAAGGGGCACTCCCTACATCTAGCAGATTGTATTCTCGAAACATGAATTATCCCTATATCTAGCAGATTTTATTCTCGAAACAAAGGTTATGTGTTCAATGAACGTAAAATGATAAAAAAAATACAATTTAAAAGAAGAACCCATGGCGAAAAATGCCACATTTTACCCTAATTAATCAATATTATAGAGGCTTATTGTAATAAATCGCATCCACCCATTAATTGTACAATAGGCAACTAGTGGCTATTTAAGTTATATTGTTATACATGATTAAATTCTTTAGTCAAACACAAATAATAAAGTTGGAATTTCTTGTTAGCTGTTGTTGCATAAAACAATTTAATATTTTGCGTCCCTGCTTCAAATGAAAATATCAACTCTACAAAATTTTAACATGTTCAGAAGAAAAGTATTAAAACATAGTAATTATAGTTTTTATATAAAATGTGGACATTCCATGGACACGAGTAAAGTAGGTTTCCTTCAGTAAATAAAACAGTCTGTTAAGTGTACGCATGGCAAGCAAGTTTGACTGTAAATCTCTTTCAGGCTTTAATTGTTTAGAGGACCGGGCTAGAGCTTCTCAATTCGTTTAGTTACATGGTCATCATTTAATTACAGGAAAAATAGTCAATAATTAACATAAAGTAGCCTATTTTACAATAAAGGAAGGCCTCTCAAGTTGTTAATGTTTGATATGGTACCATTATAGGATTTTTCCTCATTTATAATTGGTTTTATACATGCATTTCTCGTGCATGACTGGTAGATATTCCCTATAATACAGTGAATGACCAATGGTTGATTTCCACCGATATTATCAAAAATTTGGCTAAAATCTATATAACATGGAAACATTTATGTACAAATGAAGAAAAATATTGATTTTAACTGTCAAGAGTTGGTGCATTGTATGGGCTATAAACCTGTGACAAATTTCAGGCAAAATTACATTTAGTTTTTGATATAACACGTTGTTTGAATAGCTAACTACCTATAACACTTCATTTAAGCAGTAAGATAACATATAACCATTGATGATGTTTGCTTAATTCGGTCACGTCCCAATGGCAAATCTAATTTACAAGCTAGATTGATGGTGCACTCTTAGCTAGAGTACTCAAATTACTGATATTAAAGACATTTACATCAGGAAACCTTCCCCGAAATACACTAAGGTAGTGACAAAATGGCATTTGTTATTACAAATACATATATTGTACTCGAATTGTCTACCAAAAAATGACTTACGAACAAAACATCTGCTAATTGGTACATTGTAACGACGCGTACTTTACTCAGAGACTGGGTTTTCTTCGAATAAGTTGTATTCCAATGAATAAGTTTTGGTTTAATTTAGTTACTGTTATGAATGAAATAATACTTTAAGGCCTTTATTGGTGGTATAACGACGGAGGATATTATTGTTTAGCAACATATATATACATATTTTACATGCATCACATCCGTACGACATCCTTGGCCAACCGTGCTGTTTTTTATCGTAACATAAAATACAGACTTTTTTCTATATGTTTACAAAGGAAACGCAGTCACTCGCGGTAATCTGATTGTACAGATATTGGTCAATCGGGCTATTCATCACAAACTACAGCACCACGTTGTCAATCAGACTTAAAAACCGTGTCAAAACCGTGTCAATGGAAGCGCTCACGGCACTCACATGCTAAATCAATGTCAGTTTTGCGAGAAAGTGCTTGAATTTTTAAATTACTTTGATATTGTTTACGATACTGCAGTTTATTTTAAACCGCTGATCCTATCGATAACGACAAGGAATGCATAGCTGAAACTTTTCGGTTAAGTCATGATACTTCCAAAGATTCTATTATTTATGTTTTGAGGTTATTTAGTTTGACATCAGTTATAGGGTATGTCCCTTTAAAGTAAATGTCTTTTCCACACACCTGAAACTAGTATTTCTGTCATTTCAATACAAAGTATGATAAACATATACATGTTTTTCAACAGTAATAATATATGATGTTAAATATTGATACCACTATTTCAATTAAAAGTTTATTAGCAAATAGCCATTCAACGCACTGGTATGAATATAAAGATAGTAATCATAATAATGTAGGATGAAATCAAGTTTGACCCACAGTTCATTTGCTCAATGTCCCGAAAAATGTATAATAAAAAAACTCACCCAAACGACCAAAGTAACACTATAGTATGGGTTTTTAATTTATATTGGGGATACCCACGGAATATTTTTACTAGTTTATACTAGTTTATTTAGCTCGATTGTGAAGAAAGCTTGAAGCTTATCGGGTAACTCTCGAGTCTGCTTCCTGTAAAAACCAAAACAGGTGTCATATGAGGAGGAACGGTTATGATTAAATATTTGAAGAACCTTAGCATCATTCACTTAGATGGGTATAGGTAGAACAACCATTTTAACACCCATGTATTCTGAGGCCTTTTGTTAAGCTATCTGGCCTTCGATCAGCTGCATTATGTCCTATATTCGCCGATTATGTAACTACTAGTATGTCACTTAAATACCACTGTACATTGAGTAATATAATGGTGTGATATTATTTCTGTTAAAGTTTATGTCTATAGATGTTTTTCCAAACAAAATTACAAACTATTATACGAAACATAGCACTATTTTTATGACCCTATTGCAATAAACCGCGAAACTAAATCAACTGAATTTTACACTAAATAAACCATTGTAGCTTTAGAAAAATCCAATTTCCATTAAAACGTTCGGGTAACATTTGAACAAAAGGGGAAAAAAGATTTAGGGAATCGAATTAGTGACACATCGCAAAGTTCGCGATTTGAACAAGCCTCTTGATATTAAAATGTTCATCAATCTCTCAAAACACTGCTTGAGTTACTTCAGGTTTATCTAGAAATAATCTTGTAATTATCATATTCATCAAACGTGAATGCTTTAAACTGATAACAACGGGCAAATGTTTCATTTGCTTGTTGTTGAAATTCACTTTTGATTGGAAAATACAGTTTAACCCAATGTGCCTTCAAAATAACGATTGCAAACCTAGTGAGGATGGATGTTTTAATGTGTACTGTTTTTGCAATAAGTACCACCAAACCAAGTAAAGGAGTTGTTTCAAATGGCGCTTTTGCTATGGCTATAGTCTTATCTAATTTTGTAACAAGAAAGAAACTTTAATTATCCTTTTACTTGAAAATCGTACAAAATGTCCGAAAACCGCCATTTTCTATGACTTCCTTAATATGTTCAAATGATAAAAGCGGCAATGTATCATCAGTTTCAAAACTCTGCATTCAAATATGGTTAATTAGAATTCATTGTTCATTTGTCATTGTTGATATACTTATAGAGACATATTCTATAACTGTTGCCAAGCAGATTTAACCCCAAAACATAAATAATAAAATCTTTGGAAGTGTAATAACTTAACCTTAAATTTTCTATTATGCATTCCAGTCATTAACGATAAAATGAAATGTTTAAAATATGTAGTAGTACCGTAAACCATTTAATTATCTATGTGGAGATGTTGTATAATTTATGGGTGGATGCGATTTATTACAGAAGGCCTCTATATTTATCAATTATGGTGAATTGAGACATGTTTCGCCATAGGTTCTTCTTTCAAATTAATTGTATTTATCCTTCACGTTCATTGAACACATATCTATGTTTGGAAAATATAATCTGCGCCCCTTTTACGAAAATTCTAACGCACACCTGCCTTCGTTCTTCGTTAATTATCAACCCTTCCAAAATCTTCCAGCTTTTATGTATTATAAAGTCTTACATTTAGAGAGACACAGGGTATTATTTACTACT
>JAFMSR010000008.1:44836819-45317904 GCA_022818135.1 Saxidomus purpurata | reverse complement strand
ACAAAAACAGCCGAAGTACTCCGCTTTACTGACAAGTGTTCCTTTTATTTTATTTTTTTTTCAAATTGAAAATTATTTCCTGCACGTGCATTCAAAGCTTACATTTACATCACAGTGATAAGTATACCATTGACAAACGTAATTTAATCTAATGCGCTAATGTTATGAATAAATAACTAAAATAAATGGCAATCTTCAGACTTGGAGTCTAACTAAGCAGGTTAGCAGACTCATGCATAAACGTAGGGATTCAGTAAGAGGGCGTAAATATTCATTTGTTTATCTACAGAAGATTGATACCACTTTATGCACCAGTAAAACATACAATATGCAGATCATGTTCAACTGACGCCGCAGTCATGCTTATTATACGGAAATTTATGCTACATAACTGTATGGTTACATATTTCTTGCCAACTAATAGTTCGCAATGACCAATCTCTTACAGTATTTTGTAAGACTTGAAACGCAATCTCCAGATATAAACTTGTCTTACTGCAAAACCATGAATATGACGAGGTTGTCGAGGCACTAACATTACCTAAATACTGATAAAACCAATTTTAAAGTATTTGCTCACCTTTTACAGAGAAAACAAGAAGTACAATACAGACAAGTAATTGACTTTAAGTGTAGATTATCATTTTTTCTCAAAAAGTACATTTTTATTTACTACGAAAGTGCGTATCAGATCTTTAGCATAATGTTACGGGCAAATTTCCATCTGTATTTGTTAACAGGGCATTATCAAAAATCAAATAAAAACAAATGTAATTTATATAAGATGGTAAAATTCATAGAATCCAGTCCGTTAAGGCTATTACAAAATAAATAAAGTATCACATCATTTATGCATGCACGTTGTTTGACTGTAACTTGTATTTGCAGGCTTGCTTTTAAGTACTAATAGTTAATTTGAGAGATGTTGTATGTGAATAAAAATCCTAAATCGTTCTAATAAACAGCATTATTCATTTGTGGATTCTAAATGGGAACAAACGCCAGACTTTGCATTGCTATTCGGTTTGAGTATTTTAGAACTGTTACGTCTCATAAACGCAAGCATGTTAACAGTGCTTTATATTCATGCACTATCTTCTAAAATCAGTTGAAATCTCGACGGTGTTCCAATAGAACAGTGTTTTTCCACAATTTAAATGTCAAAATCAATTTAATATGATTGATGTTTAAAATTTTAATAGAATAAAGGGTGTGTTCAATCCCCGACTGACCATATACCGATTCGGGGACTATAGGTTTGTGCGGTTCCTTTCGTCCATCTGGCCACCAGCAATTTCAAGACCGGCCTAAAACCTCGACACGCCTAGACTAATTTGCAAATAACATCGTTTTATTGCTGTGTATAACACAATGGTGTGTCATGCACCACACCCAGATTACTACTTCTACAGCAAAGGTCACATTTAGAACTCACATTAATAGTGTTACCTTAAAGAGGCATCTCCTACATCTAGCTGATTATGTTCTAGAAACATAGATGATGTGTTCAATGAACGTAAAAAGATAAATGAATACAGTTGAAAGAAGAACCTATGGCGAAAAATGCCCCATTTTACCACAATGTTATCAATACTGAGGCTGTGTTCCTTTAATTGTTCGTTTTGTCCTCGTGTGTTTGCTTTGTATGCTAGTGTGTGTTGGTAATGTATATGTGTGTGTGTACATGATTGTGTGTGTTGTGTGTGTGTGTGTTGGTGGTGTGCACTTCTGGGTGCTGTGGGGCTCGTTTTGGGGAGGCTGCGTTTTTGGTACGTGGCATTCCCTGTTTGATATTATTTTTGTTTTTCTGTAATAAACCGCATCCACCCATTAATTGTACAACAACTCTACATAAATTATTGAATGGTTTACGGTACTGCAGGATATTTTAAACTTCTGATTTTATCGATTATGGCTGTGAATGCATAGCTGAAACCTTTAGGTTAAGTAATAATACTTCAAAAGATTGTATTATTTATGTTTTGGAGGTTATTTAGTTTGACATCAATTTTAGAGTATGTCCCTTTAATGAAACTTGGTTTTCAAGGGAAAGAACATCTGTTTCGTATATTCACGATAGCTTTATGCCTCGTACATATGAATGGTTAATTAGATTCCTTGCACCCATCAATCAACTTCCATTATAAAATGTAATAAGAAAATGGTAGTATTCCCTTGAGATATCATATTCTTGTTAAAAACAATACTTTGTGGATATTGTAAACATTTTCTGTAATGGAAATAAATGGCATAATTCGTGTAATTGTTTCCCAGATGTTCCATTAAATTCACATAGGTAATTACACAGAGAAATATTATCCCAGTAATAATATAACTAAGTTAAACATCGTCATGTTCAGGGGAATAGCAAATCTGCGTTTTATCAAATCAGCAAGACTAGTGTTAGTCCATAGCACAAAATCATAACTGAATTTGGCTTCCATGTTACCTGCGGAAATAGAAAATTAATACAAGAGACTGAAGAATTGCAAGCAAGAGTCCCCTGTCGGTTAAAGCCTTCACGGTTTGATCATTACATAGCAATTTACTTATTGTCCTGCTGGAACCGTTTTATAATTAACTGACTGTTTTCACAACCTACCAACACCCGCCGATTCAAGATGTAGAAAAGTACACTAAAACAAAACGACAGAGGCCGAGGGTTTAGAACGAATAACAATCCCTGAAGGATGAAAATATAACAACATTGATTGAATGTACTAAGCCATGAGACGAGTGGATGCACAGGAGAACGAGAACTTTCTATCAGCCCATCTTGCTTAGGGAATATAAATATCAACAATCAACATTGACTTGCGGAGATACGTGCCATCTAGAAGTGACAAGTGCCATGACTAGTTGTGCATGGTTTATGTTTTGGGTCGTTAGGTCAAGGTAACAGGGGCTCGACACAACAAAAGTGTATACGCTCTTAATCTTAAAATCCCTTGTCAGAATTTAATCATTCTTCACAGAAATGATAAGTACCATGCCTAAAAACAAAAATAATATCAAACAGGGAATGCCACGTACCAAAAACGCAGCCTCCCAAAACAGCCCCCACAGCCCCAGAGTGCACCAACCCACCCACACACACAGACACAAACACACACACACACACACACACACACACACACACACACACACACACACACACACACGACACACACACACACACACACACACACACACACACACACACACACACAAAGCAAACACACGAGGACAAAACGAACAATTAACGGAACACAGTGGGGCACCGCCTTGGAACGGTCAGTGGCAAAAACACCACTGGGGAGCTTAAACCGGTTTATGGTGCGCACCCAACCTCACTCTTACCCCCACCATGTTCCAAAGTCACAGGACAGTGTAAATAAAAGTAATCCCTGCTAGGTGAATCTCTAACACACGCAATGGAAACAAAAGGCATGGTATGTAAAACACAAAAATGCTCGTGTATAAATATATAAAAAGCAAACCTTGAGAACCAAAAAACGTATGTACTCAATGCCTTTGCAGAAGGCAGAGCACCAAGAGAAACACCCTTAAGGGCCCGACGAAACAGGCCAGAGGACAAAAATCAAAACAGTTTCGTCCCAGTGGGATTTAAAAACTGCCCATCACAGAGTCCTCCCCCTCTTCCGTCAGACACAATCAAAGAGGGAAGCATAGCGTCCAACTGTAAACGGGTTGAACACCAAACATGCGGTGTGTCTCAAAACAGTTGGGTCGTAACGTCTTTTAACAAAACGTTTTATAATTTTAGCAAATACAGTTGGAAAATTGCCATGACCCAAAATCTTACGAAGTCTGTAAACCACATCCCCATAAAAATCGGGTTTTGAAATACCTTCTCGCAGAAGAGTCTTTAGATTACTATTGAATTTCAAAACCAAATCAGAATTACGATAGTAAAATTTAGCAAAATATTTACGCAATTTGTAATAACGGTAGCCCTGTTGAAGAAGTTTATTTGTAATATATTGATTACGTTCATTGAAATCCTCAACATAACTACACGCTCTGGCAAACCGAATTAACTGAGAAATGTATACCCCATAAGATGTAGCATGAGGTACATCCCCATCCAAATGGGGGAAATTTACAATACTAAAATTAAAATCATCCCTAAGTTGTGCGGTTCAATAATTAAGCATAAATGTTACATAAAAACAAAAATAATATCAAACAGGGAATGCCACGTACCAAAAACGCAGCCTCCCCAAAACGGGGATATATACTGTGTCAGTAGGGTGTTCATGGGGATTCACCATCTTCAGCGACATTTCTAGTTTATTATCTGATTCGTCTGTTGAGAATCTCACAATTTATGTTATTCAACGACACAATAGAATAGAATAGAATTAAAATATAGAGGCGTTGGGTATGGCAAGTTCAGTCCAACATATTTTCAAAAGACAGTGTATCTATAAAACAATATAAATTACAAATATACCAAGTGTGCTACACTCAATTCTGTTGGACAACTTTTTGCGTAATAAGACTTTGCAAATGTTATATGTAAATATTTGATTGTATTTTGAACGTCAGATTGAATTATGAAATAAAACCAGTTTCGATTTTTAGATAATGTAATCTGTCAATTCTACAAATGCTAGTTTTACTATTACACACATCCGGAAAGCATAACTTTCCATTTAAAGAGAATGGTTACATAGATACAGTTTGTAATGCAACAAATATGCTAATAAAATTCAGATTAGGATTGTTCGTTTCTTTAAAATGAGTAAAGTTCCGTCCTTAAGAAAATTCCTCGGTGCACATTACAAAGACGACAATGATGAATTGCTTAATGAAAATTGAGCAATAAAGTGTTCTGAAATGTTTTCCTACCTTTGTTTTTTTTATAAAAAAAAGAAATTTGCATTCAAGACCCGTACGTCATTTATATCCTAAAACAACCAATATTTTAGTTGAAAATCCATAAAAAGTGATATCAGGTGGCAGATTTGAAATAAGTATTTCATTTGAAATATAAATATACATGTATACATTCAGCCGTTATAGAGACATTCAGAATTATACGCCTTGTTGCAGGACTTTTTTTACCGAGTACTTTATTAACTCCTATAGTTTATTTTACATACAGGGGCCACTAAATGAAATACCTGAATATTCTTTTGCAACTATAGTATAAATGCCAAATATTATAAAATGAGCCAAAGAGCTGCTACAGGGAATATAAAATGATCATTGCTCCGGCTTCAACAACAACCAATTCGATTACAAATAATACTTGTATTTCTTTTTTATATCATTGATAATGGTACGAAACTTATAATATGCAGGAAAGCTGTTCGTTATTTAGAGGCGGTCCCCGACTAAATGGAAGACATTTTGTATTCCGTAACCTACTGAATATACAGCGATTGTTGTCTAAGCCAATATAACGGTTATTGAGTTTTACGCATAACCAGAATCTAGAAGCTAAGTTTTCCGAGTCAAATCTCTGTTTGTCATAATAATGTGTTATTTGGTTGGAACGGAGAAGTAAATTCACATTGAATGATTGCGATCTGTTGTGTATATCGGACTACTTTTTCCAGTAGTTCTGTGGTTGAAAACAATTGATGGCGCTACATTAGATTTCCATTTAACAGGACTTTACAAATAAAACGCGACTTTAAAACACTGCAGCATTAGATCCAACCCTTTGTATTAAAATATATTCCAAATGATTGTAAAATTAAAAAATCTTATTACCTCGATAGATTTAACACAGTATGTAATTATCTCAAACTATAATAACAGGCTTTCCGATATAATCAAAATATACTACTTCCTTATCAGCGTAATTGTTATAAAACACTTTACTGACATAGTCTTCAAATAAATAACTATGGAGGGTTCTCTTTATTCATCATCAATATATTTTGCAATTAAAGTCTTCCATCGTCTTGTTGGATTTATTTGCTGGGAATTTAGAACAATTATTTGCAATTTATTGACGCACAGTACTAAACCAGACAGAAGTCAGACACTTAAATTGCACTAACAACTAATTTGAGAATAGGTTTAATCGACTTTAAACAAAGCAACAGAATTTTCCTGTCATTTCGCTCAACCGACCTTTTTGAACAAGTCAACTAACGGATGCAAACAGTCGTCTTCCTAAAGTTTTATGTTCATAAAGCTTTTCTAAAACATCTAGAAATCGACGATCAAAAATTACTTCATGAAAGTAATATTTTCTTATAATTTATTGATAGTCTAATATAAGATATTGATCATTGCTGATTTATTGTGTCATGAAATTTATGATCCAATGTGAGGTCTTCTGTTTATTGAATTGAGCACAAAAATCTACTAACAAACATATCCGAACCGTCGGATAATGTCACAGTAGCAGATGGGATATATGATATACCCAGGATGCAAAAAAACTTCGAAATATGTATAATTGTATGAGGTATTTCCCAGAAAGCATTTTCATACTTTCGGTGAAACCGCTGAACATTTCCACATCTTTAGAAGGATGGGACCACAAAGCATGTGTTTCGTGAACAAAATTTAATGCTAACCTATACGGTTGATTAAAAGGTAAAGTGTTTGTTTATTATATTATACTGAAAATCGAGATTTTCGCCAACTTATAAACGTTCTAGAGACTACAATTTATGGAATTTTGTTTCGTCAAATTCGTGCAAACGGAGGTCTCAACATTTCTTATGGTAACTACATTCACAGAAAGTTGATATTTTGTCAAAAATAAAAATGATCAATGTATCTTGCAGAAAAAAATTACCCCTCTCTATATATAAACACCAGGAATGCAATGCCTTCCGTACCTCTCCCACTTCTCCGACACAAGAATATTTTTTGTAACAAACTGACAACTGGGTTTTCTGGTCTAGACAGTTAAAGTGTTTAAAGTTACCACAGAGTCTGTCCTTACCTTTAATTTATAGATGTTTTAACTACTGAAAAATCATGTCTTTCGCGAAATTTTCCAACACGAAACTATATAAACATATAGTGTAGCGGTGCCGTGTAACCGACATTTTCAATCGATTTCTGTAAATTACTACCTAGATTTTTGCTTATAATTTGATTCTTGTCGTTAGTATTATATTTATGTATAATAATATCAATTAAAAAAAAAAATTTTTTTCGACGGTAACTGGAACGAACAGCTTTAAGGCACAACCAACAGAAATAACTCTTCAAAAAGGAGGTATGTTAAAATTGTAAACTTAACAATAAAGGTGGAAAAAAAGTTTACCTTGATGAAAAGCTAGAAACTTTCGCGATTTTATCGTAAGTGACGACTTAGCGACAACTTAAGTACGCAGATCGACTGTGTCGCTAATTTCACCAACTTAAAACGCGCGAAATATTTTCTAGGTTTACAGTATTTTCCTTCTTACAATTCACGATTAAAAAGAAAATTCGATTTGATCTTAGTAATGGCCCTTTAAAGATATTTAAATTGTCGTGAGCAAGACCGAGACGTAATCCTTATTTAGTACATGACCGTAATAATAGCACATATAGTCCCAAAAATTGAAATTGCACTTACACGTGACTGGTGTACAGCAAAGGTAAGTAAGATGGGTTTGATGTAGTTTATGTTGTCCTACCGTCTGTCTGACAGGCTAACATTTGAACTGACTAACGTTTATCAGTAGACCTTCCAAGATAAATACTGAAGAGGGTAAGGCTGATTGTTCTTGTGTACTTGTCAGGTCAACTTGAGATACAAGTTGTAAAAATGAAATGAAAAACGCACACTTAGGTAATAGGTAATGTAAAGATGTAAACAATCGTATTAGCTTTGTCGAACAGACCATGTTATGAAGTCGTGACAAACTTTAAATGCACAATTTGTCTTCTTCATTTTCTGTGCACTTTTAAAACAAATTACACGTCTGGTAAATTTCCTTCAAATCCTTTATTTTAGGAATGTGTCAAAATGTCAATAATGTAGATAACAATCATTCACCCGGAGATTAATATCGTGTAGAATGGTCGATATTATTTTTATGCTCGTCAGGAACAAGTCTAAATTCTGTAGAAGATTGTTCATTTTCGGTGTAATAACAAATGGTTATTTACAAATTCAAGTATGTTAAGATATAACTAGAGCTGTTTGTAAAACAAATATGCACCCTTTGTTGCAATTAGTAATGTGGAAAAAGTCGAATATCCAAGGTTCCGTTTTTAAAGTAAAATTCACTGTGAAAAAATATCGTTTTTGGTCTAAAAAAAGATACAAATTTTGGCCTTAAAAAGACCAGACCTATCACTAAATGTGATTAATACCTCTTCAAGAATTCTTTATCAACAGAGAGTTAGATGACAGAATACTTTGCAAAAAAACTAAAACAGAGATATTGTTCTTGCAATAATTTTACGCTTCAGTTGTAAGTGGCGCTTTCAGAGACCTAATTATGAGGCCCGTAGGCTGCGCGACTTACTGTATGGGTAGCTATTGGTAGTTCCACAGATTGACAATCTTCTGGTCTGTCGATGTGATCACTTGTCACGTCTAATGCCCTGTTGCTACCAAGCGACTCTCCAATGTGTAGTGGTTATACTGCTGTCCGAAACTGCAGACTACGATCGGACTGGTAAACGGACAGAGCTTGATCACAATTCAGTTTGGTAGCACGAAACTACTTAGCATGGACTCCAACTTACGCGCTACTGCTTAGAGGGATTGACCAGGGTTGCTACTAGAGCCGGACCAAATACATCTAAGATTTCATAGATTTACTTTAACGATCGATGTTTTGTATGATCAATAAGGAATAACTGAAAATCGATAACTACAAACACTTTATAGATATGCTATTTATCGAATATAATTTCATTAGTTGAATAAAAGCACTCATTACAATGTCAAAGGAACACACCATTGATTTTAAACCGACAGTACAATGAATAAGCTCCTAAATTGAAAATCTGCAAATTGGGGGCCATTCCTGCTTACTTATTACAGCTTCAAATAATCTAAGATGTATCACCTATGCGATTCGTCAAGCTCTAATAAAAAGATAAATCATGACCAAATTAGAACAAGGGTAAGTCGGGTTCCAAATTATGTTTTGTGAGAGCATCTTTCGTTCATATGTCCTGCATATAATTTGCAATTATTTCTGACAGTTTTTCTTGGTTTTACTTTATTGTCTCAACAAAATGGTTACTAAACTGCATTGCGTTTTCAAGGATTTACAAATAATCACCCACTTCCACCGAAAAAGCTTTCTCAGGTCGGAAAAGCAAGACATCGTAAAATGTAACAGTAATATCCTCTGTCAAACTCATTTTCAAAGAACTAGAGTGGTTCATGTCTTACTATGTCTAGTTTATCTAGTTTACGGGAGACGAAGACTTTGTTTAACAATATAAATGCGCTGATACGACGTTTTAATACCTTGACATTAGGATAATAAGTTTGTTAGAAGTATTACGGTTAAACAGTACCTTTTAACGCTCTTGAAAAAACCGTCTATACATTTGATTTATAACCAAAGTCTATTTTGCCATCCTTTGTACTCTCAATTCACATAGGAAAATAGTGATAGCGTATTCACTGCTATGTCAAAGGCCTTTTACTTTCTTAAAATATGATATATTACTTTAACCAGCATTGTTACTGAGTGATTATCATGTAGAATTTATCTTTTGTGCGACGTTTTTCCGATCAGAATATGTCTCATGCTTTTGATATAAACTTACTAGTACTACTATCTTACAGAAAGCTTAAAAGGCTGTAAAGCTGAACAAATCACATCTTGCGCTCGTAAATAAACACAAGTTCTGTCTACATTCTTCTTTATCATTCAACACGTGCAAACGGCACGGCTTGGGTCCTCACCCAATACTTCATTGTGCACAACTACAATTGCCTCAAAGTACAATCAAAAACCAATGCATTTATATGCCCTTTACAACCCAGCGTCAGCGAGTAACTTGGCCGTAATTGCACAAGCAGACATAATTACATTTGAATATGGCGTAAAAAAAACACCATTAACATATCGTAGTGCTGATATCAAAGAAACCAATAGAACCCTTAGAAATGTCCTATGGTTGAACGTTTTACTGGTGTACAGTGCATCGGTAGATATACATTATGGATATAATTACACTAATGTTTCTTCTGATGATTTATTCAACTGTAGACTCAAAGAAATGCACAGTTGTGGCATTGAAAATGATGAATATTGTACAGGACCTATATCAATAAATACTGCTTAAATTTCTTCTATATTGTTCAGTTAGGTGTTGTACGTTAAAATACGTATTCAGCTTTAGGCTAATATGATTATGAAATTACCGCAACATTAACGTATGCTTCAAGACATGCGAAATTCAACGAAGCATCCTCTTTATATAGTGTAGTAGGACTTCATATGTATGAGGAGTAATCTAGAAAAAGAACGGACTATACATTTCTTAAACTATTCAAAATGTTAATTTGAGTTTTTTTAAATATACAGGTCCTTACAAAATTATATTATTCCAACTACACGGGCAGATTTCATATCATTTGAAACTAGAAGACAAGTTAACATAACAAGCTATTACTGTCGCCTAGTCCTGAATAAAACTGGACAGGACTCCGCCCAGGCCTGTACGCTTGTTGGAACTAAGACACTTTAAAAATTGAAAAAATACTTCTGAAACTATGGAAACGGAGTTACTGTAGCAGAACAGTTTATTATTTAGAAATGCAGTACCTCCCAGGTAAATAGATAGACAGAAAATAGTGTCATGAAAAATCATTACCTTCATACATTGATGATAAATGTTCGTAGCTTTTGTGTATGTATATTCAATTTGATCACTTTTCGACAAATGGATTGAGATTGAAAATCGACTTACGTGAATTGTATTGTGCTACTAGTATCAAACAATCTGTAAATTCCATCTTTCATGTGTTTTATTCGATAAACTAGTCATAACTATGAAATAACATCTGTTCCAGCGGTGTTAGTCGTTAAATAAACAATGGTTTCGAGTACTGATACGCAGTAATTAGCCACGAAGGCCGAAGGGCTTGATGGTTTATAACTGCGCATCAGTACGAAAAAGATTGTTTATCAAAAGATAACAACGCTGAAAAGTATGTTATTTCGATTCTAACATGACCAGATATAACAGAAGGTGAATAAATGCAAAGCTTTATTTTCTACGCGAACGCTCATTTAACGTCATACGGCGCAATATGGCGTCATGTTTACAACATATCGGTTCCGACGTTGTTTATGGTTTAATATAACATAATTTTTCTACTCTTTGCATATAGAGTCATGTTAGAATAGAGTATATTTATATATATAATAACAGTTGAATTTCTCTGATGTCACATAAAATATGCTATCTATTTAGAATATCAGGTAATCTTACATATTCTAACATGACTCACGATTTTGTCTCCATATACAAAGAGTAGAGACAGTATAAGGGCATAAACCGGCGTGTCTGTAGTATACATTGATATAGTAGCTAAGTCATAGCAAAGTAATAGCTAAGTAAATTGTGAAAAGAGTACCGTAGAGTACCATGAGAAAAATCTATCCCATGACAGTAAGCACACAAAGGGAAAAACGAGAAAGTAACAATTGAAAAGCAGGTGAAAAGGAATATCCAGCAATGTTCGGCGAAGAGTACGTACGGATAGCCGGAGACTAGGGTGGGCAGAGAGGGAAAGGGAATAGTGAGAGGGCAGAAAAGGGTGAGTACGCAGATCGAAAAAAAAATCAGTACGCATACATTGTAAGTCTTTACGTAAGCATAAAGGAACGAATAATATTTCTGAAGGGAAAGAAAAAAGCTGAAAATCGAAGTGTTCTGCTTTCGGTAATGTCACTTATATTTTGTTTTTATTTATATGTTTATGGCATAAACTCCTCTCATTTAATAAACATCTACAATATTCAACTTTGAATGCAATGGTCAAAGTTTCGAAATAATTTCAATGGAATGATTGATTCGTTTGTAACTCTCTTATTGATTTAAATTCGTCCAAAGGCTTCCAAAGGTTCATTTTCTAATAATGTTTATTTCAAAATGACAACTTACCTTGTATCCTCTATTAGACTAGAAAACTAAAACTTGTTAAGTATACTCATACATTTGTGCACTGCCTTATAGTACATCGTAAGTTCTGTAGCTTCTGAACCACGGTGAACAATCACGTGATTGTAATACGTCATTTGTTCGTCCGCAAAGAATAGTTTAGAAACAAAAGTCTTCGACTGAAATCTTCAAGTGAGCGTAAGTTTTTCATTTCTCAATCGATTTCTGTCAGATTTGTCGCAGGCAAAGGGGAAAACAGTACTCTGGCCCCGGTTGAAAACGGTTTTCTTGAAATAAGTCGTTCCTTTGTAAACTTTCGGGAAAACCTTTGCAACAACGCCAGAATTCAACGGTTTGTCCGCAAAAAATATTTCAATTTCGACAGTGTATTTGGAGTAGGTCCACTTTTAGTGCCATGTATTCACGACGAAACTTATTCCGTTGTCATTTTACTGCAAATAAACACATTTCAGGCCAACTCAGTGCCTCAGAAAACGATAAAACATTCAGTTTGCAACAATGCTAATCCTCAAAGGTAAAACATTTAATGCTAACCCGCATAGTTTCTTTTCCTTTCAGGAGCATGTAAAGTCGAGAGACGGGCAAACAATGTACTATATTTCCGATAATTTGAACTGTGTATGGAGGCGGAGCTTAGAGAACATGAGTAAAGAGTACACTTTTCAATTTTTATTGCCTAGATATACTGCTTTATGGTTCACAAGAATGGTTTGGAAAAGTCTCCATCGTCGGTCAAACTTTTTGGGAGTCATGTTCTTAGTGTTTGTTTACATCGCTTGATTTCTCGTAAATGATTCTTTTTTAGACACGTACATTTTTAAAGCTATACTGTACGAACGTCCATTGTTTTTTTTTTTTATATCGGCGGTAATAAAGGAACCCCCAGTATTTCAAAAGTGAACTTTTTTGAGCGCAGTGTTCGTAAAACATAGAATCCAAAAAAAAAAACTATGCTTTTAATGGGTTTGATCACTTTGTTTTGCCGCGACCTCAAACTTCTTTTCTGTAGCTCATTTTGTTATGTCACATGCTATTGTAGAGCGTGAGATCTGTCAATCAACGTGCCATAATTTTACTTCAATGAACCCACCGTTTCATATTTTCGGCGCGGCTTAATAAGCTAGGTTTTGACCTACCTTATGAACCAATCAAATGTTACAAATGGAAGCGAGGTGAATGGAATTCGTATATACGATCATCTTTATCACGTGATTGCATAAAAGATAAATGATACAGCTGCCGATCTAAAGACAGATTGCATATTCTATCGCTTCATGAATAACTTTCCCAGGAACGATGTCTATGCATATACTAAAATGTACCTCTACTCAACGCTTATTATCTTTTTTGTTAACTACTTAAAAGTTTATATATTGTAACAACGGGTTATGGGCATGTTTATAGATATTTTGCTAGACTGCACAGTTCCAATGCAAGAGTCCTCGACTCCTTAGTAATTTAATACTGCCAGTCTGGCGATCAAGTGCCTGTTAGATCGGGTGGTTAAGGTTGCTTGCTTGTAATCATAAAACCTATCACTGATTGAGCGATTGGGTCATTGGTTCGAGTCCTGCTACCTACCTGACTATGTGAGAAAATTTCTTACGGAGGGTATGGATTATGTACACCTAATATCGAAGAACGATGTTTAGGTAAACTGTCCGCATGTATTTGAATGAAATGCACTTAACTCCAAGTAACTGACTGATATAATTTACCGTATTGTTATTTTGTTGTTCGAAGACATCATGAAGTTAGCACAGTGGCAAAATATATAGTAAAACTATATAGTTACATGTAACATCAAAGCCTTTTTTAAAATGTCTTTAAATCAAAAACGGACATGTTAAAAGTTATACTGTTGAGCCATATATACGACAGCAGTAATGAGCTAAAATCGAGACCTTGAACATCAAGTGTAGTGTGTGCGACATACCATTTTCCTGTGCTAAGTATTTCCAAAACTTATTTCGATAACTAGACTGTGCATACTATTGTTACAAATGAGAAATGGAATTGCAGACAGGCGAACCCACCAACTTACTGACAGACGAATCCGAACACAACCAGATATGATCACCAATATATGAATAATTTAATAGAATATTACATAATGATAAATGCCAAACATTGACAGAGCAAGTATGTTATAAAGAAACAACATAACATAGTTTGTATACAATTCAAATTTTGCGAACCGATTCCGTTTTATTAAGTATTCGGTGCAATAGATATATATCTACACTATATAACAATACCTATATATGTAAGAAAGAGTCTTCCAGATGTGAAACTGAATCATAATTGAACATTGCAATACATCCAAGCAAACTGTTTCGGAAATTACCATGCGGATTAGCATTAAATGTTCTACCTTTGCGGAGTAGCATTGTTACAAACTGAATGTTTTATCATTATCTGAGGCACTGAGTTAACCTGAAATGTGTTTATTTGCAGTGAAATGACAACGGAATAAGTTTCGTCGTGAATACATGGCACTAAAAGTGGACCTACTCCAAATACACTGTCGAAATTGAAATATTCTTTGCGGACAAACCGTTGAATTCTGGCGTTGTTGCAAAGATTTTCCCGAATATTTACAAAGGAACGACTTATTTCAAGAAAACTGTTTTCAACCGGGGCCAGAGTACTGTTTTCCCCTTTGCCTGCGACAAA
This sequence comes from Saxidomus purpurata, assembly GCA_022818135.1. Taxonomy (NCBI): domain Eukaryota; kingdom Metazoa; phylum Mollusca; class Bivalvia; order Venerida; family Veneridae; genus Saxidomus; species Saxidomus purpurata. The sequence continues at coordinate 45,303,159 of JAFMSR010000008.1, read as the reverse complement.
TCTGACAGAAATCGGTTGAGAAATGAAAAACTTACGCTCACTTGAAGATTCCAGTCGAAGACTTGTTTCTAAACTATTCTTTGCGGACGAACAAAATGACGTATTACGATCACGTGATTGTTCACCGTGTGAACGCATATTCAGGTACGATGTATACGTTGTGCACAGTTGGAATACACGCATCGTTCAAATGTATCAAATATTTTTTATTTGATATGTTAGAATAAACTATTCCAAGGAATATAATGATAAAAATGAATATATAGATGTATCTTCTGTATAAGCTCACAGAAGAGTGTCATTTTACCATGGCCTATTCATGCTCAGTTTACCCGATGAAATATCACGATTATGGCTAAATACGGGTTAAATAGATAAAATGTTGTGAACATTTGATACATTATTATGTATACGCCTACTGAATAACTAAGAAAAACAATTAAGCGTCATTGGGAACCACTTATTTTACATAATGATTCTATAAACAGAACAACTATATTTGTATCCAGAGAGTAATCTTATGTCTTTGAAAATACAAGAAATTATTTTCCTACATCAGGCTATTTAGGTACATAATTATTAAATATACTGAAATAAAGTACAACTATGGATTTTACCGAAAGAAAAAAACGTTTTGTTGGTTTTAAATCGGAAGCACCATGTACAATGTTTTATTATTTTAAAAGATCCTATTTATTACATAAATGCCTTAATTCTGGTCGATATTTATATGCAATATCTGTTACACAAATACCACATAACATTAAGAGATATACGTGGCATGAAATTATACTGGAGCCTTTTTATATGACTATTATATATGTTCTAAAATAGGTAATTTGCATACAATTTGATGAACTTTGTTTTGTACCACAATTTGAGAGCGAGCAGCTTTAAAAGGCACTACCTACATCTAGCAGATTATATTCTCGAAACACAGATTATGCGTTCAATATATTAATACCATTTCAAAGAAGAACCTATGGTGAAAAATGCGTCAGTTTACCACAATTAATCAATATAGAGGTTTTCTGTAATATATCGCATCTACCCATTAATTGTACAACAGCAACTCTACATATAATTTTGAGTGGTTTGTACTGTTTTAGTACTCCAGTATATTTTAATAATGAAATGGGAATGCACAGCCGAAACTTTTAGGTTAAATCATAACACTTCTAAATTTCTATTATTTATGTTTTGGAGGTTATTCAATTGGACATCAGATATAGGGTGTGCCCCTTTAAATAGAAAAATATCTATTTATTTTCGTTATCTAACACTTAAAATGACATACCCTATAACTGATGCCAAACTAAATAACCTCCAAAACATACATAATAGAATCTTTATAAGTATTATAACTTATTAGCGCTTTAAAGCGGCACTCCCTACATCTAGCAGATTATATTCTCGAAACAAAGATGTGTTCCATAAACGTAACATGATAGATAAATACAATTTCAAAGATGAACCTATAGCGAAAAATTCCTCATTTTACCACAATTAATCAATATAGATGATTTATGTAATAAGTCGCATCCATCAATTTATTGTACAACAACAAGTCTACTGCCTGGCGTTTTATTTCCAGATACAATCACACATTTTCTATTTTCGCCCGATTATTTAACAAACATGGACCAAATTTTCACCATACATACCTCACCCCGTCCTCAACAAGACTATGATTACCTTTTTGCTTTGAGACAACTTCCGTCGTTTTACATAATGAGGCCCCGAACTAGGGTTTAACCTAGTGCAGGATATATTTCCGGAAAATTTTGGAAAGGCGTTGTACTTTCATTTTATTGTAAACAATGGGATGTTTTTGAGCGAGAATATTATTTTGTTTTAAGTTAAATTAAGTGCTAGCTTATTTTTGTTCTTTTCTTACAATTTTATACGGTTTATAGACAGGAAAAAAGCTACTAATCAACGTCAACAACCGATATTGTAGGCGGGTAGGTATAAACAGCGAAACGGAAATTAAACGGCAAAACGAAGAAGTGTGTTTGAATTGCTTCCCTTTGTTTTAGAACATTGGACTTTTAACGTCTAGCGTCTTCAATCCTTTGTAATGTTGATAACAATTACAAAACATTTTCAATGTACAAATTGAAAACGTTGCATTTATTTGGGAAATGGGTACTAGTTTTAAGAGGGTTATACGTTCTGATATTAAATTCTATGTCCGTCTGCTTGCAAGAACAGCAACGTCAACAATTTAAAGTTCACGTCCAGGGCCTCTTCAAAATGCTGCATCATGCGCATGCGCACTTCTACCGTTATCCACAAAGCATATTTACAGAAAAATAAGATGTGCGCAGTTTTGTTGCCATATACACACCAGAAACCAATGCGTGTTGTTCAGCTGTCAAAAAGCAAGCATCCTAATGACTGCTTGTGCTGGATTAAAACAACATGTACAAGAGCCATGTTACACATGGTGAATCCCCCCGCTGGGAACAAGTTACCTGAAGGTTGTACTTTCGTACATTTTACTTGGTGAGAGGAAATCCTTAAAAAGCCGTATAGTTATGGTCATGCTGAGTACAGTTTTCAAGTAAGTGGAAAAAGAATAAGGCAATGAAGAGAAGGTTTGCAAAATTATATTAATGTTCATTATCAGTATAGGTATGATATTTTTCTATTTGACTAAAAGTAGGCAAGGTAGAGTTATTGTTCTTGCACACTGCACTTCCTACCAATGTGCTATGTCAGTGTATTAAGTTCGAAGAAAATCCCTCAACTCCTTTGGAGTTATGCTTCGGACAAGTAAATCTGATAAAGGGGAATAACTCTAAAAGTAGGCAAGGTAGAGTTATTGTTGTTGCACAGTGAACTTCCTACCAATGTGCTATGTCAGTGCATTAAGTTTGAAGTAAATCCCTCAAGTACTTTTGGAGTTATGCTCTGGACAAAACTTTTAAAGTAAATCTGATAAAGGGGAATAACTCTAAAAGTAGGCAAGGTAGAGTTATTGTTTTTACACACTGCACTTCCTCCCAATGTGCTCTGTCAGTGTATGAGGTTTAAAGAAAATCCCTCAAGTACTTTTGGAGTTATGCTCCGGACAAAATACGTCGCCAAGCAGTACACAGATTATTATATGGTTTACGGTACTGCAGTATATTGTAAACAACTGATTTTATCGACAATGACTGGGATTGCATAGCTGAAACTTTTAAGTTAATTTATGATTCTTCCAAAGATTCTATAATTAATGTTTTCGAGTTTATTTAGCTTTGTATGTCCCTCCCTACATCTAGCAGATTATATTCTCGAGACTTAGATTATGTGTTCAATGAAAGTAAAATGATAAATAAATACAATTTGAAGGAAGAACCGGTGGTGAAAAATACTTCGTTTTACCACAATTAATCAATATAGAGGCTGTCTGTAATTAATCGCATCCACCCTTTTATTGTATTGATTATTGAATGGTTTACGGTGGTACTGCATTATACTTGAAACCGCTAATTTTATCGACTAGATGGGTGGGTGTTCAGTAGAACATTAGTGTCGCCCTCTTACGATTTGTCAGAATAACCAATAATTTTGTGACAAAATCTAAGTACAAAAAGGGGTATAACTCTGTCAAATATGACCTTGACCAACAAAATTTGGCAGCATCATGACGCTTATGTCAGAAGCAATACAATTTGAAAGTTTGATGAAGAAATCTTAAGAAATGGCAAAGTTATATCCAACATTAAGTTTTCGTGACAAAATCTAAGTACAAAAAGGGGCATAACTCTGTCAAATATGACCTTGACCTACAAAATTTGGCGGCATCACAACCCTTTTGACATAAGCAATACAATTTGAAAGTTTGATAAAGAAACCTTAAGAAATGGCAAAGTTATAGCAAAAATCAAAGTATAAAAAGGGGCATAACTCCGAAAGGGCGACACAATAATGACTGGGAATATATAGCTACATCTTTAAAGTTTAGTTATATTACTTCGACATCAGTTATAGAGTATGTCCCTTTAATATGAAATAACAATACTTGCAAATTTTCTATTATTTATGGTTTTGAAGTTATTAAAATGGACATCAGGATGGACATCATAAATGGACCAATTTCGCTTTTTGTAGCAATTCATGAAAATGATGAGTCAACTTATCATAATTTCTCATGTGCTTATTTATGTCTGCTAAATGACAAACACATTTCATAATATATTGAAATTGGATTCAGTATAATTATTCGTCGGATAGATTCCTTGATAACTACTTTGTGTGACAGCTGCGGCCTTCTTACTTGATCGAATCACGGTATAGTTGCATTCTTTATAAATGATTTAAGTCTAGCGTCTTTCGAAATCAAAAACAGATTTTCATCTTGATAAATCTGCAGCTGGCACAGATTTCAATTCGTTGCACATAAAATCAGTCTGTGAATCTACTTTCTTTAGATTCGATGTCTGCAGTCAGTCAACTGTGGTACTACGATTGTATTTATTAATTCAACATGTAATTATGCGTCTTGGTGACAGGTGTCTGTGAAATCTACAATATTGTTAGCTGATTTCACTACACTGGAATTCCATAGCATACGATGTTACTGTCTTGTTCCACAGACTTTAGTTTTTTCGACTTTATCTGGATATCTGCACTACATTGCGTTCAGGGCACCAATGTAGACTCACTAATTACATGATTGTGAAGGTCATTTAACAGCCGATAGGATTTTCTCTACTGTGAGTGTAGCGTAGTTAATTTGGCGTTTCAGAGTTACCCCTTTCACCGATCTTATAGTTTATAACTTTTTTTACAGATCTGATAGTTTATAACTGGCACACCTCGGTGAACAACTGTAAAATATCAGCGTATAAAATCGGTTTGCCATTATATGTTTTCTTTATTCAAATGATGACTACGTTTGCAACGCTTTTGAATTTGGTAGCGAAATTTTTCGAAATTTAGAGATATACTTGACATGAATTTATACTGGAGCCTTTTTATATCGCCATATGTTCTAAAATATGTTATTTAAATACAGTTTGAAGAACTTTATTTTTTTACCAAAATCTGAGAGCGAGCAGCTTTAAAGGGGCACTCCCTACATCTAGCAGATTTAATTATCGAAATATAGATTAAGTGTTCAATGAACGTGAAATGATAAATAAAACAATTTCAAAGAAGACCGTGCCTCAATTTACCACAATTTATTAATTTAGAGGCTTTCTGTTATAAATCGCCTTCACCCATTAATTTTACAACTCTACAACTGTACAACTCTACAAAGATTATTGAATGGTTTACGGGGGTAAAAGGGGGGGAAAAAAAAAGTGGGGGCGCACATAAACCGGTTTAAGCTCCCCAGTGGTGTGTTTTGCCACTGACCGTTCCAAGGCGGTGCCCCACTGTGTTCCTTTAATTGTTCGTTTTGTCCTCGTGTGTTTGCCCGTGTTTGCTTTGTATGCTAGTGTGTGTGGCAGTGTATATGTGTGTGTGTGCCGTGTGTGTGTGTGTGTGTGTGTGTGTGTGTGTGTTGGTGGTGTGCACTTCTGGGTGCTGTGGGGCTCGTTTTGGGGAGGCTGCGTTTTTGGTACGTGGCATTCCCTGTTTGATATTATTTTTGTTTTTACGGTACGGCTGTTTATTTTATCGACAATGACTGGGAATGCATAGCTGAAACTTTAATTATACTTCCAAAGATTCTATTATTTATGTTTTGGAGGTTATTAAGTCGACATCTGTTATAGGCTATGTCCCTTTAAAGCTGCTCGCTCTCAGTTACCGTTGAAAAAATTATTTTTCAAAACAATTCTTCATCGATAATATAAAACTAAAGGCTAGAAACAAAATTAAGCAAAAATATAGGTAGGAAATTGCAGAAATCGATTAAAGAAGTTCGGTTACACGGCACCGCTACACTATATGTTTATATTGAAAATTCAAAAGCGTTTGCAACGCTTTTGAATTTTGTAGCTTACTTTTTTAAATACGCTACCAATTTCAACGGTGTTTAAAACAAGAGGGCAAAGATGGCCCTATATCGCTCACCTTGATACAAGTCCACTTGCCTGGTGGAAGATCACTAGACCACGATGAACAATCACGTGATCGTAATACATAATTTTGTTCGTCCGCAAAGAATATTTTATAAACAAAAGTCTTCGACTTAACTCTTCAAGTGAGCATAAATTTTTCATTTCTCAACCGATTTCTGTCAAATTTGTTGCAGGCAAAGGGGAAAACAGTACTCTGTCCCCGGTTGATAACAGTTTTCTTGAAATAAGTCGCTCTTTTGTAAACATTCTTGAAAACCTTTGCAACAACGCCTGAATTCAACGGTTTGTCCGCAAAGAATATTTCAATTTCGACAGTGTATTTGGAGTAATCCACTTTAAGTGCCATGCATTCACGACGAAACTTACTCCGTTGTCATTTCACTGCAAATTAACACATTTCAGATCAACTCAGTGCCTCAGAAAACGATAAAACATTCAGTTTGTAACAATGCTAATCCTCAAAGGTAAAACATTTAATGCTAATCCGCATGGTTATTTCCGAAACAGTTTGCTTGGAGGTATTGCAATGTTCGATTATGATTCAGTTTCACATGTGGAAGACTATTTCATACATAAGTATTGTTATATAGTGTCGATATATGTATTGCCCCGAATACTTAGTTAAACGGAATGGGTTGGTAAAATTTAAATTGAATACAAACTATGTTATGTGTTTCTTTATAACATGCTTACTCCGTCAATTTTTGACATTTATCATTATGTAATATTCTATTAAATTGTTCATAGATATATTGGTGACCTTATCTGGATGTGTCCGGATTCGTCTGTCAGTAAGTTGATTGGTTCGGCTGTCTGCAATTCAATATCTCATTTGTTACAATAATATGCACAGGCTAGTTACCGAATTAAGTTTTAGAAATACACAAGAAGACGGTATGTCGAACACACTATACTTGATGTTTAAGGTCACGATTTGAGCTCATAATTGCTATCGTATATATGGCTAAACAGTATAACTTTTAACATGTCCGTTTTTGATAATTTCGACCTCTGCCATAGCCATGTCGGTAGTCTCTCTCCTCGAGGTTCAGAAAACGAAAAAATTATTTCATTTAAAGACGTTTTTAAAAATGGCTTTGATGTTAACTATACAGTTTTACTATATATTTTGCCACTGTGCAAACTTCATGATCACTTCGAACAACAAAATAACAGTACGGTAAATTATAGAAGTCAGTTGCAAGTTAAGTGTATTTCATTCAAATACAGGCGGGCTGATTACCTAAACATCGTTTTTCGATATGAGAATTACAACACCCATACCCTCCGTAAGAAACTTTCTCACATAGATAGGTAGGTAGCAGGACTCGAACCAATGACCCTCCATCAGTGATAAGTTTTATGATTACAAGTAAGCGACCTTAACCACCCGATCTAACGGTCGCTCGATCGCCAGACTGGCAGTATTAGATTGCTAAGGAGTCGAGGACTCTTGCATTGGAACTGTGCAGTCTAGCAAAAAATCTACAAACATGCCTATATCCGCTTGTTACAATATGTAAACATTTTAGAAGTAACAAACACAAAGTAAACAAAAAAGATAATGAGCGTTTAGTAGAGGTACATTTTAGTAGACATAGTTCCTGAGAAAGTTATGAATGGAGCGATTGAATATGCAATCTATCTGTATCATTCATCATTTCAACAAGCACGTGATAAAGAGGATCGTGTATATGAATTCCATTCACCTCGCTTCCATTTGTAACATTTGATGGGTTCAAAAGCTAGGTCAAAACTCAGTTTATTTAGCCGCGCCGAAAATATGAAACGGTGTGAAACGTGTTCATTAAATTAAAATTATGGCGCGTTGATTGACAGTTCTTGCATATCGTATCGGCATTTCCGATGATTTTGCCCATGCTGGAAAAACCGGTCTGGCACCCCTCCTTTTCCAGACGACTCTCGTGAATTACTTATAAAGTAACGTTATGAATATTGTGACGTCACTTTCCTAAACACAACGTCGGAAAATCGTTTGTTTTCATAATAATTCATCATTTTAATAAGTTTGCATTTAGAAATCTACTTTTAAAGTTCAAGGCGTTATGCAAGAAAAAGTTTCAATCATGAGACATAGAGTCTCGTTCCCGCCAAACAATTACCCGAGGAATTGGATATTTCGGTCTGAACCTCGTGCTCATTACAGAAACTATTATTCTCACGCCCTACAATATCATGTGACGTAACAAAATGAGCTCCAGAAAAGAAGGTTGAGGTCAGGGCCAAACAAAGTGATCAAACCCATTAAAAGCATAGGCTTTTTTGGATTCTATGTTTTACAAACACCGCCGCTCCAAAAAATCACTTTTGAAATAGTGAGGGTTCTTTTATTACCGCTGATATAAAAAACAGAGGACGTTGCTACAGTATAGCTTTAAAAATGCACGTGTCTAAAAAAGAATCATTTACGAGAAATCAAAGTGGAATTATGCACATTTTTTTTCAAGAAAAATCCAGCTGACATAGGTGTGTGTTAAAAGGGTAGACGAAACAATAGCTTTTAAACCAATACACCAAACCTTTCCTGCTACCAGTACGAAATAATAACTTTGCAAATAATACTTTTCCTATTTTGACTGGGAGAGTCAATTTAAAAAAAAACAACTATATACAGGAGTTGCTTCCCTTCCACTGCCTGCCGAAATCTCTACCAAAAACTACAACAACACAAGGGAGATCACTGCGAAGAAAGGAATTATTATTTTATTTGTCCAATTTCTTTATTTCTAAAGCACCAATTTCAAATACTAATGTGGCATTATCATTAATTTAACACATTTATATGCACAACAACCGAAAATTGCTTTTATAAAACTATCATCAAAAATACACTATGTACAGTAAGATGAGCATATAATGTCACTTCAAGCGATGCAAACAAACACTAAGAACATAACTCCCAAAATGTTTGACCGGCCGATTGAGACTTTTCCAAATCATTCTTGTGAACCAAAAAGCAATATATCAAAACAAAAATAATATCAAACAGGGAATGCCACGTACCAAAAACGCAGCCTCCCCAAAACGAGCCCCACAGCACCCAGAAGTGCACACCACCAACACACACACACACACACACACACACACACGCACACACACACGACACACACACACAATCATGTACACACACACATATACACTACCAACACACACTAGCATACAAAGCAAACACACGAGGACAAAACGAACAATTAAAGGAACACAGTGGGGCACCGCCTTGGAACGGTCAGTGGCAAAAACACCACTGGGGAGCTTAAACCGGTTTATGGTGCGCACCCAAGGCAATACAAATATCTAAAAGAGTACTCTTTACTCATGTTGTCTATTGCAGATAGATCACAGTCTTAGCTCCGCCTCCATACACAGTTCAAATTATCAGAAATAAAATAGTGTTTTCCTATAGTTATATGCAGTAGCCATGATGCAAAGATTGTGTTTGTAGCGAAAGCTTTTCCCGCAAATTCAACAAAGGTGTAGTTGTTCGCCCGTCTCTCGACTTTCAATACTCCTGAAAGAAAAATAACTATGCGGATTAGCATTAAATGTTTTACCTTTGAGGATTAACTTTGTTACAAACTGAATGTTTTATCGTTTTCTGAGGCACTGGGTTGACCTGACATGTGTTCATTTGCAGTGAAATGACAACGGAGTAAGTTTCGTCGTGAATGCATGGCACTTAAAGTGGATTACTCCAAATACACTGTCGAAATTGAAATATTCTTTGCGGACAAACCGTTGATTTCAGGCGTTGTTGCAAAACATTTTCCAGAATGTTTACAAAAGAGCGACTTATTTCAAGAAAACTGTTATCAACCGGGGACAGAGTACTGTTTTCCCCTTTGCCTGTGACAAATCTTGACAGAAATCGGTTGAGAAATGAAACACTTACGCTCACTTGAATATTTCAGTCGAAGACTTTTGTTTATAAAATATTCTTTGCGGACGAACAAAATGACGTATTACGATCACGTGATTACTCACCGTGTAGACAATGTTATATACGCAATAGATTTTCCTATATACATCTTTGTAAAACAAATGAGCCCCCCGCCCCCGCCACGGGTAAGGCCAATTTTGAACCAGGGGTCATTAATTGAACAATCTTGGTAGAGTTACACTAGCCAATGCTACATGCCAAATATCTAAGCTCTAGATAGGCCTTGTGGTTTCAGAGAAGAAGATTTTTTTTCCTATATATAAGCCTATGTAAAACTCCGTGCGGGTTTCAGAGAAGAAGATCTTTAAAGTTTTGCCGATATAAGCCTATGCAAAACTAAGGGACCACCCGTGCGGGGTCAATTTTGACCGGGTGGTCATAATTTGAACAATCTTGGTAGGTCCACTAGCCAATGCTACATGCTAAATATCTAAGCTCTAGGCCTTGTGGTTTCAGAGAAGAAGTTTTTTAAAGTTGTTTCGATATAAAGCCTATGCAAAACTAAGTGACCACCCGCGCGGGGACAGTTTTGATCCGGGGTCATAATTTGAACAATCTTGGTAGAAGTCCACTAGACAATGCTATATGCCAAATATCTAAGCTCTAGGCCTTGTGGTTTCAGAGAAGATGATTTTTTAAAGTTTTTCCTATTTGTTGTCATAGCAACCAGAATTCTGCATGGAATGGAATTCTGTGAACAACTTTGATAGAGCTACATGCAAGGAACATCACTGCAAAGTCTCATCAACATTGGCCCAGTGGTTTCAGAGATGTCGTTTGAAGGAAATGGTCGGACGGACGGACGGACGTTCGACGGACGCCGGACGGAATGCGATCCTAATAGCTCAATGTGTCGCGTTTAAGACCCACGACCCTACCACAAAGGTCGGAGTCCTGTACATATGCTCAAATTCATGTCCAGATTTTCGAATGTCCTTAACTTGAAGTTCAAGGGCACACGCAAAGGTCAGAGGTCTTAGAAACATGTTTATAGGCACATATTTACTACAGATTGTGACTTGATAGTAAAATGAAGTGATAAAAATGTTCAGCAGATAGAGACTTTATACAATCATGGTCTCGTGCGGCATTGAATATAATGTGATATTCATCAGAAAAAGTGTATTCTGGTGAATAATTATAATTTAATTTGTGTCCGCTCTAAATCTCCTCAACCGCTTGATGGATTTGAAGGAAAATCTGGCCAAAAGTTCACCTCATCGATGTCATTATGTCAGAACCCATGATCTTGGCACTGCAATCAAACACAGGTGTGGTAGAACATTTGTTTTGACAACTTGAAAATATAAGTAACTCTGTTTGTCTTTTAGAAAAAAAAAGAAAAAGAAAGCCTGCCTTTAAGAAAGCCACGCTGTGCAGCTTCGAGAGGTAACTACACTCGGTAACATTAATTCCTTCAATGTTTCTGTCTGCGGCGGGGGTTACAGTTGTCTCTTTTAGACTGCCTTGTTTTGTTTATGAGTATTTAATGTGCTCCTGCGACATAAGTTCCTTGCAGACGACTACTATGAAGCAAGCACATACAATCATATGTCGTTATTATTTTAATAAGTCGTACATAAATCACAACGCTGATCTCTGAGTGTTATTTTGGGAAAATCTGTAGATTGGAAAATACGAACCAAAGGAAGTTTCCTCCTACGTTTTGAAAGTTTTATTGGTGTACAGTGCTACAGTAGATATAAATCATACACACAATAGACATAAATCAAACACATAGTTGCAAATGAATTCGTTTTAATGATTGGTTTATTTGTAGCCACAACGTTATGTTGCCAAATTGATGATTCATAACAAGTTATTAATTATGATTTACAGAGCTCGGTTTTCCGACAACAGAGAAAATGAAAAAATGAAAAAAACAAAAATAATATCAAGACAAGTTTAATCTGGTTCCGATTTTTATTGTTTTTTTAAGTGTTATGTAGGATTGTGCTAAACAGCCGTGATCTTCCACCATCCACTTTGTGCCAGGATAAACTTTTCTAATGGATGAGTGTCCGTCGTCCGTCAATATTTCGCTTCAAAAGTCATCTCCTCTGAAACCACTGGGCCAATTTTGATGAAATTCGGCAGCGATCTTCCTTGCATGAAGCTCTACCAAAATTGTTCAAAGAATTTTATGCCATACAAAACTCTGGTTGTTATGGCAACATATAGAAAAATCTTTAAAAATCTTCTTGTCTTAAGCCAAAAGGCATAGAGCTTAGATATTTAGCATGTAACAATGCCTAGTATCAAATGTTTTCAAATTATGACCCCCGAGGGGTCACTTGATTTCACAAAAGTTAATATACGAAGTCTTAAAATCTTCTTTAAAACCGCAACGCCTAAAGCTTAGATATGTGGCATTGCTTAATAGACCTCTCTTAAAATGTTTTAATCATGACCCCTGTATCAAAACTGACCCGCCCGGGGTCACTTATTTTAAATAGGTTTCTATAGAAAAAAACTCAAAATATTTTTTTTCTCCAAAACCACATGTCATACAGTTTAGATATTTAGTAAACAACCTTGTGTAGGTAGTGGACATATACAAAGTTTGTTAAAATCATGCCCTGGGGCCACTTGTTATGAGAAACATCTACTTAAAAGGGCACTCCCTACATCTAACAGGTTAAATTCTTGAAACATAGATTATGTCTTCAATGAACGTAAAATATTGTTCTTGCACACTGCACTTCCTACCAATGTGCTATGTCAGTGTATTAAGTTTGAAGTAAATCCCTCAAGTACTTTTGGAGTTATGCTCTGGACAAAACTTTTAAAGTAAATCTGATAAAGGGGAATAACTCTAAAAGTAGGCAAGGTAGAGTTATTGTTCTTGCACACATCACTTCCTACCAATGTGTTATGTCAGTGTATGAGGTTTGAAGAAAATCCCTGAAGCACTTTTGGAGTTATGCTTCGGACAAGTAAATCTGATAAAGGGGAATAACTCTAAAAGTAGGCAAGGTAGAGTTATTGTTCTTGCACACTGCACTTCCTACTAATGTGCTATGTCAGTGTATTAAGTTTGAAGTAAATTCCTCAAGTACTTTTGGAGTTATGCTCTGGACAAAACTTTTAAAGTAAATCTGATAAAGGGGAATAACTCTAAAAGTAGGCAAGGTAGAGGTCTTGCCTTTTCTGTTCATCTGTCAACAGATGGAGAATCCATCTAGCACAGATCTTTCTCATTTTCAAATTACGTATCAGAAATGCATGACCTGCTCCTAATGAGATGCCAAAAATACTAGCTATTTGCTTAGTGGTGAGTCTTGCACCAGTAGCAACTATTTCTTTCACTCTAGCAACCATCTTGGCAGACATTGCTGTTTTCAGCCGATGGCCATGTGGTGCATCTTCTGTTTAAAGTAAACCGCTTTTGAATTTCTTCAACCATCGAATACCTGTCTAAAAAGACATTTCATTATGCCTATAAACAGAATATATTTCATCAAAATTGTCTTTACACCTTATGCCAAGAATGCAACGATTCTAAATATAGAACCGTATTTCAACGGCGTACGCTGACCGTTAAACCATTTTTAACAAGGAACCCTTGTTTAAGCAGGCAATTTGAACATGCCTCAGCGAAGGGCTTATACGTTTGACGCGCCGGCCGGATCATATGCGGAGTAAGCCGGGTTACGCCGGTATATCCTAACCTCAATGTTTAAAAGGCGTCGAATTCATTCTGGCTTTTAGAAACAAATAGAACGGCGTAGGCCGGCATGCGTCAAACGTATAGCCCGCCTTAACACTGACAATTTGAACAGCCATAGCTTTCTCCTTTCGCCTGCAAAGTACATCGACTTTAACTGAAACGCGTGTGGATCTAGTTTGGGATCTTGGCTTAAAAATTAATTAAAAGCCGTTTCCGTTGCCTAATATACGTGTTAATGCTTTAAAACATTGTACATGTAACACTAATGTAAGCAAAATTCAGAATATTTGAAATTACTACACCATCAGGAAGCCATGTACACTGATTCGACACTGCATACAGTTAGCGTTTACATATCATCGACTGTGTAAACTCATTTTGCAATACAACAACTACAATGCGAACTTTATTAACTTTCTCCCTCACCCAAATATCAGCCAGAAATAACAAGAAGCAAATTTTTCAAAAAGATAAACGGCGTAAACATTGCACAGATGCCTGGGGTCTGGACCTCACCCCGTTAGGCCTGGCCCTCGCACCTGCTCACTGTAGTATCTTTAAATACATCCTACAACTGCGTGTAGGCTAACCAATTACAGATGCAATTCCTTATTATTCTTACCTACTGATGACATGTTTATGGTGACAATGTATACAAATACAAGATTTGAAACAAATCGATTTCCTCTATCACATCTCGGGTATACTGTTTATGTCATTTCTAAAAATAGTCACGATTCGAAAACTATAGGCACCCAGCTATGGTCTTTATCGATCGAATAAAAATGGAACCAGTCGTTTTATTTATAAATCTGCTTTAAAATTTACCGCTATAGCATTCACACAAGACAAAATACCGCTGTAAACGTAATGGTACCCCGCGCACGCTATTTCATATACTGTGATGCGGGAAACCTATTTTTATAACTTTATGTATATACTAAACTGATTTGTGCAGAAGTGACAGAAGTGTTTTTCTTCGAAATTCTCTTAATTCGACCGTATTCGATGCAGTTTGGAGTGGGATTTTATTCAGAAAAGTGTTTTGCATTGGAAAAACCGGTTAGTTATTCCTTACTTACACACATGCCTTTAATATGCGATAGCAGTTTTCAGTTGTTTCAAAACAAAAATAATATCAAACAGGGAATGCCACGTACCAAAAACGCAGCCTCCCCAAAACGAACCCCACAGCACCCAGAAGTGCACACCACCAACACACACACACACACACACACACACACGCACACACACACGTGTCAAATCTTGTATTTATATACGTTCCGTACAACATGGGACAAGAATAGATTGGGTCGCGAGTCCATCCCAAAAGAATCTGTGAAACATTGAGGCGCAGATACTTATATATTGTTACTTGTTGACAAATTAGATTCTATTATCTCTCCGTATTGTGAATCTTGTGTAGAAATTTATCTTAATCATATCAGTGTTAAAAGATAATTTCTTTGTCCTATTTATGCAATAATATTATGTTAAATTTCAGTGTGAACAAGAGTAAATTTATTAGTGTTGTTTTTTAAAATAATTATTTGGTAAAACAAATAATTGTATATTACTTCACATTATTTCTAGACTATTATCTAGGTCAGCAAACTGACCCTTGGTCCAGTAAATACGTCACCATTGGTACAGGCGGCACTGTTGGAACCGTCCTTGCCTATTTTAACAGTTTGTAACATTATTTTGAGAATACACAGGCGAGGTTCCCATATTGGAACCCCGTATTTAGATAGGATTATACACTGATAAATCCTGGTTTGAATTTGTGCTATTGTGTCATATTAAATGAACATTAGGTATCTTAAATATATATCGGAAAACTGTAATTCAGCTGAGTAGTTATTTATCCCTGAAATGTACGAAAGTTAGACACACCCAGAGTACGAACCTAAGGGTTGAAGCCACCCCGATAAGTGACCTTGTCCCAAGAATTCGAGTAAATACCCATGTAATTACTAGTAGGGTACAGCTGCATTATTCCGAGCAGAACTCGGGGATAATAGATTTTATACCCACGGGGTCCACTTGGGACGGAGCTATTCTCCTTTGTATAGGATCACGATCCAGAACGGCTACAACAAAAAAAAGTTATTTGGTAGCGTATTATTTCAAATCTACAGATATAATTGACTAGGATGTGTACTGGAACCTTTTTATATGACTATATGCTCTAAAATATGTTATTGTAAACAGTTTGAAGAACATTATATTTTACAAAAATCTGAGAGCGAGCAGCTTAAAGTGCTGGGTAATCACTAGACCACGGAGGCGGATCTGGTCGGACATCATTATGGAAATAATGACCTGTATTATGTGTTTTATGATGTTAGTATATGTCCCTTACGGGAACATAATGCACCACCGTTTAAATTTTAGGTTTCATGAAAATTTCGTGAAATAATAGACGAGTAGGTGATGTCACATATTCCTGAAGGATGTCTCATAAACAAAGCTGGCTATATACACTGTATGCACTGTGTTATATGCACTGTATTTTACTTCATCAAAAAGTCTCAATCAAAACTGTTTTTGAAAAAAATATAAAACAACAGCAACATGTTGTGTTTCAATGAACTGCAGGTCTGTGATAAAAAATAAACAGATAGAAACAAAAATACTTGATCTTACTGTCTGTAAGAAAAATATAAAAAAATTGCAGAGGACACATTGTTGTGGGGGTTCTGTTATATAAGCTTATTTAAAACCAAGTGACGCGCCCGGGCAGGGTCAATTTAGGACAAAGTTGGAACAATTTTTGTAGGGTTCCACTTGGCAATGCCACATGCCAAATATCTAAGCTGTAGGACTTCCTCATCTTGAAAATAAGATTTCTAAAGTTTATCCTTTCTGTAACTATGGCAACCAGAGTTCGGTATGCAATAGAATATGAACAAATCTGAGAGGGATTCATGCCAAGTTTCATCAACTTGCGCCTAGTTGTGTAAGATATGTCGTTTAAGGGAATTTGTGAACGGACGGACGCCGGACGGTGAGTGATTCTAATAACTCACTCTGGCACTTTTTTCCATGTGCGCGAATAAGCTCCAAAGTAAATTCCTGGAAAGTATTTCTGTACTTTTAAAAGTACAATAATAATAAAATAAATAGTACCAAATAATAAACGGTTACAAACGCTTTTAAAAATTCCAACATAACCAGATAGCGTGAACCCAAACCTACCGGCATTTAATAACGTTAACTAAGTAGCGTATAATTTAAAAAATACACAAATACTTTACACGTATTTTTGCAAATTGTTACTTCGCTTTTAACTTGTGTTTAATATATCATTTTAAAAAAAATAAAAATTTCAACCGGAAACTGAGCGAGCAGGTTTGAAAAAATAATTGTTTTTTATCAGTAGCTGTTTTACTCAAATTGTTTATGTTAAAGCTGCTCGCTCTCAGTTACCGTTGAAAAAAAATATTTAAAAAAATTGATATACTTATTCATAAAAGCTGCTCGCTCTCAGATTTTAGTAAAAAAATAAAGTGTTCTTCAAACTGTATGTAAATAACGTATTTTAGAACATATGGCGATATAAAAAGGCTCCAGTATAAATTCATGTCACGTGTATCTCTAAATTTCGAAAAATACGCTACCTAATTCAAAAGCGTTGCAAACATATAGTGTAACGGTGCCGTGTAACCGACCTTTTCAATCGATTTCTGCAAATTCCTACCTAGAGTTTTGCTTAGTTTTTATTCTAGCCTTTAGTTTTATATTTATGAATTAGAATATCAATTTTTTGGAAAAATGTTTTTTTCAACGGTAACTGAGAGCGAGCAGCTTTGACATAAAACTGAAGGCTAGAATAAAAAAATAACCAAAATTCTAGGTAGGAATTTGCAGAAATCTATTAAAAATGTCGTTTGCACGGCACCGCTAAACTATATGTCTATATTAAAATTTCAAAAGCGTTTGCAACGCTTTTCAATTTGGTAGCGTATTTTTTTAAATTTAGAGATATACGTGACATGAATTTTTACTGGACTTTTATATGACTATATGTTCTTAAATACGTTATTTACATACAGTTTAAATAACTTATTTTTTTACCAAAATCTGAGAGCAAGCAGCTTTAAAGCTGCTCGTTCACAGTTTCCGGTGAAAAATCTCATACATGATACCTTGGTACATAAAATGTAAAACTAATAGTTAGAATTAACAAGTCAAAGGGACATACACTACAACTAATGTCAAACAAAATAACCCCAAAACATGAATAATAGAATCTTTGGAAGTATTTTAACTTATTCTAAAAGTTTCAGCTAGGCATTCCCAGTCTTTATCGATAAAATTAGTGATTTAAAGCTGCTTGCTCTCAGATTTTGGTAAAAAAATGAAATTATTGAAACTGTATGTAAATGTCAAACTGTTTTTTCTATGTGAAATATTTAATGTTACTTTTTCTGATCGGATTGAATGTCCATGCTATGCAAAAAGACTTGGTAAGAGCTCATGTCTGCTCTAGTAACTACAACATTTAGAAAATAAACAAAGAGTGTCAGACTGTCACAAAAACGCCTGTCAAGGAGGCATAACTCAGTACCTGGCAGGTCATTGATTATGTAATACCTGTTATATCTATAGAGCGGACAAGTCTAACTCACCTGTTTGATTTATAGAGCCCAGAACGCTAATTTCATCATTCTTCGATGATTCAAGAGCCATAATCCAAAAGTGTCCGAGTTGATATTGCTAGTTTTCAAACTTGGTGTACACACTATGCTCATAAATATTTTCATTACGTTTGGTTGAGATCGGATAAAAAATGCTCGCTTACAGAGCGGACAAGGCTGATTTGGCAAATTTTGCATGGTTAAAGGGCCTTTATTCAAAAGCGCTTATGGCAATTTGTCTGGTTATCAAACTTGACGTTTATATCATGCTCACAAATATTTATTAAGTTTGGTTGAGATCGGACTGACTGTTTGACTTAGAGAGCGGACAAGGCTAATTTTGCTAATTTTGCGTAATTAAAGGGCCATAATCAAAAAATGCTTTAGCCAGTTTAGCTGGTTATCCTACTTGCTCTAGATATTAAGCCCACGAAAATTTTCATCAAGTTTGGTTGTGATCAGATGAAAACTGTTTGACTTAGAGAGCGGACAGGACTAAGTTGGCCAAATTTGTTTAATCGAAGGGCTATAATCTAAAAGTGTCGAGGTCGATCTGGCTGGTTAGCAAACTTGGCATTATGCCCACAAACAGTTTCACCAACTTGGGTGAAGATCAGATGAAAATTGACTTAGAGAGCGGACAAAGTCTTGAAGCCGCCCGTATGCCGGCACTCCGCCCGATGCGGATGTTCCAATAATACTTCCTTCCGTGCGTATTAAAATGATTTAACTTTATAAAACAGCAGTTGTATCTTTAATATTTTCAAGTAATGTGAAATTAAAAGAGTAATAGAAACATTTTATTTATGTATGAAAGTGGCGGAAATAACATATTTAGAAACAGAATAATATTATAGCTGAAATGTCAAAACTGATATGCTTATAAATCATTATTTTTATATGCAACGAGGCGTTTGTCTGTATCAAAAGCTATCGTAAACGGGTATCATACTGGTATCATATGCAAGTTCTGACAAAATATGTCTTTAATAGGAAAAGCTAGACATAATAAAATATAAAGTTGCAGCAGATTTTCTCTTACGTCACATAAAAGATGTCATCCTTTTGGAATGAGCAGATAACAAATTGCATCGTGTGGTCATAAAACAGTCTAATGTAACATATTTATAATCCTAAGTGCAGTACAAATGCAGCCTGTATTCTGTTTCAACATTTCTTTCAGACTTTTGTATTTAAAATTCCTTACTGAATTCAAAGCTCTTAAAATTTTAAAGCTGCTCGCTCTCAGTTTTGTTGAAAAAATATTTCAACAATATATACTAATAAATAAAATGTAAAACTAATGGCTAGCATCAACAATATAAGTGAAAATCCAGGTAGGAATTTGCAAAACTCTTATTGATACTGTCGGCACCGCTATATTGTATGTTTATATCGAAGTTTTGGTAACACTTTATATTTTGGTGGGGGTATCTGGTGGGGGTATCTGGGTAAATACGGACGAAGGTATAAATTTTAATACTGACACTTAACATAATGTATGCGACTTTTAATAAACTTGTTGTCATTTCTTTACGTTTTTTTATCTTTGTAGCTTATCTTTATGACTTGGTTCCTTTCTTACATATCTACGTGACATTAAATATGATATGTACACATGTTTGCCCAGAAAATCTAGGTTTTAATCTGTCCATATGTCCCCCCGCCCCCCTCCCCCTTCTTTTGTCCAGTCGTTAAAATACGGACACGTAATTCTTGAGGCAACACTTTTTCTGTAGACGCCTTTCGTTTGCAGTTTTTTTAAAGAAGTCATAGTGTTTTTTATTTCAAACGAAACACAAAATATCCACTAAAATCGAAATATGAAGAAAATATTAACTATGCACTAACTGGTGTAAATCAATGATTTATATAATTGTGACGCGTCCGAAAATTTTATCAGCTGTATAAATTCGCGGAAATTTACCATAGTGGAAACCGGGGCAAATCGGAATACGGGGTAAGCCGGAACAAGGGCAATAACTTCAATATTTAAACATTGTACACAGTATGTGATGACGTACAAGACTGACGTCACAATTGTTGACTGTTTCCGAAAGTTGCAACGACGGGATGAAGTAAACACAAACGATAGCGCAGAAAAGTTAATTATCAACTGCGTCAGTAAAAATATACATTTTGTACGTAGCTTGTTTAAAGTATTATGTGAACGTAGATATTGTTTACACTCACATTTCAATTGAAAGTCTTGTATATGTACTATTATTGAAACACATAAAGTTCATTCCATTGCAACCAGTATTGTTCCTGTAGATATAGGTCAAATGTAGCACGTGGTCGGGGTAAATTGGAACAGCGTGTATGGGGCAGGTCGGAACACTCCAACTTACCCCGACAACTGTAATTATTTTATACGAATTTAGGAAGAACTATTGGTTTTATGTATTTTTCTTTTACATTAACCACTGTGTCTATTAAAATTGTTTATATTTTCAGCAAGAGGACCTTTGTACGAAAAACACATCAGGGAATGATACCGGAAGCTACTATTCAAACAACTTTACGGGAAATCATAGATAACAAGAACATTTTTAATTCAGTTGCAGAAAGATTCAACATACCCAAAACAACATTGCATAGGTAACCTTGCAAGATTGCGCAATATCGCTAGCTTGCGTAACCTTGCAAGCATGCGCAACCATGCAAGCTTGCGAAAGCTAGCCATCGTTCCAATCGCAAGCGTGTACAACTTTACAAGCTTGTGTAATCTTAATAAGGTTGCAGGAAGCGCGCGAAAACCTACCAATAAGGTTGCACAAGCTTGCGCATGCTTTATAATAATAATAATACATTTAATTTACACATTTAGACACTCATAAACATACATATATCTAATATTTCAATGTTGCATGCTAAAATAAGTGTACCGTACGCTTATTATGAGTCGCCACAATCTTAATTAAGATTGCGGTTTGGTTTTGGATATAGTTTCGAGCACTAAGCCGTGAATGTACTTTTGGCTTATAGTAAAACAAATGTAAACATACGAGGAAAACCAAAAAGTTGTTCAAGGGTCAAATTCAGAGTGAACAATATACATACAACAATATTAGCAAACAAATATACATGTATTTATATAATTATACAGTATAGATATAATTCGTAAAAACCATAGCTACATGTAACATTGACAAAGGTTTTCAGCTGACATGGGAAAGTTCCTTATAAGGCCCTCTACGGCGACTGTTCAATACATGTTAACTAGTAAAAAAATATGGCAGTTTGGTTTTAGCCACTTCTATTATACGTATAGCAAAGGCTGTAGTTAAGCTTATGGGAGTTACATGTATCCAGGGCCAACATAACATCTTCTTCTGGACCAAAGCTACATATAAGCACACTTTTAAATATTACATATAAATTATTTATATTAATCGAACGCACGTATTTATTGCAATATTACATCATAAAGCTTCTCTTAAGGCAGCACCAGATATTGTTTAGAGTATCAAATAATGTTCTTATTCATCGTCATAATGTTTGAATAATGCACAAATATAATCATGAAACTACTTTTTTAAGCTCTCGGAGGAATAGTTTGCCGGTAAGTCTAATTTACCACGGCTTCTTCGTCAATTTTTATATTCCCATTTTCCCTATGAAGTATCAGATCCATAGCAAATTACGTGTTACATTACGTCTATTGTAGATGATAATGTCATGTAATACATATAACAGATTACAAATGTACTTCTTTTACGCCTACTGAAATAAGTTTAAAACGGTGACAGAAAAAGCTACAACAATTAAACCGTCTAAGAAAGAACACAGAAATAAACAGAACATCCTATTACGTATCTAGAGAGTGAACATTATCTTCTAGAATACTATAAATAATTGACTTATAACTAAGAGACATCCTTTATCAGACGCCAGAAACGGAAGTAGTGCAAGATAGAAACAAACGACATACACAGGCTAAAATGGTTGCCTAAATTTTTCACAATAAAAAATGAGTATAAAAAAACGTTACGTTTATTAAAGAGAATAGCTATGTGCTAGAAATAGTTAACAAGAGGGCCAAGATGGCCCTATATCGCTGACCTTGGTACAAGTCCACTTGCCTGGTGGAAGATCACTAGATAATGTTATATACCAAATAAGTTTTCCTATATACGCCTTTGTAAAACAAATGACCCCCCCCCCGGGCAAGGTCAATTTTGACCCCAGGGGCATAATTTGAACAAACTTTGAAGAGGTCTACTAGGCAATGCTATATGCCAAATATCTAAGCTCTAGGCCTTGTGGTTTCAGAGAAAAAGAGTTTTAAAGTTTTCCCTATATAAGCCTATGTAAAACTAAGTGACCCCCGGTGCGGGGTCAATTTTGACCCCAGGGGTCATAATTTGAACAATCTTGGTAGAGGTCCACTAGCCAATGCTACATGCCAAATATCTCCGCTCTAGGCCTTGTGATTTCAAAGAAGAAGATTTTTAAAGTTTTTTCCTACATAAGCCTATGTAAAACTAAGTGACCCCCGTGGGGGTCAATTTTGATCCGGGGCTCACAATTTGAACAATCTTGGTAGAGGTACACTAGCCAATGCTACATGCCAAATATCTATGCTCTAGGCCTTGTGGTTTCAGAGAAGAAGATTTTTAAAGTTTTCCTATATATTCCTATGCAAAACTAAGTGACCACCCCCGCGGGGTCAATTTTGACCCGGGGGTCATAATTTGAACAATCTTGGAAGAGGTCTACTAGACAATGCTACATGCCAAATATCTTAGCTCTAGACCTTGTGGTTTTAGAGAAGATTTTTAAAGTTTTTCCTATATATGCCTATGCAAAAACTAAGTGCCCACCCGCGCGGGGTCAATTTTGACCCGGGGGTCATAATTTTAACAATCTTGGTAGAGGTCTACTAGACAATAATACATGCCAAATATCTAAGCTCTGGGCCTTGTGGTTTCAGAGAAGAAGATTTTTAAAGTGTTTCCTAGTTGTTGCCATAGCAACCAGAGTTCAGCATGGAATGGAATTCTTTGAACAATTTTGGTAGAGCTTCATGCACACTATGTTATATCAACTTGGGTACTTTCAGATGAAATGTCTTTGAATAAATAAGTTGACGCACGGCGGACGACGGACGACGGCCAATTATATAAAGTGACCCTGGTAAAACGTTTGGTTTATTAAAAAAGTAGGGTTATACTGACTGTGGTTTCCCATATATCATGTCCTGGTTTACTATAAAGAATTAATAAATTATAGACAGCTTAATGTTTGACATTCTGTATCTGCTACATGTACATTCGAATACATTCCAAAGAAATTTGGACTTTACCGTTCTTCGTATTTTACTAAACCAAGCCATGATTCAGTTTTTTTGAAAATAAGCTGAATTCGTAATTGATAAGATACTGCATCGTTTCTATACATGACTTATCTACTATATTAAAGCTCAGGCATGTTCTAAATTGAAACACTAGTAGTTTAGCATACATAGCACAATTATCATAATTGTGCAACAGTACAATTCTTTTGAAATAAAGTTCAGCTTTTAAAATGTTACACTACAACTAAATGCAGAAACACAATGTTATTTACATGGAACAGATCTAAGACTCTTCACACACGGACTAAAATATCATTGATTTCGTATTATGTTTGCTTTTTAGGCATGTCGGACCGATCATGAAAATCGGATTGTTAGAATATGTACTCCCAAATCAGGGTTTACCCAAATAACAGGTAATTAGTTAAATCCTTCTGAAAGATTACTTGAAAAAAACTTACCAATGTTCGTATATATGATAGTTCGAATTTTAGGCAAAGCATGTGGCCTTATTGATGAAGTTACTAGAAACGATTCAGTTTAGAGTTATTTGTACTATGACCAAGATGAACGTACTATTACTTCAAATGAAGGCAAAATTATATCTGTTTATTTCAAGATTTTGTGTTATTTTTTATAATCGAAAGGAGATACAAGTAGAACATATTTACAACATAAAAAGATAAATTTGAGCAAAACTTTCAAAGATAGGACATTAAGACATAATAATGAAAACCATTATAGTCTCATTTATCTTACAAATAGCTGTTTTCAATTGTCGGAAAAGATAGTTAAACAGCCTCGTGAGCACTTCACAACAGCTAATCGAACATGAATTATCCCCGAAGCATATCGAGTGCTACCCCCATTACTGGCATTCACCATTGCTGAACTTTATAACTTAATACGCTAAGACATAATGTGTTCTAAACATTGAAAATGTCTTTAAAATTTATATAGCTTTTGAGGAACTCAAACAATTAACACATTTAATCACAGGCAACACGGGATTGCCACACACAATCATAAAAATGTTAATTTGCACGCACGGCAAACAAATATATCATATCTCATAATTCTTGCCAATGTTAAAGCGATATTTACTAAATCATAGCTAGCACTGCTCAGTTTTACCAGTACTTAAAACAACATGAATCCGTTAGCTTGATACATTTTAACGAACGATAAAATTCGAACTTTCCGGAGTTATACTAAATCATTTATCTTAAGAGTGATAATTAACATCATTACATAAGTTCACTTTTTATCCGGGGTGGGATTAGAAGTATACATACATTGAATTTGAATTGATTCTTCTCTGTTCGAATATAAATATTAACATTGCAAGCATGGTACAAAATTTGAAATGACGACAGAAGTTTATCCGGTTTTCAATCTTCAGCCTCGATGAACCAGATATTATTCTTGACCTGTTTTTGGTTACGTTATAGATTTATTGACCCAATCTGGCGGGTTCCGTTGATAATAGACTTTGCATTCGCTGTTAAAGTTAAACGCAGGTGATATTTACCTGGAGCTCGATTCTACTTCCCTTAAATTACATCCTGACAAGGTATATTCCTAGCATATTTTTTAGATCAATATTGCTTAGAGTGAGGTTGCAGACTATGGAGATCGGGTCATTTACCCAATTCATAAAAAGTTGCTTCGGACGGTCGGTCCATTGGACGACTGGACAATCATCAATTAAATATATGACCCTGGTAAATGCGTTTTGGTTTATTCAAAAAGTAAAACCTCTGCAACTAGGTTTATGTTGTAAAAATGTTTGGTTTACTATAAAGAAAATAAATATGCATTCCGCTTGACGATTCTAAGATATAATGTACATGTACATTGCAGCATTAAATAAATGTAAAGTTACCTTGTTCTTCTGTATCTTACTAAACCAAGCCTTGGTTCATTTTTGTAAGCTGAATTCGTAATTGATGAGGACTGCATCAGATTTGTACATGACCTATATGTACTTCGTAACATTTGCTCAGAAGTGGGATTTTGTACGACCTTAATGGAGAACCACAATGCATATTCTTACCATGGTCGTATAGTATTTCACTAAGTGTGATCATAATTAATCAGATTGTTTTTCAAAAAAACTTGTCTCCCCCTTTTGAAATATGACTTCGAGTTAGTGACCCCAAATTATACACCAGAAATGTGCACCAACTAATTTTGACCTTGAACCTTTGATGTCATAGACTGTCCAAAACATGGGTCTCTGGCTCAATAAGCCAATCTATCCTTTGAAGTTTCCGGTTTCACGTGGTTTAAAGGAAAGTCTAGTTATCATCCAGTTAACCGAGAAATTGACAAACGGTACTCCCAGAATGGAGCTTTACCTCACCTACTTACCCCATAATTAATTAAATGGACCATCAGCTTTATACGGCCAATCATTCTATGAAGTTCCTCGATGAGCCTAGATATTAGTCTTGACCCGTTTTTCGTCCGGTTATAGATTTTGACCCGATCTGGTCCTGGGTTCCGTTTATGACCTTTGTACTTCGACCCCAAAAGTTTAGGAACTCAGTAGATTACTTATACGTTTGAGAGCTTAGGTCAAAAGGAACTCTGTTCCAAATCGTCCGGAAAGAAGTATTGGACTGACGAGATTTAGGTTTCTAGGTCAAAGAACTTATTATCATGAAAGTGAAATTGACCAGACTATTTGAGTCGGGTCTTTGACCCAATCTGGTCATATTACCCCAAGTTGTTATACAGGTAGGGCTCATCTGCTATACTAAGACGAATCATACTTGAAGTATATGAGGACTGGTAGTAATGATTTGTCCTCTTTATCATCAGGTAAACACCTTGCCAACGGTCAGTGTTTATTTGCCTAGACCCCTAGGGTTTAGCTGATAAGTACCAATGATCCTGGGTCAAGTCTCTTGAAGGGCTATCTGGTCAAAATGACCTCTAGTTATCATCCAAGGAATTCCACGGTGCCACTGTGACCCCTTGTTAAATCTATTGCAACCCTAGAAACAGATAGGGATCATCTGCTAAACTAAGACCATTCTCCTATGACGTTTGAGAGCTATAGCTTACCACCAGAGGCCTAACTTTTGGTCGCAAAGTGGAAGATTGTACGGACGGACTTAAGACGAACTGACGAATGGCGGATCTGACCACATGGTCGTATCAGACTATTTCCCTAAGGTGGACTGAAAAAAAAAAAAAAAAATATCAAACAGGGAATGCCACGTACCAAAAACGCAGCCTCCCCAAAACGAACCCCACAGCACCCAGAAGTGCACACCACCAACACACACACACACGCACACACACACGACACACACACACACAATCGTGTACACACACACATATACACCACCAACACACACCAGCACACAAAGCAAACACACGAGGACAAAACGAACAATTAAAGGAACACAGTGGGGCACCGCCTTGGAACGGTCAGTGGCAAAAACACCACTGGGGAGCTTAAACCGGTTTATGGTGCGCACCCAACCTCACTCTTACCCCCACCATGAAGCCATACCCCTCCCAAATATTGAAACCGCCACTGCAGCTACTGCATTGATTGATAATGTAATTTCACGTTTTGGTGTTTCATTGTCTATTCATACTGACCAAGGCGCTCAGTTTGACTAGGAATACAGCTTTCCGTCCGCAAGGCGGAGGCTACATTGAACGTACAAACAGAAGTATTCTCAATATGTTGACAGCTTTTGTGTCTGAACTCAGAAATGATTGGGACAAATATGTACCTTTTTGTCTCATGGTATACCGTTCTTCAGTTCACGAGTCTAACAATCTCCGGTTATCCAGTGAGGTCATGAATAAAAATTATGACGTTAATGTAAAAAGTACTCAATATGAAGTGGATGATCAAGTCTGGTATTATAATCCACAAAGGAAGGTAGGTCGTAGTAGCAAATTAATGAGACCTTGGAAAGGACCATACAAGGTCATACATAAAATTTGTGACATCCTGTACAGAATTAAGGGTAATACCCGAGAGAAGGCTCATGTAGTTCATAACGACAAATTAATACCGTTATTACAGAAGAAGATGTTCCAATCTGGTATCTGTCTACAGTTAACACTACTTTCCTTGGTCTCTTAAACCAGTCTGATTTCATGCTCTTAGTGGCACCAATGGACACATAAATGTAATTGATACTTTTAGTATAAATTGATCAGTCATTGTACAGGTTTAAGTAATGCTAACAAGTCCTTAAACAATATATTTTTTTTTATTCCAGAAAAGATTCACGTGCAGGGTTTATATTGATATGCATTTAACCACTAGGGGTAAATGCCGGGCTCACCTTATCGAACAACATTCGAAAGTAAACTATAAATGCACATAATGCGCTAAAATAGTTCTAAGGAACACTCCGGGACAGTATTTTCATACATCCAGGCAGGACTTTGTGCGCTTCCATACTTTAACCGGTGAGAGAAGGGCTGCAGCCGAGGCCCTTCTTGATGTTTTCATTAAAGTTATAGATGCGATGATTATCGATAAAGATAAGAAAGAAAATCACTCTCCGACCAGCAGGACGGCCACCAGGCCAAAGCCTGTCTACGCAGGTAAGAGAAAGGCATCATATTCCATAGAAGAAGAAAAAAGATTATGTACCCGAGAAAGATCCTTGTCACTTTCATCGCAATCCAATTCAAAAAAAACAAAAATAATATCAAACAGGGAATGCCACGTACCAAAAACGCAGCCTCCCCAAAACGAACCCCACAGCACCCAGAAGTGCACACCACCAACACACACACACACACGCACACACACACACGACACACACACACACAATCATGTACACACACACATATACACTACCAACACACACTAGCATACAAAGCAAACACACGAGGACAAAACGAACAATTAAAGGAACACAGTGGGGCACCGCCTTGGAACGGTCAGTGGCAAAAACACCACTGGGGAACTTCTTCAACAAATTCAACAACCTCAACACAATTTTCATCAACAAACAGCTTCTCGACTACAGTGGAGATGTTAGCACTGGAAGACACAGTTATTGACTTACCAATAAATAACAAAGACAGCATGGTATCAAAACAAACGGAGAGGGAAAGGTCGCAGAAAAGGAAAGAAGGGGAGAGGAGAAGAAGACAGAAGAAAGGAAGTGGAGAAGGAAAGAAGAATTGAGTCGGAATTAAGAACGGATGAAGAACTGATAAGAGAAGAAGAAAGAAAGAGGGAAGAACAGATAAGAGAAGAAAGAAAGAAGAACAGATAAGAGAAAAAGAAAGAAAGAAGAAACTGATGAAGGCAGAAGAAAATCAGAGGGAAGTGATAAGAGAAGAAAGAAAGAAAGGACAAGAGAAGAAAGAAAAAAGGGAAGACTGAGAGAAGTGATGAGAAGAAAAAGACAAGAACAACAGATAAGATGAGAAGAAAGAAAGGAGAACAGATAAGAGAAGAAAGAAGAACGGATGATAATGAAGAAGAAAGAAGAGGAACGGAAGAAAGAACCGACTAATAGTCAACAGAAGTTAGATTTGACCTCATCAGGAAGTACCAAAAGTCTAAGTTATGTCTCGATGTTGGGGGCCAATTATTTTATACGACAGAGAAACACTGGAATGTTCGGCAGGAGTACTCCAAGCAATAGGAAAAGAGTTTACACAACAGGTTTTCATAGATCGGGACCCAACCCACTTCAGCTTAATATTAAACTACTTAAGATGTAAATTACAGGGCGAAGAATTTCTCAAAAATAATCTGCCTGCCACCAGGAATTCGTTAAGAGATTTACTGATGGAGGTCAAATTCTACAAATGAAAAGGTCTGGAAAAAGTTATCACCTCCAGAAAAGATCAGTTATATGAATTGTATAAACACACTACCCAGAAAATGAATTGAAAATTGAAAATGAATTGAAAATGAACTGGAAAATGAATTGAGAATTGAAAGTAAATTGAAAATGATGAAGAAGACTGTGAAACGTAAGAAAATTGTATTTATTATCTGTAGTTTAAAATATTTGTATCAGTTTTTCTTCGTGCATTTATTTACTAAATTTTTGGCAATTTTCAATTGATACACATTTCCAATTTTCACACTGTAACTTGTAAAAACAAAAATAATATCAAACAGGGAATGCCACGTACCAAAAACGCAGCCTCCCCAAAACGAGCCCCACAGCACCCAGAAGTGCACACCACCACACACACACACACACACACACACGACACACACACACAATCATGTACACACACACATATACACTACCAACACACACTAGCATACAAAGCAAACACACGAGGACAAAACGAACAATTAAAGGAACACAGTGGGGCACCGCCTTGGACTCTAAATTTCCTTTAAAATTAGGAAGTAAAACATGTAAGACATATTAATTGATCCCACTTTGTATCCATTTAAAGACTTAGGTATATGTATTTTTAAAAAATATTAAAGTAGCATGTAAGCGACATTACAGTATTTCTACTGTCTTCATGTAAAGGAACCATATATTTGAAATTATCTTAAGGTTTATACCGTTATTATAGGAACTGGTAAGAATCCAGGATTTCTCTCGGTACTAAGTACTAATTGTCTGTGTTCATTGAACGCATTATATTATAGTAGTGTTGCTTCGGAACAACAACATGTTATTTGCATATTCTAGCATTGAATATAAATTAAGTAGGTACAGTTTAAAGAAAATTATATTAAATACTTAGGGTGTCATCCATACCATTTCTTCGCATACCTGTTCACCTACACTTTTGCTCCAACTTGGTATTGATGTATACTTGTGCAGTCTAAAATAAGCAAATTCATAATAAATGAAGAATTTCAAAGCTTATGTCGAATAGTTCCCTGACTGTATTATGGAATTATTATTGGAATTATGCTGCATAATACTTACCATTTAACGACAGGAGGTGAACCACTTCTGTTTAGGATCTTTTATACAAACATCAGCAGGAGTATTTTGTCTTGTCCTGAAATTGTATCATTTATTATGTGAACATTTTCATAAATTGTTAATGTTATGAGTATAAAAACAATCTTTAGATTTTTAAAAGTAAGATCATTGACATAAGAGTACCTGAAATAAATTGCGAAGTGTCAGAAAATATTGTTCAAGTTTAAAAGTAAAATTGGACTGATGCAATACAAAGTTCAACTTCCATTCTTTTGCTAAAGAAAATTATGTGTTATTATTATGAGCATTATCACTTTAGTACTGTCCAGTACTGGATGTTGAATAGGTAGTGTATTACGACTGACTTAATACTCTGTACATGTCTAGTACTAAGTAAGGCTAGATTAGGCAGCGCTAAGTATTTAAGTGTTAAGATGTGAATTTAGGTCCAGTTTGAAATACATTTTACATATTGTAAACTAATAAACTGCTACAGAATCATTTTTGATGTACTATAAAATGTACACCAATGAACACTGCCACCCGGTCTCAATATAGTTGCCTTCATGTTTACCTTATATACTTACTTGTCCGTGTGCTTGAATTATTCTGCATTCCATTTCACTGGCACAGTAACATTCCACATATTGTAGATTGCAGGTATGACAAATCATCTAAATAAAAGAAATTTTCAAGTATTTTTAAACATGTATATTCGAAACAAAGTATGCAAGGTTTAATGAAGGCCGTGTCCAGGAGTATTGTAGTTTTTCTGGACCGGTACATTTCATATCTTGGTACAAGATGTGTTAGCACTGTCATTACCAAAATTTTATGGTGTCTATTTTGTACATTGTCGCATCTCAGTTGAGAATCATAGAAACCATGTATCTAGGCATGTGCATGGATATATTTTAGATGTTTCAGCCAGTATTCAAGTAACTAGAACTGTTGGATTGTTTTATATAATTGTTGAATTACTTGCTGCATTACAATAGTCAGTGACTTGTTAATTTAATACATGGTGTCTACCAGTATTTATGTGTATGTAAAATATGAATGGGAAGACTTAAGTTACAAAAAAACAAAAATAATATCAAACAGGGAATGCCACGTACCAAAAACGAATCCTTTCTTGAATCATTATGTTGGTTATATGGTCATTTACCTTTAAGGACATTACTGTATTACATAATTAGGGTTGTTGTCACTGTAACTGGACTAAACATGATAACAATGGTAGACTATTGTTTAAAACAATAGGAATGATCTTAATACATTATCACATGAAGTAATGGCAATATCATTGTTAGTTAATATACCTGGAATGAATGTCTGTTGCACCGAATGCTTGCGAACCATGTGTTACCGATGTACTAGTCTGTAAATGGAAATTGAAAATTCATTTGACATAGTTATTACATTTGTATTCGAGTACAGATCTCAGAAATGATTAGACTAGTAAGAAATAATTATGAGGTACAGTATAGAATTATGTGTAATTGCAAAGAATGTATATTGTCGTTTCAATTTATATAATTGTTATCACTCAAGTGAATTTCATACCGATTTCATAAAGTTAGATATAAAAAGATCTACAAAAATTACCAAATTTAAAGCTGCTCGCTCTCAGATTTTGGTAAAAAATAAAGTTCTTCAAACTGTATGTAAATAATGTATTTTAGAACATATAGTCATATAAAAAGGCTCCAGTATAAATTCATGCCACATACATATCTAAATTTCGAAAAATACGGTACAAAATTCAAATATAAACATATAGTGTAGCGGTGCCGTGTAACCGACTATTTCAATCGATTTCTGCAAATTCCTACCTAGCTTTTGCTTATTTTTTTTATTCTAGCCTTTACTTTAATATTTATGAATAAGACTGTCAATTTTTTTGAGGAAAAATATTTTTTCAACGGTAACTGACAGCGAGCTGCTCGCCATCAGAATTTAGAAAAAAAATCTTCAAAATGTATGTAAATAACACATTTTAGAACATATGGTGATATAAAAGGGCTCCAGTATAAATTCAGGTCATGTATATCTCTAAATTTCCAGAAATACGCTACAAAATTCAAAATGAAATTTCAATATATACATATAGTGTAGCGGTGCCGTGTAACCGACCTTTTCAATCAATTACTGCAAATTCCTACCTAGATTTTTGCTTATTTTTGGATTCTAGCCTTTAGTTTTATATTGGTGAATAAGAATGTCAATTTTTTTGAAAAATATTTTTTTCAACGGTAACCGAGAGTAAGCAGTTTTAAGGTAACACTTGAGTCTAGCCCTATCGTAAAAGTTTCGATTCTGTTGTGTCACTTGTTCTTATAGTCTTATATTTCATTCGAAATTGGGGACCAATTCTAGAAACACGGGGGCAATGCTTTGAACAGAGCTAGTGTCAAACCACAAATATGGGCGCTTTATGTTCTACCTTGTATAAGCGCCGGACGATCCAGATTGTCAGTTTATCGCCGTTTATCATAAATACTTCGTTAATGGCACGTTATATTTTCACTAGTAACAGTTTATATAAATTATTATTGTCATGTAACATGCTATGACACCTTTCATTACCGCTGTTTTATGTATAAATCGAGCTCCAGGTAAAGCGCGCCATTCACCTTGCTCTCCGTATTGTTAACACGGACGTGACGTCATAGACTGTTCACGCGCTGGCCACCTATTGTCTATTTTCGCTTTCCGTTTCACTTTCGTTTGGCAAGTTGTACCGATCAGTTGATGGGAGGTTTACCCAAATTACATAAATTTACAATGTTTATCCGGCCAATGATTTAGTTCCTGGATGAACCAGATATTAGTTTTGACCCGTTTTTGGTCGTTATAGATTTAGACCCGATCTGGTCGGGTTCCGTTTAAGACTTTGTATTCGCTCTAAGGTTTAAACTCCGTAGATTAATTATACGTGGAGCTCGGTTCTTTCCAAATCATCCTGACAGAGTATTTGACTACATTTATATCTAGATTATATTTTTATTAGTGAAGTGCAGACTATTTGAGTCTGGGTCTTTTCCCAATCTGGGTCTTACCCAAACTGGTCATTGTACCTTCCAAGGAAGGGACACTTAGAGTTAACATAGTAACTATTTGGTTGTGTCTGGCGGAAGGGGGGGGACTCTGTGATGGGCAGTTTTTGGGTCCCACTGGGACGAAACTGTTTTGATTTCTGTCCTCTGGCCTGTTTCGTCTGGCCCTTGGGGGTGTTTCTCTTGGTGCTCTGCCTTCTGCGGGGGCATTGGGTGCATGCGTTTTTTGGTTCTCGGGGTTTGCTTTTTGTGTGTTTGTGCGCGGGCATTTTTGTGTTTTGCGTGCCGTGCCTTTTGTTTCCGTTGCGTGTGTTGGGTGTTTCTCTTGGTGCTCTGCCTTCTGCAAAGGCATTGAGTACATACGTTTTTTGGTTCTCAAGGTTTGCTTTTTATATATTTATACACGAGCATTTTTGTGTTTTACATACCATGCCTTTTGTTTCCATTGCGTGTGTTAGAGATTCACCTAGCAGGGATTACTTTTATTTACACTGTCATGTGACTTTGGAACATGGTGGGGGTAAGAGTGAGGTTGGGTGCGCACCATAAACCGGTTTAAGCTCCCCAGTGGTGTTTTTGCCACTGACCGTTCCAAGGCGGTGCCCCACTGTGTTCCTTTAATTGTTCGTTTTGTCCTCGTGTGTTTGCTTTGTATGCTAGTGTGTGTTGGTAGTGTATATGTGTGTGTGTACATGATTGTGTGTGTGTGTCGTGTGTGTGTGTTGGTGGTGTGCACTTCTGGGTGCTGTGGGGCTCGTTTTGGGGAGGCTGCGTTTTTGGTACGTGGCATTCCCTGTTTGATATTATTTTTGTTTTTTTGGGGATTCGCCTTGCGGGGATTGCTTTTATTTACACTGTCCTGTGACTTTGGAACATGGTGGGGGTAAGAGTGAGGTTGGGTGCGCACCATAAACCGGTTTAAGCTCCCCAGTGGTGTTTTTGCCACTGACCGTTCCAAGGCGGTGCCCCACTGTGTTCCTTTAATTGTTCGTTTTGTCCTCGTGTGTTTACTTTGTATGCTAGTGTGTGTTGGTAGTGTATGTGTGTGTGTACATGATTGTGTGTGTGTATGTGTGTGTTGGTGGTGTGCACTTCTGGGTGCTGTGGGGCTCGTTTTGGGGAGGCTGCGTTTTTGGTACGTGGCATTCCCTGTTTGATATTATTTTTGTTTTTTTGTACAGACACACTTGACTGAACAATGCAGCACGTAAAAACAAAAATAATATCAAACAGGGAATGCCACGTACCAAAAACGCAGCCTCCCCAAAACGAGCCCCACAGCACCCAGAAGTGCACACCACCAACACACACACACACACACACACACACAATCATGTACACACACACACACACACATATACTACCGACACACACTAGCATACAAAGCAAACACACGAGGACAAAACGAACAATTAAAGGAACACAGTGGGGCACCGCCTTGGAACGGTCAGTGGCAAAAACACCACTGGGGAGCTTAAACCGGTTTATGGTGCGCACCCAACCTCACTCTTACCCCCACCATGTTCCAAAGTCACAGGACAGTGTAAATAAAAGTAATCCCTGCTAGGTGAATCTCTAACACACGCAATGGAAACAAAAGGCATGGTATGTAAAACACAAAAATGCTCGTGTATAAATATATAAAAAGCAAACCTTGAGAACCAAAAAACGTATGTACTCATGCCTTTGCAGAAGGCAGAGCACCAAGAGAAACACCCTTAAGGGCCGAAACGGACGATAAAACAGGACAGAAATCAAAAAACGCAAACGTTTTTGTCCTTCGGTCCCAGAGGGATTTGGGGAGGTGCGTTTTTTGTTTGGGGCCTTCCCCTTTTTTTTTTTTTTTTTTTTTTTTTTTTGTTTTTTTTGTTGGTGGGGGGGGGAAAAACTGCCCAATCAACGAGTCAGAGTGCCTCCTTTCATAAGTCCGTCACTATAGGACATCTTTAAAACTCCCATACGAGTCCTCCCCCCCCCCCCCAAACAATCAAAGAGGGAAGCATAGCGTCCAACTGTAAACGGGTTTTACGTTTTGACCAAATCCGTATACGTCCGATATTTCGAGGAATGGTCTGAGAGACGTACCAATCACCGGTGTGTTTCGTGCATGTTAGGGATACACGTTTCCTCCCGCATGTAAAATAAAAGATATAGACAAATAAAAAAAAACAGGTGGAGGGGTTGTTCGTGGACGGCCAGTATTCCATCGACAAATATACAGTCATTTATGCAGTAGACGTATTATTAAGTCTATTGTCTGAAACTGTTAACGTACTCTTGTCCGTGACGTGCTTCGACCGGCGGTTCTTCATTTTGTAAAGATTAGGGGATGTTTAACAATTTCTATTGATGTTACTATCAACTTGTATACTTATGTTTATGCATTAGTTACAGTGTTATTTGTGTATACTTTGTAGCATGTTCATTTTTGACATTCCCGTCTAGTTACCCGAATAAATGCGCCTCGCCAACGCAAAACAGACGTGCCTCGAACGCCGGTTCTTCTTTTTGTAAAGATAAGGGGATTTTTAACAATTTCTATGATGTTACCATCAACTTGTATTCTTATGGTTATGCATTAGTTACAGTGTTATTTATGTATACTTTGTAGCATGTTCATTTTTGACATCCCCGTCTAGTTACCCGAATAAATGCGCCTCGCCAACGCTAAACAGACTTGTTTGATCATTGATCAGGTAACCATTCAGCCAGTAGAGCATATCGTCTATGATATAAATTGTACATCTAGTTTTAAAATCAAAGCCAAGGTTTGCTTTTTATATATTTATACACGAGCATTTTTGTGTTTTACATACCATTACATACCATGCCTTTTGTTTCCATTGCGTGTGTTAGAGATTCACCTAGCAGGGATTACTTTTATTTACACTGTCATGTGACTGTGACTTTGGAACATGGTGGGGGTAAGAGTGAGGTTGGGTGCGCACCATAAACCGGTTTAAGCTCCCCAGTGGTGTTTTTGCCACTGACCGTTCCAAGGCGGTGCCCCACTGTGTTCCTTTAATTGTTCGTTTTGTCCTCGTGTGTTTGCTTTGTATGCTAGTGTGTGTTGGTAGTGTATATGTGTGTGTGTACATGATTGTGTGTGTCGTGTGTGTGTGTGTGTGTTGGTAGTGTGCACTTCTGGGTGCTGTGGAGTTCGTTTTGGGGAGGCTGCGTTTTTGGTACGTGGCATTCCCTGTTTGATATTATTTTTGTTTTTTTGGTACATGGTGGGGGTAAGAGTGAGGTTGGGTGCGCACCATAAACCGGTTTAAGCTCCCCAGTGGTGTTTTTGCCACTGACCGTTCCAAGGCGGTGCCCCACTGTGTTCCTTTAATTGTTCGTTTTGTCCTCGTGTGTTTGCTTTGTATGCTAGTGTGTGTTGGTAGTGTATATGTGTGTGTGTACATGATTGTGTGTGTGTGTGTTGGTGGTGTGCACTTCTGGGTGCTGTGGGGCTCGTTTGGGGAGGCTGCGTTTTTGGTACGTGGCATTCCCTGTTTGATATTATTTTTGTTTTTTTGTTGGTTGTTTTGGTCAATTGTGACGTTGAGACAGACAGTAACAATCATTACAGGAGATGCAGGCAGTCGCACAATAACACTTTATCATAAGTAGTAGATTACAATCACTATAGGACATCGGTTTTAAACAAATTGTATTGATAAACATTACATAGGGAAATCAAATATATTAATTAAATCCCCCCAAAAATATTCAGTAGTTTAAAAATGAAAAATATAAATATTCTATGGGATTAAATGAGAGCCCTATATCTAGCAGATTATATTTTCGAAACGTAGATTATGTGTTAAATGAACGTAAAATGATAAATAAATACAATTTCAAAGAAGAACCTATGGCGAAAAATGCCTCATTTTACCACAATTAATCAATATAGAGCCTTTCTATACCCATTAATTGTACAAAAACAACTCTTCATAGATTTTTGAATGGTTTACGGTACTGCAGTATATTTTTAACCGCTGGTATTATCGATAGTGACAGGGAATACATAGCTGAAACTTTAAGGGTAAGTTATACATGTTATAATTAAAACAGAGATTCTATTATATATGTTTTGGAAGTTATTTAGTTTGACATCAGTTAAATGGTATGTCCCTTTAAATTAATGTAGCAAAATTATTATTTTGAGTATTTTGCTGAATTTAATGGAATACATCTTTTTACAATTATATTATACGAGATCGTGTGAACGTTAAAAACAGACAATTTTTATCAGACATACACATGTAATAGTGCAGCACATTACATGCCGTACTTGATGAAAAAATATTAAGGTTATTTGATATTCTTCTGCTAATTAAAGTCTTGTAACTGTAGAAAAATAACAATGGAACTAGTCTTAAAGATATGAAGCGCCACCATCATAGTTTTATCTGGTTGCTAGACTTTATATTCATTCTTTATTGCCTTACAGGAACGTTAATGGAATTTATATTGCTTTATCGAGCTTTCCTAAAATAATCATGAAATAATCTGCATTACATCCTTTTGGTTTAATTCCCTGATGCTTAATGGCAAATATCTGCAATTGTCATTCCATTCAAATTATTGTTTTTTGCATAGTCTGAAAGAAGGGGTGAAAGATGAATTTTCTGAAATATATTTCATGTAATCGTTATAAATGCTAATCTGCCATGGTAAAAGTACCGTACAGTAAACTGTATATACAACTCTTCGAGACCATTTAAATGTGGTCCTTATATCAAGAGTTCGTTATATCTATATTTATTCTACATATTAAAAAGGAATAAATCGGGCCCGGAAAATGTGTTCCTTATTATATCAGACATTTCAGAGACGTAATATGCGGAGTTCACTGTATGTTGAAATATCAACACATTATTACTAGCAAGCATTGAGTATAGCAAATAATAATTATACAAAAGCATTTTGTATTTTCAAAACAAAGTCTTCCCTTGAGAGATACGGCTAACTTTACATCAGATTTTGAAAGTTGTTGCCTATATTGATTGTCCTAGAATACAGCCACATTTAAAGCTGCTCGCTCTCAGATTTTGGTATAAAAATAAAGTTCTTCAAAGTTTATTGTTCCTTCCAAGGAAGGAACAGTTTGAATTGTACAGACACACTTGACTGAACAATGCATCAAGTAAAAACAAAAATAATATCAAACAGGGAATGCCACGTACCAAAAACGCAGCCTCCCCAAAACGAACCCCACATCACCCAGAAGTGCACACCACCAACACACACACACGCGCGCACACGCACACACAAACGAACACACACACACAATCATGTACACACACATATATACACTACCAACACACACTAGCATACAAAGCAAACACACGAGGACAAAACGAACAATTAAAGGAACACAGTGGGGCACCGCCTTGGAACGGTCAGTGGCAAAAAACACCACTGGGGAGCTTAAACCGGTTTATAGTCGCACCCAACCTCACTCTTACCCCCACCATGTTCCAAAGTCACAGGACAGTGTAAATAAAAGTAATCCCTGCTAGGTGAATCTCTAACACACGCAATGGAAACAAAAGGCATGGTATGTAAAACACAAAAATGCTCGTGTATAAATATATAAAAAGCAAACCTTGAGAACCAAAAAAACGTATGTACTCAATGCCTTTGCAGAAGGCAGAGCACCAAGAGAAACACCCTTAAGGGCCCGACGAAACAGGCCAGAGGACAGAAATCAAAACAGTTTCGTCCCAGTGGGATTTAAAAACTGCCCATCACAGAGTCCCCCCTCTTCCGTCAGACACAATCAAAGAGGGAAGCATAGCGTCCAACTGTAAACGGGTTGAACACCAAACATGCGGTGTGTCTCAAAACAGTTGGGTCGTAACCTCTTTTAACAAAACGTTTTATAATTTTAGCAAATACAGTTGGAAAATTGCCATGACCCAAAATCTTACGAAGTTTGTAAACCACATCCCCATAAAAATCGGGTTTTGAAATACCTTCTCGCAGAAGAGTCTTTAGATTACTATTGAATTTCAAAACCAAATCAGAATTACGATAGTAAAATTTAGCAAAATATTTACGCAATTTGTAATAACGGTAGCCCTGTTGAAGAAGTTTATTTGTAATATATTGATTACGTTCAATAGCCGTTTTTCGGTGTGTTTTCGTTATAAGTAAAACTTTGTGATATTGAAAATGCGTTCTGCCGATTGGATGAAACCAACTAATAACCAATATTTTTCCTTCTAGCCTTAAGTTTTATATTTATGAATAAGAATGTCAATTATTTTGAAAAATATTTTTTTCAACGGTAACTGAGAGCAAGAAGCTTTAAGATTTTGGTAATATATAAACTTCTTCAAACTGATCCTATGAATCATGTGATAAAGTTCTGAAACTTGTGAAGAATAAACTGAGAATAAAGCTCCACACTTCTGATATTGACATTGCGCACAGAATAGGAAAGTACAGGAGTGATGGCTACAGACCCATTATCTGCAAATTTGTACAAAGGTATACCAAACACGAGGTACTTAAAGCACGCAGAAAACTGAAAGGGTCTGCATATGTTATCCGTGAAGACCTGACGCTGACCAACGCCAAACTTCTGGAAGATGTCTCCGCACACTCAAAGGTGAAAACTGCATGGACCGATGAGGGTAAAGTTCTGGCCCTACTGACAAATGATCGTAAATTCCTGGTGTCTGGTTTATGT
Organism: Saxidomus purpurata; assembly: GCA_022818135.1. Taxonomy (NCBI): domain Eukaryota; kingdom Metazoa; phylum Mollusca; class Bivalvia; order Venerida; family Veneridae; genus Saxidomus; species Saxidomus purpurata. The sequence continues at coordinate 45,262,908 of JAFMSR010000008.1, read as the reverse complement.
GACCTAGAGTCTGTGTCTGTAGACACCCCTGTTGGATCTGGGATATCAACAACGTCTGTGGGCACCCCTGTGTTTTAGATCAACAACATAAGTTGTGACACACTCTTAAATAATCAGAAAACAAAGTTGTTTGAAACAGTTCATTGTATAACAGGTGCGGTAAAACTAAAAATCTATGGGTTTTGAACATGTTTATTATATCTTCAGATATATACTTTAATCAGTACAGCACAGTAAGATGCAAACTTTTCAGTGTTCTCACTTTATTATATTATATATATTCAGATCTATACGAACGATACAGTACAGTTAGATGCCAACTTTTTAGTGTTCCTACATGAAGACAAACATTGACGCATGAAGAATAATATACTCTGTGTTGCAAATAATTGTAATATTTCCCTATGTGTTACCGTTGTTTGACTATATATAGTGCATTAATCTAACATGTGCGCAAAAACACGTGGTGGTGTTTATGTTTACACTGTGCCTCTTGGGTTATTTATGTTTCTGAGTAAATGATTGGCTACGGTGCTTCTTAATATAGAATGACGAATAGTCATATGATCAATGAGTGAAGAAAGCATTCGTCTGGCCGACATAGATTTATGCAAATGGCGGCGCCCTTGTGTTCCAATGTTTTTAAAACGTAAAAGTTAAATTGAACTAGTCCTCGCTAGATTTACGGTATGTTATTATGATTTGAATATTTAAGTAATTTCCAGTGTTATATAGAAAAAGAGTTTCGTCTCTTTTTTTGTAAATAAATATGTGCTGCGATATGAACAAGTGTACTGTAATGTATTTTCGCGAAATATTAAAGATCGACGTATGTAGAACTTTAAGTTAAATCTAGAATTTGCTGGAGTCTTCTCTGTATTAATTGAACGGGTGTTAACCTAGATTATGCTGCCTTTTCAGTGTTTGCACATGTTGCATTCCGGTTATATTTATTCCATTAATTTCTAACCAAAAACAAAGACATGTCTTAAGTTTGAGTGGCATTTGAAACTGGACCTTTTGGTCTTGGACAATTTTTAAATATTTGACAGCGTAAACTCTGAATGCGGTTCTTTGTGGTCCCGTCATTTACATTTCAGGACCAGCAACCACACACCTGAATTTATAGGGATTTGATAGGACAGGGACGGCCAATTCGAATATATTATATTTTGAATCAAGAGGCACAGGGTGAGCATGATTTACCATTGAATATTTGAAAAAATTCTGTTGTTGCATTTTTGCGGAGAACTGACATCCGTCAAGAATTGTTATTAGCCGGTTGATTTTTTTACAGAAAACACTTAGTAATAAAGCTGTATTAATAACATAATAGATAAATATTAAGACATTTTTCTTTAGATAATTATTGTGTGTTGATAAACAAGCACATATTTTAAAAAAAAAGAAAATCTTTGTTTTTATTAATACAGATAACAGGTTCTGTTTAATCTCCTTTGCTATTAATATTATTAGACCTTGTTGAACTTAGCACCTTTTGCTAAAGGGGACAAAATATTGTATTAAACTAACAAGCTTGTAAGCAAAGTTGGATTAATCCACTTAAAAAGGATTTTTACTTGGTAATGTATTTACTGTAAAACTTAAAACTGCAGTTGCATACGGATTGAGTTGAGTGCCTGGGTTTTTTTTTGCGCTGTTTGTATCGGTTTTGGTTGCTGTGGCAATCATTCACTTTGTATGGTGAAATAGTCAATTTGTTTTAAAAATAAGTGGGACACAAATATATTCTGTGTTTTTAAATAATATAACAATACTATAATTATGCAAACTGTTGAACAATGGACCCCGCATGTTTTTTTTTTTTTCACAGCCCTCTACACCTGTAACAAATGAATACATAAATTTAGAAACTTTTTCCTAAGATTATTGGTACTTTGTAAGTAATTCAGTTTCTATACTCCAAAGCCAAAACCTCATTATGGAGTCAAGTTTTGACGAGAGTAAGTTTTGGGTGGAAGGCTTGGTATGGATATTTATGTATAAAGAAGACATTCTTAAAGCAGTTTTTTACCATTTTTATAATGTTCCCATTCACTATCATGAAATATTTGCCATGGCATTATTCATTCTTCTTCTCCGGCTTTTTGAGATAAAGTCCTATCAGCTTCTAAACAACCATGACTAATCAAGTATCTATTATATCAATGAATGTTCAAGGTCTGGGTGACAGAAGTAAACGCAGGGATGTTATTAACTTCCTAAAAAGTAAGAAGTACTCCATATGCATGTTACAAGATACTCATTTCATAGAAAAGAGGAAAAATACATACGCTCCATTTGGGGCTATGAGACATATTTTTCAAACTTTAGCAGCCAATCAAGAGGCGTGGCAATACTCATTAATAACAATTTTGAATGTAAGGTTAATAATGTAGAAAAAAGATGATGAAGGAAATTTGCTCATTTTAAATTGTAAAGTTTGTGATAAAAATATCACTCTAGTTAATGTCTATGGTCCTAATAGAGATAGTCCAAACTTTTATGAAACAGTCTCCGAGAAAATGTCAAAATTTGAAAACTCTCAGTATATCATGGCTGGTGATTTCAACTTGGTCTTGAATCCAGATATAGATTGCTATAATTATCTGCATTTAAATAATCCAAATGCCCGTGATAAGCTTTACAACATTATGTCAGAGTTCAGCTTAATGGATTGCTGGAGGGAAAATAATATTGAAAAAAGAGAATATACATGGTTTAAATCCCACTGGGACGAAACTGTTTTGATTTCTGTCCTCTGGCCTGTTTCGTCGGGCCCTTAAGGGTGTTTCTCTTGGTGCTCTGCCTTCTGCAAAGGCATTGAGTACATACGTTTTTTGGTTCTCAAGGTTTGCTTTTTTATATATTTATACACGAGCATTTTTGTGTTTTTACATACCATGCCTTTTGTTTCCATTGCGTGTGTTAGAGATTCACCTAGCAGGGATTACTTTTATTTACACTGTCCTGTGACTTTGGAACATGGTGGGGGTAAGAGTGAGGTTGGGTGCGCACCATAAACCGGTTTAAAACTCCCCAGTGGTGTTTTTGCCACTGACCGTTCCAAGGCGGTGCCCTACTGTGTTCCTTTAATTGTTCGTTTTGTCCTCGTGTGTTTGCTTTGTGTGCTAGTGTGTGTTGGTAGTGTATATGTGTGTGTGTACATGATTGTGTGTGTCGTGTGTGTGTGCGTGTGCGTGTGTGTGTGTGTGTTGGTGGTGTGCACTTCTGGGTGCTGTGGGGTTCGTTTTGGGGAGGCTGCGTTTTTGGTACGTGGCATTCCCTGTTTGATATTATTTTTGTTTTTAGACAACATCCAATTAAGAAGGCGCGTCTTGATTTTTTCCTTATTTCTGAATATCTGTATACTGATATGAACAATACTCAAATTTTACCTGGATACCGTACAGACCATTCTCTTATTTTAACTTCACTAGAATTTGGTAAATTTAGAAAAGGATTGTCATATTGGAAATTTAACAATACACTACTAAGGGATGAAGTATATGTAAGTAAAGTAAAAAAATAATTACAGAAACAAAACAACAGTATGTGGTTGACATACCAGAAAATACGGATGAAATTAATGATATACCACTCCAGGATTTAAGACTGAATATAAATGACCAGTTATTTTTCGAGACTTTGTTGTTAAATATCAGAGGGCTGTCAATATCTTACTCCTCACTAAAGAAGAAATCAGAAATTAATAAGGAGGAAAAATTTTGAAAGAAATTGAGAAAATTGAAAAACAGACAAATATTAATTATGAGTTATTAGAAAGCAAGAAAAGTGTATTGTCTGAATTAAGAAAGAAAAAAATGAATGGGATATTTATTAGATCAAAAGCTAAATGGATCCATGAAGGAGAAAAACCTACACGTTACTTCTGTAATCTTGAAAATAGAAATTATGTTTCTAAGATCATGAATTCCCTAATTGCAGCAAATGGTAATACTTTAAAAACTCAAGAAGAAATTCTTGCTGAAACAAAACGTCACTATGCAGATCTATATAAAATTACAGAGACTGAAAATATATCTTTGAATGAAAAATTAGGATGCTTTAATGTACCGAAGCTTTCGGAAGATGTTAAGCAATCCATCGAGGGACTCTGACTCATAATGAAATGCTAAACTCGCTGAAACGAATGTCAAATAATACAAGCCCTGGAAATGACGGCTTTACGGTAGAGTTTTTTAAGTTTTTTTGAAGGATATTGGCACATTCCTTGTAAGGTCAATGAATTATGCATACTCAAATGGAGAGTTGTCAATTACACAAAGGCAAGGGGTCATAACTTGCATCCCTAAGGGGAATAAAGACAAACTGTACTTAAAAAACTGGAGGCCTATCTCCTTATTAAATGTTGCATATAAGATAGCTTCAGCATCAATTGCTTTTCGCTTGAAAAACATCTTGGAAAATGTTATAAACGAGGACCAAACGGGTTTTTTTGCCAGGCAGATTTATGGCCACAAACATTAGAATGCTATATGACTTATTCTATTATACAGAGAAAAATAATATCCCTGGGTTACTACTCCTGATTGACTTTGCAGCTGCGTTTGATACAGTGTCATGGAATTTTATGCACAGAGTGCTAGAATTTTTTTAATTTCGGTAATTCAATACGTACATGGATTAAATTATTCTATACAAATGTTGAATCATGTGTAATTGTAAATGGACATATGTCAGAGTGGTTCTTACTTCAAAGAGGCTGTCGTCAAGGAGATGCCCTGTCACCCTACCTGTTCATTCTATGTGCTGAAGTACTTTCAATATTAATAAGAAATAACCAAAATATCAAAGGTATTACAATACATGGAAATGAATATAAGATATCTCAATATGCTGATGATACTAGTTTGTTTCTTGATGGTACAAATAAATCACTAAAGTACACAATGTTAACCTTAAAATTCTATGCTAAACTCTCTGGCCTTAATATTAATGTAGAGAAGACAATGGTTATCTGGTTCGGTTCACGAAAGAACAGTAATACCATTCTCTGTCCTGAATATAACTTGACATGGAATAATAAAACTTTCACAGTTCTAGGTGTCAAATTTACCAATGATCTATCTGAAATTGTAGACCTGAATTATGAGTTAAAAATTGAGGAAATCAAGAAACTATTTGCAAACTGGTCTAAAAGAATTCTTTCCCCAATTGGTAAAATAGTAGTAATTAAATCACTTGCCCTTGCAAAACTAAATCAGTTGATTTTGAGTATCCCAAATCCCTCTTTGGCTAAGATTAACAAAATACAAACTATGTTTTTCAATTTTTTGTGGAATGATTCTAGAGATAAAGTTAAAAGAAATATAATAACACAAGACTATAAATTTGGTGGTTTGAAAATGATTGACTTGAAATGTTTTATCAATAGTTTAAAGGCGACATGGTTAAGAAGACTTGTTAACTCTAATAACAAATTTAGTAATTTTATAGATAGTACTTGTCCCTATGTAAGCAGTATTTTTAAATTTGGAACAGATTTTATTAAGAGAAAACTTCATCAGGATATCAATCCCTTCTGGAAAGATGTTTTATACAGTTACTATACTCTCTCCTCAAAATTAAAACCAGAAAATAGCAAACAATGCTCGTCCATTCATTTGTGGCTGAACCCAGGAATCAAAGTCGGTAATTCAAGTGTTTGTTTAAACAGATGGATATCACATGGAATTCTGTTTGTTGGGGATTTATTAAACCAAGAGGGTGAATTTTTTACTTTTAATGACTTTTCTAATACCTTTAATATAAGAAGTAATTTCTTAGAATACAGGGGTATTGTGAATGCAATACAGGAATTCCTTGAAGTTAACGACTTTCAACATTTGCTCACGAAAATCAACTATAACATGCACATTCCTCAAAGTCTGGCAATTATTAAAAAAGATAAAAAAGGATGTAGGTCAATATATAAATTAATGCTAAATGAAGGCCACTATCCAGACTCTTTACAAAAATGGAAGAACGAATTAAGAGCCAGTACAGAACCAATTTTTTTCGAAAGTAACTCCATATATGATATGGTCCGTAAACTTACAAAAGATCCGAAAATGATATGGTTTCAGTTTAGGATAAATCATAGAATTCTTGCAACAAATTATTTGTTGAAAAAAATGAATATCATCAATGAAGATCACTGTACATTCTGTCAAGGCGAGCCAGAAACCCTGATTCATTTATTTTTTGACTGTGAAGTAACAAAGCAATTTTGGCAACAGTTTCAATCTTATATCAAGAATAAATGTAATATTATGTTTCAAAACTGGACTGTGTCAGATATCCTGTTTGGTAATACAGGATTTGAATCGGTATTAAACAAACTAATTTTTATATGCAAAATACCACATATATTATAGCAGGATAAAAAAATTAAGGCCTAGTATAGAAAATTTAAGAAATCAGATTGTCACCAATTATAAAATTGAAAAATATAATGCGGAACAAACTTCCAAATACAACAAGTTCGAAAAGTCATGGGAAAAATTTAAAGCCTTAGTGGTTTCAGAATAGTATTTGTCAAGGTTAAATATGTTGTCAATGCAATTGGCAAACAAAAAAGTACATCGGAACATGTTTATTTAACTTTTTTCACGGGAACAATCCTAGAGAAATGAAACTGCGTTGAGAAATGTCTATATATTTTTCCTCTCTCTCTCTTTGAGTGTGTGTGTATGTATGCTGAGCCCTCCACCAACAACTGAAAAACTCCTTAAATTATTTACAGATATTAGTTTGTAATGGTAAGATGGAAACCCTAGTAGTTTGCACCTAAACCTCTTTTTTAATTTGAATCTTTTTTTTTTCTCTGCCTACTTTTTTGGTAGACTATTTCAAAAATAAGCCTACAGTCTTGAATTATTTTAGTTGCATCTAGAACAATAAACTTTCTTTAATAGATATTCTTTCAACATCAACTTATTTTTGTACATAATGTAAATAAGGGGACATATTTGAAAATGAAAGTACATTGTACACCTTTGCACATCATAGCATATCTTACTATACATGTAGTAAGCATATTTTACTTTACTATAATCTTTAATATATAAGATTGTGTCTACATTTTTCCTTGCTGAAGTTGATTAATTAAGAAAAACAAATTCTCTAACAAAACTTAAGTAAGAATATGTTTAGAATGATAATACTGCTCAATCGGATCATTGTCGTTTTCAAAAATACACTAACCAATGATTTCTAATCATTGAAAAGCCGTTGTCGTTAAAGTTATAGTTAACTTAAATTTCAGTATGTAGCAGTTCTGTTATTGGGCATGGCTGCAGGGTAGTAAAGTCTTTTTGACTGGCTCAGTCATAAATATTTCTTTGTTAAAGCTTGACTGATATTTTTTGTATACTCTGAGAAAATATGGTTGTATAGTATTATTTACTAGGAGTTCCTCACTTGAGCAGTATTATAACTTTGAGACTGTATCTCAGTCAGCTCCTTCTCGTACTATTTTTTCTAAAAAAAACCCCTACAAAACAGCATGTAATTACTATAGACATGAATTTGTTCAAAAAGTCATATCTTTTTAAGACTGTCAACAGATATATCAGGACAGTAAGCTTAAAAATTATATTAACATGTATTGTTTTACGTCAGGAAAAAACAACAAAAACCCCCACTCAAATCAATAGTGTTTCTGACCAGGTCTCAAAATTAGCTCTTTTTCTTTTGTAATCTGTTGATTTATATGTATATAACTTTTGTAAGGAGTAGTAGGGATGGCTCTCCGACCCCACTCTCCATGATGACGGGGATAATAAACGGGCAACTGTGGTTGCTGAAATTACAAAAAAAACTTCTTCAAACTGTATTTTAATAACGTACTTTAGAATACATAGTCATATAAAAAGTATCCAGTATAAATTCCTGTCACGTATATCTCTAATTTTGATGTAATACGCTACCAAATTCGCTTTTGAAAATCCAATATAAACGTATAATGTTGCGGTGCCGTGTAACCGACATTTTGAATCGATTTCTGCAAATTCCTACCTAGATTTCTTCTTATATTTTGATGGTAGCCTGTAATTTTATATATATGTATCAGTATGTCAATTTAAAAAAAAAATATTTTCAACGGCAACTGAGAGCGAGCAGCTTTAACATTTATATCTCGATTAAGAGAAAAACAGCCTCCGAATAACTAAGGCGGTGCCCCACTGTGTTCCTTTAATTGTTCGTTTTGTCCTCGTGTGTTTGCTTTGTATGCTAGTGTGTGTTGGTAGTGTATATGTGTGTGTGTATATGATTGTGTGTGTGTGTCGTGTGTGTGTGTGTGTGTTGGTAGTGTATATGTGTGTGTGTGTGTGTGTGTGTGTGTGTGTGTGTGTGTGTGTTGGTGGTGTGCACTTCTGGGTGCTGTGGGGTTCGTTTTGGGGAGGCTGCGTTTTTGGTACGTGACATTCCCTGTTTGATATTATTTTTGTTTTTTTACATTTAAACACTTCCTAATTGACTGTTAGATCCTTGACGTTATAAGAGCACACATGTTTTAAGACTAGTGTCCGATATGAGAGAACGAGCTTTTTACCAAATTACCAATATATACATTAGTTATTGGTGATCCAGGGGCTGGTAGGGTTTTATTTCAACGAAAAGCGCCAAATAAACTAATACTAATACCCGGTAGGAAATTTTATGAGGATTCTGAAAAGTGATTTCTTATGGGTCGTAGCCTGACCAATGTTTTCTAAAAATAGCTTCGAACAATGCTTCCATGGCAAAAGCTGTTGTACTTGAAAACAAGGGGTCATGTGAAATAAATGTATATTAAACAAGTTTTAATCAATGTACACATGTAAGACTTACTTATTCATCACACTAAATAATTAAAGCTGCTCGCTCTCAGTTACCGTTGAAATTTTTTTTTTAAAAAATGGATATAATTATACATAAATATAAAACTAAAGGCTCGGATCAAATTATAAGCAAAAATCTTGTTTGGAATTTGCAGAAAGCGATTGAATATGTCGGTTACACGGCACCGCTACACTATATGTTTATATTGAAATTTCAAAAGCGTTTGCAACGCTTTTGAATTTGGTAGCGTATTGTATTTTTTTAAATTTAGAGATATACGTGGCACGAATTTATACTGGAGCCTTTTTATATGACTACATGTTCTAAAATACGATATTTACATACAGTTTGAAGAACTTTCTTTTTTTACCAAAATCTGAGAGCGAGCAGCTTTAAGTTCAATCTTACTTATTGATATTTGCGAATTGGTCAAAGCCCGAGTCTGACCCAGAGGTCAAAGGTCACGACAACCCAAATTTCAGTGCAATTTTCACAATTTCCACGACATCTTCCTTTAAATTACGTTGAAATTGTACCAAAATGCTCCTTGTTATACTATCTTTCTATTTTCACTATAGTCCGACAGTATCATAACAATCGGATATCACGTTGCCTTAGAAACCATAGTTAATGACTGACATTCTTATTTGTACACTAACAGTGTAATCTAAGTGACAATACACAAAATGTATCTTTGATAATAAAAAATCCAACAATAGAAATTAAAGTTTTTCAAAACTTTCTTACAAGTTTACTTATTATTATTTCATCAAATATCTTGCCATAGCAACCATAAAAGGTAGCATAGCAACCATCATAACATTATCGTATGTGTAATACATTGCAGCGTTTTTTTCCGGAGGAAAATATTTTATGTTGTGAATTCAGCACTCAATTCCCTTTCATTTATAGTATGTTTGACACTAAATGTGTGTTACCATTGTTTAAAAATGATAGTGTTCTAATTCCATGATTAGCATGTAAAGATACTAAAGATTGGTAAAGATGGTTGTTAAAAGTGCAAAAATCTTTTACACATAGCACATACTGTAAACCATTCGTGCTGGCACACATTATGTCTCCTTATTGCTGTTGATTCTTTTTTCTCAAGGAATGATGTTTAGTAGTTAACTTCAAAATGTGTTACTATGGTAACTGAGATTGGTCATTCTTTATATTTCTGACATTTCGTAAAGCGTAATGTTTTTCTTCATCAAAAAGTTATGAGGACAGTAGGATATACTCGGATATGTTTCAGTAGAGGTAGAAATTAGGGAATTTACAATCTAAACAAGTAAGGCTTTTAGTTTAAAATAAAAATGCTATTGTTTTGTGTCGCCAGATCGGACACATGGGGATCTCTTTGTCCGTTGTCGTCGTCCCGTGACCGTGTACTGCGTCCACGTTACTCTTTTGGGGAAAGTTCATCATTAAAACAAAAATAATATCAAACAGGGAATGCCATATCTCAATAAGTATACAATTTATTGGATTGAAATTTCAAAGAAGGCTTCCCAGTCAACACAGCTACTATAATAGGTTGTTAACTCTGGATGGAATGTATTTGCAAGTTAAGACCCCTTTTTCACCTAGAAGATTTGCACTCGGGTAGAAATTTGGCTCAAGTTTTGCATACAACAACTATAGGAACTTTTGAAATCTCATTATTGTCTTCACGTGTATCAAAAATAACGTAAAATAACTCTCAATTGAATTTATCACAAGTAATGAGACTTGTTTAACAGATGGACTGTTTTTATATACATGCTTTCTTCAATTATACCTAGCTATTTCAGTGGTAAAATACAATCCATGGATAATCATTATTTCGGATAACTGAAAACAAACGTCCATAGAGATATATTTTGTTCGTTTCATATAAAGTTTTGATATCTGTCAAATAAAGAGCTACAACTTTATGTGTCCATCAAGTATGACTATCTCTCATCCAATCCGGCAAATTTTCAAATGTTCTACAAGTATATAAAAGTATAAAAAGTGTGCAAAATCGGGCTATAAGATACTTTCTTGGAGTACATCGCTTTGCACCAATCTTTGTTATTGCAGATGATACTTGTGGGATTTCACCTACGTATAGACGATGGTCATTAATGTTATGGTTCTGGAACAGACTACTCAAATTTGATAATATATCAACTAGACAAGTATTTGCTCAAATATTAGTGACATAATGGCGCAATTAGGGCTACGGAATTGTTTTGTGAATAGGTCTCAAATAAATGTTAATATCATAAATGAGAGAATTGATAGCTTCTACTCAAATGTATGGTCAGAAAATGTGAGATCTGTTCGTAAATTAAGAACATATGTTACATTTAAAGACACATTTCAAACTGAAGAATATGTATATTTACGTTTGAAAAGAAATGAGAGATCAATGCTTGCTTAATTAAGGTGTGTTATTTACCCTTTAAGAATTGAAATTAGTCGATTTTTTAATAAAACCATTGTGGAGACTTTGTAACTTCTGTGATTATAGACAACTTGAAGATGAAAATCACTTTGTATTGAACTGCCAATATTATGCTGGTATACGATTTGAGCTAAACTACACTGGTGTCCTGATTTTTATTGATCTCTTTTGATTTTAGGAATACTTGTAAAGCACTGTGGTTTTGTTCAAATATTGTTACACAGTTTTCCATATATTTCTTGTAAAAGTAAACAAATTACGCAAAGTTATTTATTTCCCAACTGAAGTGAGAAATGGAAACAAAAGAACTATGCATGTCAATAATTTTTAATCATTACACGCTTTAATTAAGTTTGACAAACATTTTCCGTCTTGACTGGAATAAAAAAAAAATTAATTCAGCTGAAAGTATGCTCCGACGTCGGTCGCAAAAACTTGTACGTTATGTTAAATTTACGCTTTACGGATACTCAGGCAATTGTTCATTTGTGGCGGAAAAAAGAAATAAAACGAAAAGCAAGGGCAGGGTGGGAGGGAACTATATATCTCTAAGTTTCAAAAAAACACGATACCAAATTCAAAAGCAAACAAACGCTTTTGAAATTTCAATATGAACATATAGTGTAGCGGTGCCGTGTTACCAAGCTTCTCAATCGTTTTCTACAAATTCCTACCTAGATTTTTGCTTATTTTTTCATTGTAGCTTTTAAATCTATATTTATCAATAAAAATGTCAATTTTTTTTCAAAAATATTTTTTCAACGGTAACTGAGAGCGAACAGCTTTAACAGAACGTTGACCCGAGCTAGCTAGCACGCTCCTGACTAAAATCCAAATTTTGTTTTGGAATATATCTTGTGTTTCTATTTGTAAATACTCTCCTGTATTTTCCAATTGATTGTTTGGTTCAGTAAGGAGTTTCTGAATTATGCAGTATTTATGCAGCAGATTATCGTCCTCTTATTTCTAGAGCGACACTGCTGGCCACGTGCTTATAAACGTTTTTGAGCAGAAGCTCATGTTCAGCACAAAATCATGCTCAAGTTATACAAAGTAAAGTCAAGTTAAACCTTTATTATGATGTCGGTGTCCATACAGTTAACCACAATGTCTGTTCTCGAGCTAGATTTTACATCATATTACTTGAGCATGTTTTATTTTTGCTAAGCAACTTTTGCGTTTTTTAATTATAACGATTACATAAATAGAAAATATCATAAAGAAGTAAGCATTTTTTTCATGTGTAAAAGATTGAATATCACAACTAAAAACATGAACATATTTATGTTTATTACCAGCGCCTGATAGCGCCAGTTGTATTTGAGAAAAAATATAATGATTCTTTTTTTTTTTTGGTGATGCTTTTAATGATAAGAGTAAAATGAAAGTGATTGTAAGCTATACGTGCATATATGCAAATATCATTTTATGTTATATCATTTAATGTCTGCTCAAAAACGAAGCTCTGTAGACTAGATTCCTGACATGAACTATGTATGTGACAGTGGTGCCCTTTTTATTTGATTTAATCATAATACAGTTGTATATTACATTCGTTTTAGCGCATAAAATTGCATAAATCTATTGTCTATAGAGATCAAGAACATGTTTTTTACATTGATAGTTCTGTCTTTATCAGACTCTTAGATTCGATGCAAATATCCTTTCATAGACTCGAAGTCCGGAGATTGTCATTATTGTCATTAATTGTATTTATGTATTCATGATTTCGTCTTCGTTATAGATGAGATTGAACTTACTGGCTATATATCAATAGTATTAAAATTTACATCATATATCATACATACATCTGCCGTCTTGCTCTACAGAGATTAACGTTTAGTGCTCTCATGCACGTAAGATGATACTGAAACAGATAATTACAATCTGTGTAAATTAAGAGACAAAGTACATTGTAAACAACACTAATTATATATAAACACATGGAATAAAGTTAAGCACCCCTCTTTGATACTAGTATTTAGTTCTAATAAGATCGAACTAGATATAAATCAAATATCATCATTAGAATTAATCATTAGTGGTGTTCGATAAAAGAGCTGTAACGGTATCGCCTGTGTGCACATTTACGGTGTACTTAATTATACAATACCTCGATTGCTTTTCTGAAAATGCACTATATTCACACAAAGTATGGGTGTGTAACGCATTTATAGTTAAGAGTGTTTTTATGCCCCCGACGGGTGGCATATTAAAATCGCACCGTCCGCCTGTCCGTACAAGCCCAGTAGACAGTACGGGGTTAGGGTTTGAGTACAACTTAGCATTGTGAGGTTATTTAAGTTCATTCCGTCATTATGGGGTAAAACATGGCATTGTGGGGTTAAATAATTGTATTGCGGGGTTGTAAAAGATCAAAGGGATAACCTCACAAAGTCCGTCTGGTAAGTACGTCCGTCTGTGCGTCCCCACTTACGCATTCGTGTCCGGACTGTAACTTTGTCATGCACTGAAGGATTTTATAATAACTTGGCACAAATGTCAAGCACATCAAGAAAACATGTCGCGTGCAAAGCCCACGTCCCTACCTAAAAGGTGAAGGTCAAACTTAATGGAATCTTCTATATATGCACACATTCGTGTGCGGACTGTAACTTTGTCATGCATTGCAGGATTTAAAAATGACTTTGCACAAATGTCTAGCACATCAGGACGACGTGTCGCGTGCAAGACCCACGTCCCTACCTGAAAGGTCAAGTTCACACTTGAGTTCGAAGGTAATATATTCCTCTATATATGCATATATGCACACATTCGTGTCCGGACTGTAGCTTTGTCATGCATTGAAGGATTTTCAAATAACTTGGCACAAATGTTCAGTACATCAAGAAGACGTGTCGCGAGCATGACCCACGTCCCTACCTCAAAGGTCAAGGTCACACTTAGAGTTTGAAGGTAATAGATTCCTCTATATATGCATATATGTACCAATTGGTGTCCGGTCTGTAAGTTTGTCATGCATTGATTGATTTAGAAATAATTTGGCACAAATGTTCAGCACATCATGCCGATGTGTCGCGTGCAAGACCCATGTCCCTACCTCAAAGGTCAATGTCACACTTAGTGTTTAAAAGTAATGGAATACTGTATGCAAAGTAACTCTGTCATGCACGGAAGGATTTTAAAATTACATAGCACATTAATTGAGCACATGGAGAGGACACAGACTGAGTCACCTCTTTCGGGGGCATTCGTCACTTGTGAGTGACAGCTCTTATTATACCCCCAAAACGAAGTTGGGTGGGGGGGATTTATAGGTGTCACCCGGTGGTTGGTCGGTCGGTCAGGCGGTCTGTTGCATTTTCCTTGTCCGGAGCATAACTTGAAAACTACTTGTTGGAATTCAATACAACTTCATACAATGGTCAAACACATTGAGAGAAAGTGCAGTGCACAAGAACCATAACTCAATCTTGACTCATTACAGAGTTATTGCCCTTTGTTACATTTCCTTGTCCGGAGCATAACTTGAAAACTACCTGTTGGAATTCAATACAACTTCCTACAATGGTTAAGTACATTTAGAGGAAGTGCACTGCACAGGAACCATAAATCTTTCTTGACTCATTACAGAGTATTTGCTCTTTGTTACTTTTCCTTGTCCGATGTATTCCTTGAAAACTACTGGTTGGAATTCAGTACAACTTAATACAATGGTCTAGCACAATGAGAGGAAGTGTAGTGTTAAGAACCATAATTCTATCTATAGTATTTACAGAGTTATTGCCCTTTGTTACTTTTCCTTGTCCGGAGCATAACTTGAAAACTACTAGTTGGAATTCAATACAACTTCATACAATGGTCAAGTACATTGAGAGAACGCAGTGCACAGGAACCATAACTCTATCTTGACTGATTACAGAGTTATTGCCAAGAACAATATCTCTATTTTAGTTGTTTTTGTTGCAAGGTATTCTGTTACTACGAACTTCCTCAGTTTATAAAGCAGTCTTTCGGGGGTATTAATCACATTTAGTGATAGCTCTAGTTTTCATTGGGGATAAACATGGTTTGAAAAAAGTCTTTTAAAGCTATTTGACTACACGTGGTCAGAAACATGGGGAAACGACGTAAAAAACCTCGTAAAATCAGGACGACTTCGTGTAACATTTCAACGGGAAGACATAGCACATGCCAGTTACATATTTTGCAACGAGTCCTGTCCTTACGCAAGAATAGCTTTTTCATCGGCGTTTGTCAACACAAAATCATTTGGAAATGCATGCGGGTAGCTAGTTCAGCATCTAAAATAGTTATCAAACGAGCATCAGAGAATTCGTTTGACATGGTGTTTGGCATGTCCGACATAGAAGCTGATGACGTGGCGGAGAATCCACTGGTGAGACAAAAGTAAGTTCTTACTACAAGTTGCGGATCGACGAATGATGACAGAACGTGCATGAACGTAAAGTAGCTAGTCATGTTAGCCTCTTTACCAAACTAACGTTTGACTTGAGGGATGAGAAGTAGGGTTGATGCCGTCATCCGACCACGCGATAGCTTACCAATTACCAGTTATTGACATTTCGAATAATTGATGTCATCGAGGCACATGAAGCAATATTCGACATAATTACAATAAACTATCCAGTTTAGACATTTCAGTGAATAGTGACATTCTGTACTTTTAAGAGCATTCAAATTTGGATTTTACAGCACATTGTTGTTGTTGGAACAACACTGCCATTAGCTTGAGATTTATATCTAATTGTATTGATTTTAATTTTCAAAATATTTGTTCTTTCGAAAAAGAAAAAATCCCTTTCTTTAGCATATTTCGTTGCTTTGACTAGGACGGATGTTGATTTCTAAGTCACGGTGAAATTTTAAAGGGGTTCTTTGATTTATTCCAGGTGTATATATTTCTCACTGACACAAAATACATAAACATAGACTCAATGTTCATGCTGCAAATACTACAGTACGAGTACATGGTCTATATAATACAACTAAGCACGACCAAATATAACACAAAAAGGAGTGCAGTTTCGGCATAAAAGGGGCACTCCTACATCTAGCAGATTATATTCTCGAAACACAGATTATGTGTTCAATGAACTTAAAACGATAATTCTAAAACTATTGGAAATTTCTACTATATACACATAGGATTTGAGCGTGATAAAACTATTAAGTATATCACGCTAGGCGTCCGGAACTATTTTTGACTGCTGAAATTCCCTCCCTTGTAATTTTCACACAATATCTACGAGTGTGCATACGCTAATACGCTTGGATTGATATTGTTGTGAGTGAATTCACGTGATGTAAAACAAATCGTAGTAAAATTTTCTACACTTCCGGTATCGCCAGCAATATTAGAAACAACAAAAATAAGACGAAAAGCGTTTTATTTGAGAAGTAAAAAAGAACAGCCAAAAAACCACGAAATGCAATGAATGCACGGAAAACTACAAATTTCAAGACAGCGACTTCATGAAAGCGCAGCATAATAGTACCCAATCGAACATGTTTTTGTTTAAATTAACGTGTTACAATGGAAATATATTTTATTTCTGAGTGATATACCGTTTATTATATCACTGTGTGTCGTGTAGATGCTTCGTAATTAATCACTCAGGCCTTCGGCCTTCGTGATTAGATTACTACGCATTTACACTACCCACAGTGATATACTAACCGGTTGTCACTATTTCCTAAATAGATACAATTTCAAAGAAGAACCTTTCGCGAAAAATGACCCATTTTACTACAATTAATCAATTTAGTGTTTGACCCCATTTGTCCACCAATCGAAACGCTCAGATTTTCAAATAAACGTCTTTCTTTTTTATTAAAACTAACTACTGAAATCACTTAATTTATTAAGAGTTCGCTCTAAATAGAAAGCACTTTAGCTCCGCCCACAATCACGGACCTATTTACACATAGGTCCGTGCCACAAGACGTGTCGCTGGCTATCCTAAAGGTCAAATGAGGTTAAACACTAAGTAAGTTAAAGTTTATTAAGTCGAATTTTAACAATTAAGAAACCCTAAGGGAACGAGCGGTAAACCCCAAAAACATAAATAATAGAATCTTTGGAAGCATAATAACTTTATCTAAAAGTTTCAGTCATTATCGATAAAGTCAGCGGTTTAAAATATACTGAAGTACGTAATACATTCAATAACATATGTAGAGTTGTTGTTGTACAATATATGGGTGGATGCGATTTATTACAGAAAGCCTCTAAATTGATTAATTATGGTAAAATGGCTCATTTTTCGCGAAAGGTTCTTCTTTGAAATTGTATTTATTTATCCTTTACGTTCACTGAACACATAATCTGTGTTTCGAGAATATAATCTGCTAGATGTAGGGAGTGCCCCTTTAACGAATACGTCTAATGACCAGAGGAAATCTAATACATGTAGTAACATAATTATTAGGCACACGCAGGACAGCATTTGGTAGATAATGAGTCTCATAAGTCGGCATTTCAACATCGTGTTTGTCCAGATAGCGTTACTTAAATCAGTCTTGCGGACTACCACGTTTCCATTGAGCATTAGATCTGAGTCTTCAGTGATAAATGACACTTTTATTACACTTCACTGTAAAAGTCTTTGACGATAGAATCAGCTTATCTACACTATGAGTGGTTGCTAATGACTTCTTGTAGAACAAATGCATTATGTCAGATACAATGTGCATGGCAAGTCTCTTTTCTACTAATGTACTGATTGATGATAAGTTCAACTTGACATACTTTGCCACAGATAGAGATAGATAGATTTATGTCGCATTAAATGTACATGATATACGTACCACACACGTTTAGAAAATTAATTTAGCGCAAAACAAAACAGAGGGCAAAGCTTGTCCTTAGTCGTTTATCTGAGCAAGCTTGATTTCATAACTGCGAAACAGTGATGTTAAAAACTGCAATATAACTGTAGTACATTGTTGCACATTACTATAAAGTTCTTCTGTGTTCAAAGGTGCTGTAGTTCTGTATTGATTGTAGTACTCTGTAGTACTGGATGGTTCCATACAGTACTGTTTATTATTGTAGAGTAGTTTGTCCAATTGTCTTACTGTTGTATTTAAAGTCACAGTAGCACAATTACAAGAATCTCCTAATTTAACAAGAAAACAAAAAAACAAAAATAATATCAAACAGGGAATGCCACGTACCAAAAACTCAGCCTCCCCAAAACGAACCCTTTTACCGTCAGAAATCGTCAGAAATCACCGTTGTTTGTACATATCTAACGTTGGTTTTTAAATTGATAAGTACTTGTTAAAAATATAGTGCAGTATTTGTTTCAATGTTATTGCAAAAAACAAGAAAGACTATCGGGCAACTATTTTCTTGAAGAAATGCCTTGACGATAGTACAGTGCAATTCTTTAGAAAACTTACTGATAGGATAATGATGTTTTTCACTCTACAAAAATGTTTCTATAGTATGTATAGAACTTTAATACAGTATAGTACTGTATAACTTTACAGTCATCATTACATGGTTTACGAACAGTTTTAGTAGCAGCAGTCCCTATATGCAATGGGCCGTGATCAATTTGAAATTGATAAATGGAAGGATTTTACAGAGCAAGTTTAGTCACATAATCATTTGACTATGAGAAGAAGCTGTTTAAAGACTTTTTCCATTGTTTCTACGAGTGCCTCTCTATGTTCAGCGGACAGAGAACTTGTCCAGCATTTATTTGAAACGGGACAAACAATGCCAGGATGCTATATAACAAATTTGTTACATTCTAATGACACGACGGAGAACTTATCTCATTAGTGCCGTAAAGGACGTTACTATTGGAAATGCGTTACCTGGATATTATTAGTGCCAGAAACGGACAGAATAAGTGTGCAGTGTGAAAAGAAAGTTGATTCAGAATCTTGAACTGTAAGCTATAGAATTCAACATTGTTTTCGGATGAGTTAATGATTTATTTATAGCTGATCGCTTTCAGATTTTGGTAAAAAAAATAAGTTCTTCAAAATGTATGTAAATAACGTATTTTAGAACATAAAGTCATATAAAAAGGTTCCAGTATAAATTCCTGTCACGCATGTCTCTAAATTAAAAAAAAAATACACTACCAAATTCAAAAGCGTTTGAAATTTTAATATAAACTTATAGTGCAGCAGTGCCGTGCAACGGACATATTCAATCGATTTTCCTACCTAGATTTTTGCCTTTAATTTGATTCTAGCCTTTAATTGTATATTCATGTATAATTATGTCAATTTAAAAAAAAAATCAGTGGTAACTGAGAGCGAGCAACTTTAAGAATTTAGCTTCACAAGTTTATAAATTGACACGCACTTTTCAAGAACATTGTTTGAGTACTAAAATTGTTAACTGAAAGAAGACTGTGACATGCTTTTTTCTCCTAATTGACACATTGTAAAAGTTATACTGTATAATGTTTATTTGAACTTGTATTTATTGTTTGTTCAACACTAATCCATAAACTAGATGGAGATCACTTGTGTTGCCCTCTTACGGTTTGTCAGAATGACAAAATCTTAAGTACAAAAAGAGGAAAAACTGTTTATATGGCAAAACACAATTTGGTAGCATCATGAGCCTTTTGATATAAGCAATACAACTTGAAAGTTTGATAAAGAATCTTAAGAAATGACAAAGGAATAGCCAAAATCTAACTACAAAAATAGGCATAACTCAAATATGACATTGACCTACAAAATGTGTAGGTATCAGGACCCCTGTTTTCATAACATCAAATGCAATTTGAAAAGTCGATGAAGAAACCTTTAAAAGACATACCCTATAACTGTTGCTAAACTAATTAACCTCCAACACATTAATAATATTGTTAGGTACCGCTCCCTTGCGGCGGTGCTCCTTAGTAGTCTCTGGATAATCTGAGTACGCACAGTGCCACATCTGTGACATGTACGTATACAGGTATAGCAACTCAGTCACCGCAATGTGCACTGAGTGTCTTTATGTCAGGATAACATCTCCAACATCAGATGGCCCGTAGAAACCCTGCTAAGAGATTGAAAAGTCTGGAACACACTCAAAAGTAGACCATGGTAATTTAATAACAATATCATTTACGTGCATGACATCAATGACACATAATGTGTTAGATAAACATATATTGTAAAGATTCCGTACATAACGTTGATACAAGATACTGGCGTTGTTTACAAGATACATCGGAGTTTGACATCGGAGTTTGATTACATCGAAGGACCGAGCCTATGTAATGGGATCTTTTCCTAGGTGTTTAAACGGTAAGCTCATTACATGTATTTAAACGTGTATATATAACATCTAGTTCTCTAAGTAAATGGCAGAACGAAGACCAACACAACTTCTAGGATCTGCGGTCACATGCTACTTTAGAAGAGGCATACCTCAAGGATAAGCCTTACATCTGTTTACTTATATATAGCCTATATACATTGCCGTGCTATTGAAGAGCTGTACCGTTGACACAATGTTTATTAAAGAGAGACTATATGCAAACTAGCATTTGTTTATACCTTCAGTAGGTGGATGTTGCACGTGTAAGTCGACGGATGTAAGACTATATGCTAAGTACTGTTGTATTTAGCTTCTCAGAGTTTGACCTGTGACAAAAGATGGAAACTGAGGGTGAACTCTGTATTTATACATTCTGGGAATATGTCTTGTGACCATAAGTACCAATCAGAACCCAGGACTACTGCAGGGTTCTGTGCTTAGTCCCAGCACAAATTTAACAGTAAAGCATAACAATGATAATGTACAATAGAGTTAACCCGCGCAGAGCATGTTTTTGTAAAAGCATGGTAATAAAACATGAACAGATTCCTAATTCGGTTCTAAACTAAAAAGCCAGATGTCAATACATGAAATGTATGAATACATGCAGACGAATCGTAATACGTCAGAGACAAATTGTCCTTAATATATGAATAAACGATACAAGTCTGGCTAATAATTAATTTTTCCCTAAACAAATAGTATTTGTGCTTTTGATAATATTCTAAACATTTAAAAGCACAATAACTTGTATTACGAACAAGCCAGCGGCGCTAACAGAAAAAGTAGTCCTTCACTCCCAAAGTTGACTGGCAGATTTCTCTGTCAATATAAGTGAATGACAACTAAGAACTTCTGATTAAAATGGTAAATAAATTGTACATTCACACCTAGATGGGTTAGTCGTAAATAAATTAGACACAAAAGTTATGCACCTTTGAAAATCTTCGTTTGGAGAGATGCATGTAAACAACAGTCCATTTACCGAAGAAATGTCTCTCAAAATATGACAATGTTGAAGAAACTTCGCTGATCTCACTTGAATCACAACATCCTTATATGATAAACAGTCTATACAGGTAAAGATAAGTTCGTTTAAAGTTATATGTAAAATGATTCAGATCACTAAATGTGAAAAGTCACCAGTTTCTGCGATGTCTGTAAAAGTATGTAAGGGAGTAACCCTTACACTCTCCCCACCTTAAAGAAACAAATACTCCTGTATTTGATAGTTTATATATATAACACTTTCTGTTTTTATTATCGTTGATGAAATTAACACTAATGTTACTTTTTCAGATAAAAGTCCATGATGAAGTACCAGATGACGCGATCAAATGAAGCACATATGTCCCTTCAGATGCTGATATACCATTCATTTAAGTAAACTACAGTTCTTGAAAGAGTACATGAATAAGTGAATTTCCAGATGAAGCACAGTGTCCTTGGAATATTGTTATATTACTGTTGAATAATCAGTACACTAAGCAACTTCATGTCTCAGTGTCCTTTGAAAACAAATGTGCTACTTGTATATTCGGAAATTCTGAACATCGTGAGAAGATCCTTAAAAGTTAATCATCACAAATATGGTTACAATATAGCTGTATGATCCATCTTGAAATTTGAAGACGGCTGTTGACTTGGAAACATCTTTGTTGTTACATATAATGTTGAATTCTGGTTCTAGTGGAGACAATTTGAACTCTTGAATGCAGAAGTGCCTTTGAAGAAACAGTGCCAAACCATGAAGTAATGCAATCTATATATGCTGTAGTGTATGAAGAGAAGGATGACAACAGTAGAATGAAAGTGCTGCTATTGTTCAGTGATGAAATGGAGGCAAAGGGCTGCTGAGTTTACAGATCAACCAGATGAAGAAGGAATAACAATAGAGGTACGTTGTTGCCTTTCCGATACTAGTCGTAGAGGAAGATGAGAACATGCTATCAGAAGATTACGATAAGGTCCATCACGTGAGCTGAAACTATGGTCGAAAGTTGATTCAAACATGGATAAGAATTCGTCTTGGCCAACGACCTGCTCTCCCAAGGCAATACGCTTCAAAATACGGAAGTTACTGTGCCTGACTGCTGATTCAGCTGTTTTTACCCCAGGATCCTTTGTACCTGGCAGAACGAGGAATTGAAAGGAATCCTGGATGAATGACCGATCTAGCGACATCTTCCATTCCGCTGCCAATGTTGTAGAAGCTGTCTGCCACAACAGAAGTTTAGAATCAGGTGTCATATTTCTCCAATCAGATGGAGGCCAGGAAGCAAAGGCTCAAGTAAGTGGCAGGTTGATAGAATAGCTATCCCATTCACGTCTGGCAGGTGGGAACAAAGGCATACCTCCAGCAGTTAGAAGGAGTCTTGCTGTTTGTTGTTGCAGGTGTTGATGGTCCCCAGATGCTGTTACCAAGGGATGTTTTACATCAGAAGCGTTCGCATCCTGAAGAGCTGAAGCCGGAAGTGAATAAGTGCCATCTTACGATTGCAGATGAGGTGTTGACAGATGATGAAGATGAAGAGATACTGCATGAATAATTAATGACTTGAGGTGGGGAAATGGAGGAAGGTCTAGGCTTAGACGACTTTGGGGCAGAAATTGCGGTGTCTATACTTGAAACAACTTCATGACAGTGTGTAGTGGATATGTGAGTAGTAGCTGGTACAGTAGAAATGGGCTTAAGAAGTGTTACAGTGAGCTTGAGGGTTTCATCAAGATCTTTCTTTGGTAGATCAGCAAAGGAAGAGGTCTCCTTCGCCAGCACAACAGAAGCTTCTGGGACTGGCTCTTCAATATCCAACTCAAAATCCTGGGACGATGGAATTGGGGACAGCGGAGGAGGAACCGATAGGGGAGAGATCGTCTGAGGCCTCTTTGATGTTGGCATGTCATCGCGATCTTCTGCTTCCCAACGGCTCTCTTCTACCTTAATAATCTTAATACCATCAATATGTATATGTCGAAGACATGAACTGTCAAAGTTGGCGGCAGTCGACCATTGTTTCGGCATCATGAAATGGGGGTGCTGAGTGATCCCATAAGACGAGTAATCCTCTCTCTGCTGCGTTGGTCAGTTGTATCAACCAGGATACGAAATGTTGCGTTTGCCTTACCTCCAGCAACAACAACTTCAGACTGTTGAATCCCAACATTTGCTGAGAAAACGCTTCATATACCAGGATTTGATGGGTCATATGAGGTAGGCTCTGATGACTTCACCTCTGATGTTGTGTAAGAAAGAGTAGATGCTGGTCCATGCTGATCCCAACCCTTCTGAACTGTGATGAAAACAGGACTTCAGAGTAGCCTCCTCAATGAAAAAAGCGGCAGCCCCAGTGCTTGGTGGTTCCGAAGTACTCATTCGGAAGGCCCTTGGCTCTCTGGCAACATAGGAGCAGTCCTGGTCTGTTGGAAATTTCCTGCTTTGAAATTTGGTTACCTTCTTATGTTCCTTCTGAACATGAAGACGGAGGTCAAGAGTTCTCCGGTATGTCTTCAATGCTGGACACCATGGGCAGATCACATCCAAGAACCGGTGGGGTCTCCTCATGAAATGATTTCGCAGCCAGTCCTCCGTAGTGTACTTTGCCGAACAAGCCCAGCAGTTAAACACCATTCTAAAATGTATAGGTTGTAGGAACTGTGTAAGCAAATCAAATATAACTCGGCTAGGTAACCAGATCACCTGTACAAGACTGAAACACAAATTGCAATAAGCGCCAAGGACAGAAAATGCTTCGGTGAGATCCACATCAAATGGTACAAATCGATATGATTTTTCTTCTTCGAGTTCGCTTAAGATGGAGACATGTGTAGCGACTATATTGATAAATGTCATGCATGCATATTATATATTATATTGTTGTAAATAAGGATGCTAAATAACCCATGTGATCTGTTCAAGAACTAGTCGATTACCTCAACTTCCCATCTGTAACAACCGTGAGGTAAGTTTATAGCTAAACTTTTGGCCAGAAAGCAAGGCTATTCCATGTGTATTCCAAATACACAAAACACAGAACCTAGGGCTCTGTAAAAATAACATATGTATTCAAAAACATGTGTCCCTACAGGGAACTAGTCCATCAGTCCCCTTCCCCAAGAAACTAGTCCATCAGTTTCTTCTCAAAGAAGCTAGTCAACCAGCTTCTTCGTAAGGAACAAGTCCATCAGTGCCTAAGAATCGTATACTCCAAGCATACGCACAGGTGAGTCAAAACCACCGTCTTGAATTCTCACATGGCTAATGCTAAAAAGAACTAAAGCCTGCAATACAAAGACAACAATGTAATTTATTAGTAAGAACTAGTTATTTTTAGCTCACCTGGCTACGCCAGGGTGAGCTTTTCTGATCGATGATTGTCCGTCGTCCGTCAACATTTTGATTCAAATGACATCTCCTCTGAAACCTCTAGGCCAATGTTGATAAAACTATGCAGGAATGTTCCTTGCATGAAGCTCTACCAAAATTGTTCAAAGAATTCCATTCCATGCAGAACTCTGGTTGCTATGGCAACAAATAGGAAAAACTTAAAAAATCTTCTTCTCTGAAACCACAAGGCCTAGAGCTTAGATATTTGGCATGTAGCATTGTCTATTGGACCTCTACCAAGATTGTTCAAATTATGACCCCCGGGTCAAAATTGACCCCGCGCGGGTGGGCCCTTAGTTTTTGCATAGGCATATATAGGGAAAACTTTAAAAATCTTCTCTGAAACCACAAGGCCTAGAGCTAAGATATTTGGCATGTAGCATTGTCTAGTAGACCTCTACCAAGATTGTTCAAATTATGACCCCCTGGTCAAAATTGACCCCGCACCAGGGGTCACTTAGTTTTGCATAGGAATATATAGTAAAAACTTTAAAAATCTTCTTCTCTGAAACCACAAGGCCTAGAGCTTAGATATTTGGCATGTAGCATTGGCTAGTGGACCTCTACCAAGATTGTTCAAATTATGAGCCCCGGATCAAAATTTGACCCCGCACCGGGGGTCACTTAGTTTTACATAGGCTTATATAGTAAAAACTTTAAAAATCTTCTTCTCTGAAACCACAAGGCCTAGAGCTTAGATATTTGGCATGTAGCATTGCCTAGTAGACCTCTTTAAAGTTTGTTCAAATTATGCCCCTGGGGTCAAAATTGACCTTGCCCGGGGGGGATCATTTGTTTTACAAAGGCGTATATAGGAAAACTTACTTGGTATATAACATTATCTAGTGATCTTCCACCAGGCAAGTGGACTTGTACCAAGGTGAGCGATATAGGGCCATCTTGGCCCTCTTGTTTGTCTTACTGCTACTCCAGAAGATTCGTCTGCCGGATCCATTTGGGTAAGAACGTGCAGGAGTCTGACTATGTGAACCACTTTCTTTGGACCATTAGCGAAGTGGAGATGAGGTCAAACAGATCATCTAGTGGCTTGATTACGAGTTATGGACCTTTCTTCTTCCGTTAGCCCTCGGCCGCTTAGGCTAACGGTTTGAAGTTTCCCGACTGCTTGGTATACTTGGTATACCTTCCTTCTTGTGTGTTTCTGTGTGGACACCTTCGGGCTTAGATCCATCGACTTGCAAAGAAAGCATCCAGAGTACCATCCATCTTGCTGCTCCGTCCCAACTACGATTTTCTTATCAGTATTATCTCCGTTATTATCGAGGCATGCCATCATCTTTTCAAGTCTTGATAAAATATCTCTCATTTGTCTTATCATACGACTTTCCCTTGTGCCAGATCTATCATTCATCTGTGATTTCTCTATGTTTGAAGGTGTATTTGTAACAGTCCGAATAGCGGTTCTTGTCATCTGGTCCAAGGATAGATTCGTATCTTTCAACTATCTCTACTGCTGTCTCGATGGTTCTGCACTCTCTATCTATGCATCGACATTTCATTTTAGGGCATATGGTGTTATAAAACTGATGTAGGGCCAACGATTATTGTGCATCAGCTCCCAAATCTGGATATGCTATTAGACGTAGGTCATCCCCAAATGATGCCACTGTTTCATCAGGATTGTGTCTTTCGTTTTTGGTACGTGGCATTCCCTGTTTGATATTTTTTTTTTCTAGTCTCAAGCTTGGCTATGTACCTAGTCTGTTGTTTCTTACTCCCAAAACGTTCACTAAATTTTCTTATTAAAACCTTATATCTCCTTTCTCGTGTTCCCTTAGGCCCAGATAAAATGTCCTGGCTGAGCCTTTCAAACAGGATGCCAGTGTAAGTGCTTTTTCTTCATCTGTCCATTTCCACAGGTCAGCACAGTTTACAAAATGTGAAAAATAACTATCCCAATCTTTCGTTCCATCCAAAAGACTCAGGTTTAAGAACTGGCAGGTGTGATCTGTATCTGGCTCTTCCATTATCCTCGCCCCTACTGTCCCTTTGACCCAAGTCATACTTCCTGTTGTACCTGCAGCATCCCTTTGACCCAAGTCATACTTCCTGTTGTACCTGCTGCTGCATCGAGTTGCATGTGGTGAAGTTTGTCTATCCTCTCTACGGGATTTCACAAAAGATTTACGTCTCCTTACATACTGTGATTCGTTGTCGCTGTCGTCAGAATCGGAGTACAGTGAGCGCTGAACTGAATCTCTTAGAAGCATGCGCCTACGTCGTGTTCTATCTTCTCTCTCTGTTCGTCTTGCTCTATCCTTAGTTGTCACGTCATCTTGGTTTGACTGTACAGTATGTTCGTCATCGCAATTGTTGATGTTTTGTCTATTACCATTTATAAGACTGCGTGATCTATGCGGCTGAGAATGTTCTCGTTGCATGTGTCGGTCGTCATTGTTAACATCACGACTTATTATATGACGCCTATCCTCAGTCTCTGGTTCCCTATCATCCCTTTCGTAACCTGCATTTTCAGTAGGTAATTCAACTTCAGATTCAGTTTCCGCTGCTGAAGCCGTAGTGTAATATTCTTCATTTGCTTGAAGGGGTTCATGGTCTGGTGTGCTTGGTCTGCTCCCACGAATATTGAATTGAATCTCGCTGTCTAAGTCACTTATAGTCACCACTTCTAATAACAATAAATAAACAACACAAATTAGTAGTCTGTTTCAAGGGTCCTTCTACACAGACTTAAACAATACCATAACATAGGTCTTCTGGTTTACTGCAAGGTGCCATCATGTGTATCATGTGTATCAGGTTGGTGGTGTGCACTTCTGGGTGCTCTGGTGCTCGTTTTGGGGAGGCTGCGTTTTTGGTACGTGGCATTCCCTGTTTGATATTATTTTTGTTTTCAATTAGTTATCTATGTAAAAAAAATTTGTTAAAGGAGTGTGTTCCAGATAGATCAGTCAATTACTGCCTGCCCTGTGGTCTCGATCACCATGACTGAATTGCACTGTCTTCTGTAGCCACCCAGGCGTTGTTCGCATCATGGATGTCCCATAAAAGATTTAGAGCATCCCACTACCTACACCAAAGTTGTAAGGTGCTCCTTAGTAGTCAAGAATGCCGAGCTCGATTGTAACATAGCTCTCTACATATATAACTTGAATACATACTCTGCCATCCTATATGGCATGTACATATACAAGCAACTCCGTCACCACACTGTGTACTTTAGTACGATAGGATTCTCTGGATAATCTGAGTACGCACAGTGCCACATCTGTGACATGTACGTATACAGGTATAGCAACTCAGTCACCGCAATGTGCACTGAGGGTCTTTATGTTGGGATAACATCTCCAACATCAAATGGCCCGTAGAAACCCTGCTAAGAGATTGAAAAGTCTGGAACACACTAAAATGAGACCATGGTAATTTAATAACAATATCATTTACGTGCATGACGTCAATGGCACATCATGAGTTAGATAAACATATTGTAAAGATTCCGGACATAACGTTGATACAAGATACTGGCGTTGTTTACAAGATACATCGGAGTTTGATAGATACATCGAAGGACCGAGCCTATGTAATGGGATCTTTTCCCAGGTGTTTAAACGGTAAGCTCATTACATGTATTTCAATGTGTATATATAACATCTGGTTCTCTAAGTAAATGGCAGAACGAAGACCAACACAACTTCTAGGATCTGCGGTCACATGATACTTTAGAAGAGGCATACCTCAAGGAAGAGCCTTAGAAGGTATTTCAAAACCCGATTTTTATGGGGATGTGGTTTACAAACTTCGTAAGATTTTGGGTCATGGCAATTTTCCAACTGTATTTGCTAAAATTATAAAACGTTTTGTTAAAAGAGGTTACGACCCAACTGTTTTGAGACACACCGCATGTTTGGTGTTCAACCCGTTTACAGTTGGACGCTATGCTTCCCTCTTTGATTGTGTCTGACGGAAGAGGGGGAGGACTCTGTGATGGGCAGTTTTTAAATCCCACTGGGACGAAACTGTTTTGATTTCTGTCCTCTGGCCTGTTTCGTCGGGCCCTTAAGGGTGTTTCTCTTGGTGCTCTGCCTTCTGCAAAGGCATTGAGTACATACGTTTTTTGGTTCTCAAGGTTTGCTTTTTATATATTTATACACGAGCATTTTTGTGTTTTAAGCTCCCCAGTGGTGTTTTTGCCACTGACCGTTCCAAGGCGGTGCCCCACTGTGTTCCTTTAATTGTTCGTTTTGTCCTCGTGTGTTTGCTTTGTATGCTAGTGTGTGTTGGTAGTGTATATGTGTGTGTGTACATGATTGTGTGTGTGTGTCGTGTGTGTGTGCGTGTGTGTGTGTGTGTGTGTTGGTGGTGTGCACTTCTGGGTGCTGTGGGGTTCGTTTTTTTGGGGAGGCTGCGTTTTTGGTACGTGGCATTCCCTGTTTGATATTATTTTTGTTTTTTTTTACATACCATGCCTTTTGTTTCCATTGCGTGTGTTAGAGATTCACCTAGCAGGGATTACTTTTATTTACACTGTCCTGTGACTTTGGAACATGGTGGGGGTAAGAGTGAGGTTGGGTGCGCACCATAAACCGGTTTAAGCTCCCCAGTGGTGTTTTTGCCACTGACCGTTCCAAGGCGGTGCCCCACTGTGTTCCTTTAATTGTTCGTTTTGTCCTCGTGTGTTTGCTTTGTATGCTGGTGTGTGTTGGTGGTGGTGTGTGTGTGTGTGTGTGTGTGCGTGGTTGTGTGTGTCATGTGTGTGTGCGTGTGCGTGTGTGTGTGTGTGTGTGTGTTGGTGGTGTGCACTTCTGGGTGCTGTGGGGTTCGTTTTGGGGAGGCTGCGTTTTTGGTACGTGGCATTCCCTGTTTGATATTATTTTTGTTTTTTTTACATCTGTTTACTTATATATAGTCTATATACATTGCCGTGCTATTGAAGAGCTGTACCGTTGACACAATGTTTATTAAAGTTAAAACTGTATTTCTGTGTTTGTCGCTACTTGGAGAGACTATATGCAAACTAGCATTTGTTTATACCTTCAGTAGGTGGATGTTGCACGTGTAAGTCGACGGATGTAAGACTGTATGCTAAGTACTGTTGTAGTTTGTCAGAGTTTGACCTGTGAGAAAAGATAAAAACTGAGGGTGAACGCTGTAATTATACATTCTGGCATGTGACCATAAGTACCAATCAGAACCCAGGACTACTGCAGGGTTCTGTGCTTAGTCCCAGCACAAATTTAACAGTAAAGCATAACAATGATAATGTACAATAGAGTTAAACCCGCGCAGAGCATGTTTTTTGTAAAAGCATGGTAATAAAACATGAACAGATTCCTAATTCGGTTCTAAACTAAAAAGCCAGATGTCAATACATGAAATGTATGAATACATGCAGACGAATCGTAATACGTCAGAGACAAATTGTCCTTAATATATGAATAAACGATACAAGTCTGGCTAATAATTAATTTTTCCCTAAACGAATAGTATTTGTGCTTATGATAATATTCTAAACATTTAAAAG
This sequence comes from Saxidomus purpurata, assembly GCA_022818135.1. Classification (NCBI taxonomy): domain Eukaryota; kingdom Metazoa; phylum Mollusca; class Bivalvia; order Venerida; family Veneridae; genus Saxidomus; species Saxidomus purpurata. The sequence continues at coordinate 45,232,493 of JAFMSR010000008.1, read as the reverse complement.
CACAATAACTTGTTTTAAGAATAAGCCAGCGGCGCTAACAGAAAAAGTAGTCCTTCACTCCCAAAGTTGACTGGCCGCCATATTTTAAATAACAATAATGGAGACGCGAACACCTCGGAAATCTTCAGATTTCTCTGTTAATATAAGTGAATGATTACTAAGAACTGTCTGATTAAAATGGTAAATAAATTGTACATTCACACCTAGATGAATTAGTCGTAAATAAATTAGACACAAAAGTTATGCATCTTTGAAAATCTTCGTTTGGAGAGATGCATGTAAACAACAGTCCATTTACCGAAGAAATGTCTCTCAAAATATGACAATGTTGAAGAAACTTCGCTGATCTCACTTGAATCACAACATCCTTATATGATAAACAGTCTATACAGGTAAAGATAAGTTCGTTTAAAGTTATATGTAAAATGATTCAGATCACTAAATGTGAAAAGTCACCGGTTTCTGCGATATCTGTAAAAGCCTGTAAGGGAGTAACCCGTACAATAATATAATTTTTGGAAATATAACCTAACCTGTATGCCATTTATTACAGAAAACCACTATATTGATTAATTGAAGTAAAAGGAGGCTTTTTTATTTATCATTTTCATTAATTGAACACGTAATCTATGTTTTGAGAATATAATCTACTTCATGTAGGGAGTGCCCCTTTAAACTTCTCTTGACACCAGCAAACCTGAGGTACCTGTATGGTTCTACTATGGGCGTTAGTGGCCACAAATCTTACACACTCGATTGAGGACAAAAATGTAGTTCCTTGAATCACAGCGGTCAGTTAGAGGACAACAAACATTACTTTCTCGAATGTGATATCTATATAAATGTAGGCCACATTCTTATCAATCAAGCATCAGCACCTTGTTAAATTAAACTCAAAAGTCTTCTATATGGGGATGAAACAAAAGACTATAACACCAATATCTAGCTGCTTTATGCTATCCACGATTCTATTCTAGCAAGTAACGTATTTTAATACAGACATATCAAACACCACACAAGTGTGAACTTTATTCTGGACCTTTCAGTATGTAACCCTCTCCTGCCTTCTGGTATTTTTTCTTCTTCTAAGAACATGACTTTAACACATACAGACCTTAGATTTACATCTCTCTATTTATAACAATATTATACATACCAAAATTTATGACAAGAGGGATGATTTTAATTTTAGTATTGTAAATTTCCCCCATTTGGATGGGGATGTACCTCATGCTACATCTTATGGGGTATACATTTCTCAGTTAATTCGGTTTGCCAGAGCGTGTAGTCATGTTGAGGATTTCAATGAACGTAATCAATATATTACAAATAAACTTCTTCAACAGGGCTACCGTTATTACAAATTGCGTAAATATTTTGCTAAATTTTACTATCGTAATTCTGATTTGGTTTTGAAATTCAATAGTAATCTAGAGACTCTTCTGCGAGAAGGTATTTCAAAACCCGATTTTTATGGGGATGTGGTTTACAAACTTCGTAAGATTTTGGGTCATGGCAATTTTCCAACTGTATTTGCTAAAATTATAAAACGTTTTGTTAAAAGAGGTTACGACCCAACTGTTTTGAGACACACCGCATGTTTGGTGTTCAACCCGTTTACAGTTGGACGCTATGCTTCCCTCTTTGATTGTGTCTGACGGAAGAGGGGGAGGACTCTGTGATGGGCAGTTTTTAAATCCCACTGGGACGAAGCTGTTTTGATTTCTGTCCTCTGGCCTGTTTCGTCGGGCCCTTAAGGGTGTTTCTCTTGGTGCTCTGCCTTCTGCAAAGGCATAGAATACATACGTTTTTTGGTTCTCAAGGTTTGCTTTTTATATATTTATACACGAGCATTTTTGTGTTTTACATACCATGCCTTTTGTTTCCATTGCGTGTGTTAGAGATTCACCTAGCAGGGATTACTTTTATTTACACTGTCCTGTGACTTTGGAACATGGTGGGGGTAAGAGTGAGGTTGGGTGCGCACCATAAACCGGTTTAAGCTCCCCAGTGGTGTTTTTGCCACTGACCGTTCCAAGGCGGTGCCCCGCTGTGTTCCTTTGGTTGTTCGTTTTGTCCTCGTGTGTTTGCTTTGTGTGCTGGTGTGCTGGTGTGTGTGTGTGTGTGTGTGGTGTGTGTGTGTGTGTGTGTGTGTGTGTGTGTGTGTGTGTGTGTGTGTGTGTGTGTGTGTGTGCACTTCTGGGTGCTGTGGGGCTCGTTTTGGGGAGGCTGCGTTTTTGGTGCGTGGCATTCCCTGTTTGATATTATTTTTGTTTTTTTGTTTGTTTGTGTTTTGTAATTATTACTTGAACATATTTTTTGCCACTTTCCCTCAATTTATTTTATCGATTTCTTACAATTTGTTCAGTGATTATTCATTTCGATTTCAGTTAACAACTTAAATGTGTCCCGTCATGGTTACAATTTATTATGTTTCCTTAGGGAGAGGAACTCCATAAGACAAAGTATTTCGTTTCAATCCCTTTCAGTGGTTATATTGTTACACCTGTTTGTATTGCACATATACTGACTAAATATGTTTAAACTAATAATTTGAGGAAACTTGGACCTCTCCGTAAAATTTTCGGCTTGATCAGCATTTTGATTTAGAATTCGTTTAATCCACTATAACTGTCTTGCATGTATTTCATTTGTTCACTTGGAAATGCACATGTAAAGATTGAATTGAATTCAAACTCTTATTAGTAGTTGCCCTTTATATCTTTGTTTGTATTTCCATCACGTCCATAGCTAATCTAACTACTCAACTTTATGCTTTTCCTCTATTTAAATTTCCACTTTGTACGAAGAAGTACAATTGAAAGGAGAACTACAGTTGACGATAATCGATTTTACTGTTGAATATTATTAACAATCTTGTAATGACACAATAAATTCAAATGTTCTCACCCAGACACTACCGAGGCGTTGAAGCAGTCACTACTGAACTTGAAATATTAAATCTGCTCGCTCTCAGTTGCCGTTGAAAAAATAAGATTTTCAAAACTGACATACATAAATATAAAACTAAAGGCTATAATCAACAATAGAAGAAAAAATCTAGGTAGAAATTAGCAAATTTGATCGAAATAGCTGGTTTGCGCTACCGCTACACTATATGTTAATATTGGAATTTCAAAAGCGTTTGCAACGCTTTATTATTTGGTAGCGTATTATTCTAATGCTGCTCGCTCTCAGATTTCGGTAAAAAAAATCTTGGAAACTGTAAGAAAGTATCATATTTTAGAGAACATATAGTCATATAAAAAGGTTTCAGACAGTGAGTATGAATTCCTGTAAAGAATAAGGCCTGTGAAGTTGACTTTTACATCGAGTTGGGTATTCAAATGTTTATCCGCGAATATACAGCTTAAACTTAGTATTTCAAATGATAATTCGCGAATAGCGAGCTGGTAGTTGATTATTCAGATGTTAAGTCGACAAAAATACATCCAGCTTGCAGTTGGTAGTTCAAAATGTTTATTCGCCAACATACAGCTTGTAGTTGGACATTCATATGTATATTCGCAAATATTAAGCTGGTACATGGAGTTGATGATACAGATGTTTAATCGGTAAAAATCATCCAGCTTGTAGTTTGTAGTTCAGTTATTTATTTGCGAATATACAGCTTGTAGTTGGACATTCAAATGTTCATTCGCGAATATCGTGTTATTCAGTTGTAAATTTGACAAAATACATCCAGCTTGAAGTTTGTAGTTCAGATGTTTATTTGCGAATATACAGCTTGTAGTTGGATGTATGTCTATCGAATAAACATCTGAATAACCAACCACTAGCTGGATATTCGCGAATAAACATTTGAAAGTCCATTAACAAGCTGTATATTGGCGAATAAACATCTGTACAACAAACCGCAGGCAGGATGTATTTTTGTCAAATAAACACCTGAATAACCAACTACCAGCTCGATACTTGCGAATAAACATTTGAATACCCAACTACGATGTAGTGGTGCAGTCTTCATACCACTTTGACCAGCACCAGGCTTTGAATTTGTGCCCCCTTTACTTTTAAACTTCAATGTTTTTAATTTTGTAAATTTGGCCATAAAGATCATTTGAATAGGGTCATGTACTCTTTCGAAATGGGGGGAGGGTAAAAAGTCATGTATAGAATGTTGATTGTTGGTCTTCTAAAACGTTACAAATTACAATACAGTACCTGTAATATTGGCAGTAGCAGAAAAAACTGGCACAAATAAGCCACCATACCTACTAAAAAGATCTTTTGCTTTTTGTGGGCGGAACGATTCGTTCTCCAGACAGATATCATGGCTCAATACAGCGGCAATATCATTGTATCTATTACCTCAAATAAGCTTTTGCTTTACAACAAATCTTATTTTTCTCATCAACAGTCAAGATAAATTCAAGACAGCAATCATGTTTTATGTCTGTGCTGAGATTTTCCAATTGCCTTTATTATCTTGAAACCCTTCTTAGAATGTTTATATTTAGTACTTTACAATACCGATTATTCTGAAACCGCAGACGATTGAGATAGCCTAGCTATTCAAATAGATATAAACGCATATTTGCATTAACGTATCGAGAGCCTCACAATATGAAACATTATTAAAATACAAATCCTACAAAATATCAAAAATTGTCTTTGAAAGATCATTGCTATAAATTTCTAATGTTGTATAGTACGTAAAATACCGCTTTCTTAACGTTTGACAATTCTTTAGAGATCTCAGCCCACACATAAATTTTACGTAAGGCGATCATGTCTTTCCTACATAAATAACGTCAAAATATTGAACGTATCAACTTTCTTTGTTAATCGGTGTAAGATTGTCATCAGAAAACATTACAAAATGAATCTATATAAGCGGCTCATTAATGAGAAAAAGGAATAAAACGATAAGAGGACGCGGAGGACCTACTTTTTAAAGCTTTTAAATAATTGCTTTTTGAATGGTCTAGGTACAAATCCAACCATGACAAAACATTGCATAATAATCGACGAACATTCCATTTCTAAGTCTAAACAAACAAAATGTGGTCATGCAATAAAACTACAATTGCATTGAAACCCGTAAAAACTGCACACAAGTTAATGAAAATAGCTTCGCAAACAAAAAGTAGGATAATGGGTTACAATCGAGGTCAATAAGGCTTATAATTGAAATTTGTTTGCAAGGCACATGTCCAAAATTTATTTGAAGTAGCTAAAAATCAGAAAGTAGGTCAACAGGTCAGTATCATTCTAAATAAGTGTTATACTCTATTTGCAAAACTAAACAAAGTCTATATTTCATCGATGTTTCTTGCATATCGGATCGGCATTTCCGGTGATTTTGCTCATGCCGGAAAATCGGTCTGGGGTGTGTCATCCACCAACAGCTTGAATTCAACCGTGCCATTGCGAAGAAATTCAATGACCCGATTGACTTCATTATGTTGCCAAAACCCGAATCCTAAGTAGCCACACACCTCTACCTCCGCTACCTCCATTGCCCATGAAGAGACAAAGCTGTCCAGGAGGGGAAAGTCCCTTCTCTGTACAAGAATCAAAGAAGAAGGAGAGTCCATAGTGAAAGATAGAAAGGAAATGACGATTCATGTGAACATACAAAATGGCGAGAGGGTGGTCTTTTATTTGATTGGCTAAAGAATAGATATGGGCGGGATTTAAATTGAATGGATGTGTCCGTGAAATAAGTAAACTGTAGTTTTGTTTTTGAAAGAAAACAATATCTCAATAATCATGTCATCCTAAATTGTTATTATGAAAGTACTGGACTAGCAGTTGCTGTAAGAAACTAGCACCCTAAGTTAACACCGGAGATTAACTCTTTACTTAACTCAGAGTAAACCCCTGAAATACACCTTGATAGTATAAACCTTGATAGTAAATCCTAGGAGTTAACCCCCATCGAGACTAAATCCCAGAAATTAAGCCCGGTTATAAAAACAAATGAGCAAACATTTAATGCCAGAAAGAGTGCAGCCCCCAAAATAAACTCTCTACAGTAAACCCCATAATAAACACACTCGAGATTAAACACATCATGAGTTAATCACACACAGTAAACGCTCCAGACGAACCCGAGACAAAACCAAAGGAGTAAACCCAAAAAGTAAAGAACCCCCTGGGGCCCCCTAGAGTAAACCATGCAGAGTTAATCCCGAGGTATCTAAACGCAAATTAACCTGGTGTTAAACCCCCAGATTTACCCCTAAGGTAACCCCTCTTTAGTAAACGCCCGGGTGATCCCCTAGAGTAAACCCACTAACAAGAGTTAACCCCCGATGGTAAACTCGGACAGTTACACCCCCGATAGCTAACCCCCCCATAAAGTAAACGACCGTGTATTTCCTTCGAGAGTAAATCCTGCAGACACCCCTAGAGTAAAAAAACAAAAATAATATCAAACAGGGAATGCCACGTACCAAATGGTCAACCCAGAGAAATATACCCCCTTGAGTTAACCGTTTTCCTCATAACTAAACCCAGAGAGTCAACCCTGCAAAGTATCCCCCTCCGAGAGTAAACCCTATTTTTAACGCCCGTGAATGGTAAACCCTGACAGTTACCCCGGATGGTTAACCCACGAGAGTACACCGTTTAAACTGTGTTCCGTAATAATTGTCCGTTTTGTCCTTCGTGTGTAATTGCTTTGTATCCTTGTGTGTGTAAAAGCGGTGTATTTTTGTGCGGGGACATGCCATTGTGGCGTGTGTGTCAACCCGCGTATACCCCTTGTGTGTGTGTGTGTTTGTGTGGTCTACACTCCTGGGTGCCCTGCAAGCCTCGTTTCGAGGGACCCTTGCTTCTTATTGGTACCCTGGCGTTCCCTGTTTGATATTACCTTTGTTTTTTTGGTTTTAATACCAGAATGATTATTTTCCCAAAAAATTAACCTGATTACCCTAAATTGCAGAATACTAAGGAGACCATGTATTTCACTGGAGACGAATTTGATAGTGTTGAAGAGGAAGAGCGTTTATTTCTCCTTGACACAGCCCTGGAAAACTCCAGAAGCTTCGCTGAATCATGCATGAAAAACCACAGTGTTCAAGGATTTTTAAAACAAGACGATTACTTATCTGTAAGATCGACCGCCATCAAACAAGGGGTTAACCAGGAAAAACTGCATCATAAATCCGATATAGATGGAGTTACGATTGAGTGGATAAATGTTGCAAAAGGTTTAATTTCAGAGTTTCGACATTTTGAAATAGTGCCACTAGGTTTACGTAGTTTGCGGCGATTTTACCCTTTAATTAAGAAACATATGAATCTATCATCTTTTAACGTGGACAGTTTGAGGGTGTTGAAGGACACTGTTGGAACTCAGATAATTTATGATGGGTTATTCGAGACTTGGCATGGATTTATTCCAGATAATCGGGAATTGAGAACAATATACGATTTTGCCACACAATGCTTTTCAGTATACCAGTTCATGGAGCGACTTAAAAATCGCTTTCAGGCTTGGTTAAAAGATATGTTAAAGAAAGGAATTGCTCTCGAGACATTAGCTAAGAATAACTTGAATGATGCTGGGAGAATGTTCGTATTGCCTGGCCATCAGTGTTACATACTGGACACTTTTCAAGTAGCTCTCGAGGACACTGATCTGACAGAGCTTCCTTCTTTTAAGAAAGTGTTGTTCACCTTTCGATTTGGGGAAAAATGTGTAACTCCAGTTAAGTTGCCGGTGAGAAATAAAGATGCTGTGAAGGACATCCGCGTGCATGTAGGACACAGGATATCATCTGACTACATGGACCTATTCTGGGCTCGACAAGGTGTTAAAGAGGTGTCAGGTTCAAACTGTACCATTACGTCGGCGTACTCATTCATTGAGTGTGCAAACCTTCAGTCAGCACTTAGTACATCTAGCTTGCATATAAGTGATGATTTAAGGGCTGTATGTAATTGTCCGAACAGCATTCGATTTGTACAGTTGTACAATGACTTGCCACACCGTTACCCCAAAAACCAGAGTGCATCCTGTTTCTGCGTCCGTGATGATGACGGAAGGTCTATTCCGTGATGTATCTCTGAGAAACCTGTATCGTGATGCCTCAGTTTACCTTTCTGAAATACAAAACAACTTTTATCAAATTGACAGAGGAATATGCAGACTTGAGTTTGTATTAAGCATTGGTAAACAGGAGAAGGAAATAACTGCGGCTGAGTTTATACGACTCGACCGTTTGGCCGAACTGCTGGAGGACCATCCGATGATTGTGCCGTTTTTAAAACATTTCTCTACGTTTAAACTGTTAAGAAACGTAGGCCTGTACCTTCACAACAGATTGGAGTATGCGTTTCGTACAGGGAGAGGGACTGGCAACACACGGTTGGCCTGGGACATCTACCAGAATGAACTTGCCGTGGAGAAACTTCTTTGGGGGCGTCCACCGTAGCAGTTCAAATCAATATTCAAAGAACCTAGGGCCGGGTATACAATACCCAACACGGTGCATTACGGATCAAAAAGGTTTCCTTTGTTTAGAAGACAGTGGCTCTTGCTGTGTGGACGATAGAACGTTGCCTCCTGTGCACATTTTCTCTGAGATTGTGACTATCCAGCGACAGATGAACAACGTAAGTGGCTTTTACAACTTGATAGACGGTAGTCAGTTGGTTTTAGGTCGCCGTTTAATAGAGATCTTACTTAGAGACTGCCATGCCACTGGAAAAGTCTTTGCGTCTTTCGAGCAGTTTTTTCTTCACCTGAAAGTAAAAGCCGGAAGTGCCCACAAACATATAGTGGGAGGTATCAGTGTACCAGAAGTTGTGCAAATGTTGTCAAAATTCGGCGTAGTAAAAGAGGTAATGCTGAAAATGGATGTAAATGTAGAGGAGGTAATTCAGTGTGGAATAAATGGTTTAAATGGTTTGATATTATTTTTGTTTTTAACTTTAGGTTATTTCCCAGCACTGAGGGTCCACGATCAATCGCGTAATATAGGCGTGAATTGGGAGAATAAGTACGGTTATTGGGTTCTGACGGATATACCTGACAAGGAAAGTGAACTTGAACGTGAAAGTGCGGCAATGCAGAATTTGGTTTTAACAGAACTGGAGAAACGGAAGCTTTGTCACTCATCCAAGTACATTGGCATATTGGTATCGTCTTCCCGTGGATGAAGATAGTACTGGAGAGGGTCAGAGAAAAGAAGTTGTTAGCGGAAAGTAAAATAAGGACATCCCTCCTTTGACAAACGACTCTAGTGAATTTCTTATGACGTAACGTTGTGAACATTGTGGCGTCACTTTTCTAAACAAAACGTCGGAATATCGTTTTTTTTTGTTTGTTTTTTTTTGTTGTTAATACTTATTTCTTTAAGCTCAATCGTGAAGAAGCTTGCAGCTTATCGAGTCACTGTCGAGTCCGCTTCCTGAAAAAACCAGTACTTGTGCCATATGAGTAAGTACGGTCGTGACCCCAGTGGGGCTCGAACCTGCAAACTCCGGTCCGGTAGTAGCGGCCGACACCTTAACCTCTACACCACTGCTCCGTTCGATTTTTATGATAATTCATCATTTTGATAAGTTTTCATTTAGAAATCTACTTTAAAGTGAAAGACTGTATGCAAGAAAAAGTTTCCGTCATAAGACGTTTGGCTCAGATGGAAATATCAGTCACCTCGGGTAACTGTTATGCGGGAACTCGGAAGAGCCTCGTTTTTACCCTCGGTGACAGATATTTCGATCTGAACCTCGTACTCATGACAGAAACTATCAATCTGACACATCGGACAAAATTAAAGCTTTTTCCTTCCTAGGATTATGTAAAATGATAACCCCGGGATGGCGCAATCTTGACATCAACGACATAATTCAAACAAACTTGGTAGAGTATTGCTGGAAAATGATATACATCGGCTATCCCAGGTTTCGGGCACAAAGAGATCTAAAGTATTTACCTTTTAAGTCTCATAAAAGAAAGTGCCCTTTGGGTAAAATCTGAACATTCTTGTAAGAGGCTGATACTAAACTTTGGGCATTCTTTTGCTTTTAAAAATAGAATACTTTCAAAATATTTCTATATTTAAGACTATATAAAACAAGCGAACCCTTTGGCTAGACAACTACAACGAAATGCTGTTACACACCTACTTTGATATGTGTAGCGACATGATGTAAACAAACTTGAAAGCAGTATACATGTACTAGACAATGCTACATGATAGCAGACTGGAGTATATACGCAAACTGTATACTCACATTTCGATCTGTTTTCCATGGCAATAGACATACAATTCGATAGTTTTAAACTTTAAATCCCTCATAATACATACTAAGTACTGAAAATCAGTGGACAAATAGCCGTCATAAATGCTAAATACTTCCATTTCCAGTTTTCTTGCGATGCATACTCCACAACTTCGTTATCGCTTAGATTTTGACTAAGTAGGATATTTGTCATAGCAAAGTTTAAACGATGATAATTCAAAAACGGAACATTTGTGCTAAAATATAAGTGCATGTAGTAAGTTGAGTTCGTTTGCACTCTGAAATATGACGATACATCTGACAGGTGTGAACCCCAAAGCACACGGAAACAATAGAACAACTCGTAATTTTTATGAATTACCTGTCCATTTGCAAACAATTGAATATGATATTCCTGATCATAAAAGCCATGGTTATAATAATAATTTATCAGACTTCGGTACTTTGAAATTGTATTTATTCGGGGGAAATGCAAAAAGAAGGAAAAAGGTGTTCACGTGTAAAAACTAATTAGAACATTCAAAATATCATGAAAACCTATTCACTTATTCAGAACTAGATTTTGACACAAGGCCACCAAGATTAAGACTAATAAATAATTGAGACAACCATTTTGATATATTTTCAAAGCGATTCGGCAGCACATTTCACCTCAAACAAATTTTCTACAATTTGACCATGTGACCTAGCTTTTCCCAGACATATATTTAACATAAAAATGCTTGTTTAGTCGCATGTAGATCACACAGAAAATGTGACCTCTACAATGTTTTCTGTGTTTATCTATAATTCGACCCCTTGACCTAGTTTTTGTCCCTAGGTGACCTAGTTTCAATTTCATGACACTTACAGATTTTATATAAATAAACATTCTGATCAGGTAGGAAATGTTTCCTCCAGAGTGCCTACAATGTTGCTTTGCAATTTGCCTTAGTGACCAAGTTTTTTAAATCCTAGATGAGCCAATAACTGTGATTCTATCAATTTGAATATTGTCACAAAGTTTCATTATCATTGGACTGAAACTGTGGTGTCGCTACAGTGTTTGCAAGAAATTGTTGACGGAAGATGACACACGTACTGACGGATGGACAAACGGCAGACAACCGTTTCTCACCATAGATCACCCTTTCAAAACTTTGTGATCATATGAGCTCGAAAGAGAACACCTTTTTCCAGAACTTTACGAGAAAGCCACTTAAAGGAAATGTCTCCGACAGTTCATAAATCAAAAAGATCAACAAGAAACTCTTGCATATGAAAGAGATACATATATATTTTTACATGAATGTTGTACCTAAAAAAGACATATCCTATAACTGATGTCGAACTAAAAAACCTCCAAAACATAAATAATAGAATCTTTGAAAGTATTTTAACTTCACCCAAAAGTTTTAGCTATGTATTCCCACTCATAATTGATTAAATCAGCGGTTTAAAGTATCCTGCAGTAACATAAACCATTCAGTAATCTATGTAGAGTTGTTGCTGTACTATTAATGGGTGGATGCGATTTATTACAGATGGCCTCTATATTGATAAGTTGTGGTAAAATGGGGGATTTCGCCATAGGTTCCTCTTTGAAATTGTATTCATTTATCATTTTACGTTCATTGAACACATAATCTATGTTTCGCAAATATAATCTGCTAGATGTAGGGAGTGCCCCTTTTAAAGCTGCTGTCTCTCAGATGATTTTGAAAAAGTAAAGTTCACCATACTCTCTGAATATAGCATATTTTAGAACACTACCTGTAATAGTCCAATAAAAAAGGTTCAAATGCAAATTCCTACTTAAGAGTTTTCTTATATTGTTAGTTAATACTAATTTATTTTAGCTCGATTGCGAAGCATGCTTGCTGCTTATTGAGTCACTCTCGAGTCCGCTTCCTGGAAAAACTAGTACTGGTGTCAAATGAGGAAGTAGGGTCGTGACCCCAGCGGGGCTGGAACCCGCAACCTCAGGGATGAGCGGCTGACACCTTAACCTCTACACTACCGCTCCCCATAAACTTATATTGTTGATTCTAATCATTAATTTCACTTTTTACGTATTAGTATATTGTTAGTATTTTATTTTCTGTACAAAATCGTAGTTTGTCCATGCAGATTATTGTATCAGACAGAATATTTGCTGTTTTCATTTTTACAAGACAGAATTTTAACATTTTATCTGTACAGATTACGACAGGAACTGGCAAAAACGATCAACAATGTACTAGTATTGCGACAAATGGCTGCCAGTGAAAAGTTTACACATGTTTACTCAGATAAGATGACTTAAATATGCAAAAATACATGGAATTAAATAAAGGTACTTGGCAGACTAATGCAGAAATTAGCATGCTACGAGTTGCAATAGGATTTCTTTAAATGGAACATGATTAAAGTATAAAAATCATGCATAGAAGTTGGAAATATGCATGTATCGCGAAAACTGCACACACTGTGTTAGGAATTCTGAACCACTATTCTGTACAGAAATTATTATGCTACAATTATTTTCTGTACAAAATTTTATTCTGTACAGAAAATGATCCTGCTTTTTAGGGCCCAGATTTTGTTTTGGTCTATTCTAAATATTTCGCAAAATTCTTTACTGATTTTGTTCTTTGTCTATATATTAAAAATGTATTTATAGAATTCTGGTTCAACTCTGTGTCAATGAGCCAGAATATTTTCTGTGCAGGTTCCAATCTGCCCAAACTTGTTCGTACAGGTTAAACTTTCAACAGCTTTGAAATAATGCAGTGCTATTGTATACCGTTTTCCAACAAAAACGCAGCTTCGTGTATCAAATGTTCACAAGAACATATAGTGTTGTTAATTTAGTTGGTATGAAACGAAGAAAGAAATGACATGGCTTTATTTCTTTACTAAAAAGTCCTCCTCCTTCATAAAGGTAAGATATAAGCAGGTAGACATTTCAAAAGATCATGAACAAGTATTTCTTCAGCGTCTTCAAAATCGACAAATTAAGCATAGTAGTCATGTGAAAGTCATGCACAGTTGGGACAATGAAACCTAGTATTTTCCCCGATACCTAATAAAGATCAGTACATGACAGATAATCATTGTGTCAACGCCTTCCTGTTCGAAGAGATGTGAAATTAAATCAGTCATGGGGATTGCCTCGTCCCCATTAAGCATTAGATATGTGTCTGTGGTGATTAATGGCAATTTTGTTGCATCTTATTCGTAACAACTTTTGTCAACGACTTAAGGGCTAGAATTATAATACACAAAAGCCTGACAACTTTTTCTAGAGAGGTAGAGATTTATGTTATAAATTGTTCACATAAACACCTACATGTACAATTTGATTGACAAAACCCCGGCGGTGTGAACGAGGGTCATTGAAAACAAATTATCTATCTTTCACTAGTGTAGAAACGTTCTGTAAGAAAGAAATGGAATCTTATATGTTCATTTCCGATTTTGTTTGCAAATGTTAGTTTTGTAAAACTAGTAAAAACGTACTTTTTTAGATCGAATCCCTAGACCATGTATATATATTGCAGAATAGCGTTACGAGATTGAGGAGAGCAAAATTTCAATACATGAAAATGATACAATGTTCCAAAAAAGACATTTAAGAGTTCTGAAGATAAGCTGACACTTTTATTTTTGTAACGAAAAGTATGACATAAAATAAAAAGGATACATTTATCTTAAGTATATTTAGAAAACAATGACGTCAACGCTGTTTGCTATTATGGTAGCAAATGTCAAATAAATGATGATAAGGAATCTTTATGAATATTTGTCATGGTTTTGTAATTTCCGTTTTGCCCACGATTCACTTTAGTTGTCTGACTTTGTAATAAACAACATGTTTTTCTGAAGTTGTGTGCATAATTTTCAATTACAAAAAGAGATATTGGTGAAAAAAGTCATAAAATTGCTCGAAAATTACTTGCTACCATTAAGAACTGTCAAGTAAATAAAAATACTACTGAAATTTGGTCCATAAATAGACGTTGTTTTTATTTCAAACAACATTTTTTGATCAAGCATGCAGAAAGTTCCCACTTGTAAAGAAATGCTAGCTTTGGTTAATGAGTATGCAGTTTTGTCATTTACTAATAATATTCATTTGGATATTCTCTCGCAGTGCAAAAACTAATTAAGAAATGTACCTTCGAATATGAAATGAGAATTACAGCTGGACATAATGTAAAAAGACCATTAACCTTTAGTCAAACGTACAGACAAACTGACAAACTGACAGACAGATATGGCCACAATATCAAGGGTGTTACATTTGAGGATTCCTTCAGCAAAAAAGACAATGTTTCCACCTTTATTGAAAACTTACAAGCCATAAATCCCTTAAAAGATTTTGCACCGCAAAAAGGTTTTATATAGGAAAAACGTTATATTGTCTCCCTTTGATCACTTACAAGTCCAGTTGGTTCAAAGTTTCTTTCCCCTGACGGCTGAGAAGAGAATGGCCAATGAAATTACTGATAGGGGTTTGGCGATCACAGCTCTGTAAAATATTGCGCGATCGACAATATCCTACGGGAAAAGTTACGAACTTGTAAATGATTTCTTTATCTACGGCATGCATGTTAAGTGGTTGCAACATTTTCAACAAGCAGGAGGTCGTTTTGTCTCGTACAGCAAACGTTCTTGACCTCCAAAGAGGGGTTTAGGTCGAGAACGACCCACTTCCAGAAAGGATCAGTACCAGAACGGCCCACTTTTTGTTTTTATAAGGAAATGATGTCAACCTTAAGAGGTTGGATGACACAGTCATAAGTATTTTCTAGGAAGAACTTTACCTTCGGCAGAACATGATATCAAATTATTATTCACAATACTAGCATTATAGACGAAATAGTAGGAAGCACGGGAGAAGAACCAGCAAATGTTACACCGCTTCTACATATGGGCTTTCGATGTGCGGGCTTCCGGAAACGGATATGCTAGACCACAATTGTTAACACAGAGGTAGGCCAGCTAACGTTTTGATTTTTCCTAACTTTAGGTGCTGTACTGAAAAGAAATGACAATTCTCCTGCGAACAGTTATGATATAAATGTAGTTGACATAGTAATTATGGTGTGTATCGTAGATTTTCCCCATTTTGTCCATTGGTTTGTGTTTATATGCACGTGTATTCATTTATTATGACTATTCTTGTTGAAAGTACTAATATGATCCAAATTTATGGAAAATCTTGTTCAAATTTTGACGGTGCCGGATTTGCTGGATCGGAGCGGAATGCGCAGGCACTCGCTGTTCTTGGCCTGGTGGTTAGAGCGGCCGCGTATTACCAAATACTAAAAAAACGGTACTCAATATATACAATAAATTCCAATTAAAAGAATGTAAGTGTACATTGTGGTCAAATTTTTAATCTTGAAATGTTTTATTAGCACATTAAAAGGACCATCCAAGGATTATAACTGTGTCATTTGATTGAACTTAACCCACTGGGACAAGGGATGTCGTATAAATGTATTTTTATTTTTAGCTCTGGTGGCCATTTTGTAGAAGGAGCAGATCGTTTGGGCAATTTATAAAGAGTACATTATAAGGATCATTCCTGTGAAGTTGAATAGAATTCGCACAGCTGTTTGGGAGTAGATTTCTCTTAAAGATTTTTCCTTTCGTAACACTATCGCTACATTGTATG
Source organism: Saxidomus purpurata (assembly GCA_022818135.1). Classification (NCBI taxonomy): domain Eukaryota; kingdom Metazoa; phylum Mollusca; class Bivalvia; order Venerida; family Veneridae; genus Saxidomus; species Saxidomus purpurata. Next base: position 45,216,625 of record JAFMSR010000008.1, on the reverse strand, counting down.
TGCAGAAGAACGGAACGGTTTGAGCAATTTCATAAGACCATCCAGGGAACGTTCCTATAAAAATTGAAATTTACTCGGTGGTTATGTCTGAACTAGGTCAATCGCACTCACAGTTCTCATTGGTCACCGCGATTGACCTACTTTTTAGCAACAAATTAAATTCACTCTTCGGCTAAAACTGAAGGGAAATTGCAGTCATGTAAATCTCTCCTTTTTTGGACTAAAATACATTGTGTTAGTTATAGGCATGGTAGGAGACATGCCGAGGTCTCATCCAAGAAAACAAGCTAATATAAATGCTCTCATGGACGGACCATTATAAAAAATACTTTAACTCAAATCAAAACTCGTTGGTTACAGAGGATATATCGTTTGAAGCAAATTGATGATGACGCATGTCGGTACGCTCAGTTAGTCCGTTTACTAACTGGTTTCCGGACGGTAACTAGAAAATCTTGTCCGTCCTTCCTACATAGTTTTGTTACGTTTATTTTCATTGGTTTAACTTTTGAAAGCGTCTTAATTTTACTGGTTCACTTGAGAACCAATATTTAATTGTTTATATAGTCATGTGATTTTGCACGGGCTTATATATACTCGTGCATTTCTGTTTTAATTCGCAAAGGTTTTACCGGTCACACCGGTTTATCATCGAAGCCTAAGTGCTTCATCTCTTTCGAAAATATTCTCAATTAGCTTTTGCTTTTAGCAAACCACTATTATAAATTCTTCTTTTTCTTTTAATAAACACATTTCTAGAATAGTTACTGTTTACAACCGTACATTAATAAATACAAGTAGCACTGAGTTTGTTGTTTGCTTTTGTCTTGACTAGAAAATCTTATATATATTTTCAAGAGTTATAAATTCAAATCACCATATGATCCACATCAAATAATTATTCGAACCACTATGCATGTATGCTTGTGTCTAAATACGGCTAGATATAACGTCAGTCGCTAGCCCCAGCCCCAGAATTACACCCTTGTACACCTGTAAAATGGTTCGAATCCCTGCCGGGGCACTGGAAATTTCAGAAACGCTTCTCAGAGTTTCTAACCCATCTAGAGATGAACTGGTTAGATATCCAGAGGTCTCACGTGTATCGGTGCTAAACGACGTGTAAAAGAACCAAGGGGTCTATTCGCAAAGAGAGCTAGGGTTTGGTACCCGAATTTTGTCTGTTTTCAATCTGCGCTTGTCATGAGTTTTAGCAAGTTCGCCCAGGTCGGCCAGGACTTAAACAACGAAAGAAAAAAGTCCTGGGAAAACAAGTAGTAGACTCATATCATCCGTTAGAAACTGTCAACTTTCTCACATAAAGGGACATGGTCGGTAGCAGGAATCGAGCGCAAATATCTAAGCTCTTTAAAGAGTTTCATATATATCAATACAAAATAAAGTGAAGCATTTAGTCAGTTTCTATAAAGATTTTCTTCTAGAAACCTATGTAAAAACCGGTCCTATGGATTTTTATTGAAGTAAATGCAGAAAGGTGTCCTGCACACTAACCTTTAACCAAATTAGAGTCTGCATGCAAAACCTTAACCATAATGTCTCTGTCTATTATGGTTAATTCTGACTCCAGGGGTATAATTTGAACAATCTGATTGGAGGAGCACTAAGTGATGCAACTCAACAATAGTTACTTTCTGGACAGGAATATTTTTAAAAGTATTATACACTTATAGTTGCGCGTAGTGACAGGGCCCATTGGAGACAGGGGAATTTGAACTTAAAAACTTACTTTACATTTTAGCATGTGTATTCATACAGTCAAATCTTTCATATTTAAATAATTATCATACAGATATCTTTTACCATTTGCAAATAGAAAGCAATGGTCTTATATCTGGATATAATTGCACATTTAACGTGACAGATCTGACTTTTACCTTTAAAGCAGTGACCTACAAGAAGTCTTGGGGACCCTCAAACATAGTTATCAAACATAATGGATTTAACCGTACAATATATGCATTAGATATAAGAACTTACGTCGAATACAATTAAACAGTACATGTACAAGATAATCTTAAAACTATTTTCCCGATAAAAAATTGTATACCATATAATACGGGTGAAGGAGCCGTAAGAAAAATATATAAGGGGAGCGGTGGTGTAGAGGTTTAGGTGTCTGCCGCTCATCCCGGAGGTTGCGGGTTCGAGTCCCACCATGGTCACGACCGTACCTCCTCATATGACACCAGTACTGGTTCTTCCAGGAAGCGGACTCGAGAGTGACTCGATAAGCTAAAAAGCTTTCTTCACAATCGAGCTAAAATAAATTAGTATAAACTAAGAGATATATGACTGTCTTGTCATAATTAAAATAATACAAGTAAATAGGTAAATATTATTCATGATCTAATAAGCACATAAAAAGATCCATTTATAAACCATAGACATTAAAAAGACAATTAAGAGCACTAAGATTTATATCAAAGTAAGTTCTGCTTTCCAGGGGGAACAACTGCATAGTGGAACAATTTAGAAAAAATATCGGTTGTCTCCCTCTTAAGTAAAAAAGACATTATTTAAATAAGAAATGTGGGAAAGTTGCTGGTCTTGATTTACATGTAGATCTAAACACTGTCATATTAAAAGAGAATATGTCATAAAGTGAAATAAAATTATGTGTACTTCGTTGTTTTTAATTTTCCAATGCCGAAAGTATGACAGTTCTGGTCTTCCGTATTCATTATAAGTCTAAGGGAAGTAACTTTTACTATGTCCATTAAAATCCTATACCCATACTGATTATGTACGTGATACATTATAACCAATCACTGCACTGGTCACTTTCGAGTCATATTCAAAATGTCTAGTTTGATGTTTTAAGTCGTTCACATATTTTGTGCATTTTTGTATTTATTTCTGTAATTTATACGATTTCCAGATAACTACGACTCTGTAATATTTATTTCTGTCAATGTATTTATTTATAAACGCAAACAGTAAACGCTTTATTATTTTACCTGTTAATCCTTTGATTGTTTTGCATCATTGATTTTCTCAGGTGGTAAATCTTTGTTTACATTTTTGACAGCTGTCATCTGTCATTCACGTTGATAATTGTAACTCGAACAATCTATTTGTACACGTTTGTAATAAATCTTCATTTTGTTTTCAGGATTGTTATTATTATCACCATCTTCATCCCCATTATGAGTACTATAACCATTCTTGCCATGATTCTGATATTTCCTTCGGGATGGATTATTGACATTAAAGCTGCTTGCTCTCAGTAACCGTTGAAAAAAAAATATTTTTAAAAATTGACAAACTTATACATCGATAAAAAATTAAAGGCTAGAATCAAAATATAAGCAAAGATCTAGGTAGGAATTTGCAGAAATCGATTGTAAATATCGGCTACACGCACCGCTACACTATATGTTTATATTGGAATTCCAAAACCGTTTGCAACGCTTTTGAATTTGGTAGCATATTATTTGAAATTTAAAGATACACGTGACAGAAATTTATACTTGAGCCCTTTTCTATGACTATGTTTTCTAAAATACATAATTTACATCCAGTTTGAAGAACCTCTTTTTTTAACCAAATTCTGAGAGCGAGCAGCTTTAAATGAATAAGTCTGCACACATTTCTTTTGCATGACCGCTCATTTAAACAGCAATCCACCCATAGATTGTGCGGGATAGAACTAGTCGTGGCGATTTGGATAAATATATATATTAACTGATAAACATTGGAAAATAAAGTGGGCTATCAAAAATAGAAAATCCCCATAAAAATGTGACAAATAAATAAAGCTAAAAAAATGTATTCCCCAAATTCAGATTTTAGAAGAACTGACCAGCAACTTCCTTGTAAGCTCTAAGCATCGTCAACTTTGATCCCCGAGGCATAATGTGAACAAACTTCGTAGAGGACCACTAAACAATCCAATATACCTTGGGACTAACAGTTTCAGATAAGCCGATTCTGAGCTCTACTGGACGAAGTCCAGCGGAGCTTATTGCCATGGTGGTTTGTCCGACGTCTGTCTATCCGTAAACTTGTCCTTGATAACGCTCTACAGGTCGTAATATTCATTTGACTTTGATGAAATGTTGACAAGGATTCTTGCAACTTGTAGATATTCCTTCTTGATTTCGGGGGCAGTGAGTCAAAGGTCAAGTTCATAGTGACCATCGATAGCAATTCCTTGATAACTTACTTCAGGTCAAAATTTTCATTCAACTTTCATCAAACTTTCTCAGAAAGTTTCCTGCAATATGTAAATGTTCCCTCTTGTCAAATTGACTGTGACCTCCGTTAGATTTTCCTTGATATTGCTCTACAGGTCACAGTTTTCATTCAAGAGTACCATTGCCATCATACCAAGGTCAAAACAAAAAGAATTTAAAACTTTTTTCCTTTACTCTTTACAGACAAACGACACCGTGGTCAATGGTGACACCAGGGGCAGGATTTGAACAAATTGACAGAGCTCTACTAAACAGTGTTACATACCAAATATTGGATCAAAATTCGGTGCATAATGTAAAAGCACACGCCGAATCTGAAAAGATTTGAAATCTGTGTTGGTTCGGATTCGGTTCGGTGAAAATATGAATGACCCTTTGCATAATACAAATCTTAATGACATTTCAAGCAAGTCGTTGCAATTTAATATCCCACAAATAAATGAACAAACGCCTAAAACCAATAACAACATACTTCATGTAACATATTTTTGCTATGCCGTACATACACCAGACAACAACCCTATTTTCCTTGAGTAACTTGTTTGTCTAAAGGATCCAACAATACTTTCATAATCCAAAATAGATGTAGCCGAGACCTAGCTTTTACGTGCTAATCCGCATCGTGCAGTCCAGTCTGATCTAGCTAAAATACATGCCATGTATCATTAAATGATCATCAATCAAGAAAAGAAGCTCTAATGCCCGCAAGACAAAATTCCATCATTTGCAAAGCTGTTTTTGTCCAAGGAATTGCCACATATCTGAGATTTATGATGGATCATTCGAAATGACTCTATCGTTTGTAAGTTCACCATTCGGTCAACGACTTAAATATCTTGTTGACTATTAGTGTCGATTGGCATAGCATGCCAAAGCGCTCCCCTTTATAAACTGAGGCATACCATGCCAACCAGTCAGTATCTGGTTAGAATCTTGACTATAAACACAATATCTGATTAGTCAAAACCACATCATCAGTTATGTATCAAACCATGGGAAAGGCCATATAATATACAGTAGGGCAGTTCAATACATGAAAAAAATCTACATATACTAGAAGTTTGGCAGAATAGTCATACTTACCGTTCCCTTCGCATTATGAGTAGCTACGACTTCTTCAATTAGATCTTCCTAACCTGGGTGACCTAAACTTCTACGTCAAATCCATTCTATGACATGCTGTTACATAACCACTATAAATATACAGATTAATCAGTTATAAATGCAGTAACACAGAATATATACTATTATGTAGCCTAAGGCAATGTAGACCATCAACATATCCGATGATAGTTTAGTGAGTGTAGACTATCTTCGGACTAAATAAGAAATGCTACAAAAAACTAACCCTACATTTTGATTTTATCTTTACTATACTAAGCCAGCCAAAACCGAAACCTCCCATACTATTTTTCTGTGCATGTCTTAAACTTTATTTATTCCATGTTGATTAGTTGCTCTACTGGACGAAGTCAAGGAGAGCTTATGCAATGGTGGTTTCTCCGTTGTTCGTCCGTCCGTCGATTTTCACATCAAACTACACCTCTTAAGCCACTGGGCCAATGTTGATGAAACTTGGCAAAATTGACCCTACCGAGGGGTTCACATGGTATAGGAAAAACTTAAAAACATGACTTCTCTAAAACCACAAAGCCTAGAGCTTAGATAGTTGATGTGTAACATTGTCTAGTGGTCCTCTATTAAGTTTGTTCAAAACTTTCCCCGGGTCTAAATTGACCACGCCTAATGGGGGAGGGGGTCTCTTGTCTTGATATAGAGTTGTAGGAGAAACCGAGCTTCCAATGAGTTCCTGTAGAAACCACTGACTAACAAAGCAACCACTGACTTCCTTAACAGCCACTGACTTCCCCCAGCAGCCACATACTTCCCCGTAGAAAAAGTTACTTTGCAACAACTGACTTCCCCTAGCAATCAATGGCTTAGGTAAGTGCACTGGTACTCAGATGAGCGATATGGGGTTATATTGGCCATCTTGTATTTAAACAAACTGGAATACTTGATATTGCTTGCTAAAATTTTGAAGATTCTACGGCATTAAAATACATTGCTTATGAATTTATCTTTCTGTTTCTTTTAGATTTATGGCTTCTCGGTAGGGGCAACGACAGAATGGGCCATACACACCCCACGAGTTCAATTCTTATATTTGGTACTGAAGCTGAGGCTACGGCATATGACATGCTAGGTCGTTAGTAGATTATATTTACCATAAACTTTATCACAACCGATCAATAGCAAGTGGAAAGTAAATAGTCGCACAGACTACTACTTCAAAATCACACATTTCTCTTTTTGGTGTCTTGATGGATACTGATTCTAGTTTATAACAATAAACGGCAACTTTTTGTAGACAAATAAAAAACTAAAAATACAACATTTTCAGTATAAGTACCCACATGGACAACAGCAGCAGAATCAGGTGTTTCTGTAGGGCTGCTAGCAACATACATGCTCATACTGGCATAAGCACTTGTTGTGAGAAAGTAAATCCATCTGCTCTGTCGTTGTTGTTAAAAGAAGCACTGGACAAGTCCACCATTGTAATATACGAGCCGCCATCTCCCACATTTGTGTGACACTCTTGATAAGTGAGTGCACTCTGTGACATTTTCAGTTTCCGTTAATGTGTGTGTTCCGGCTTGGAAGACGTATGCTATACTATTTGATATCATCGGACAAAATCATCAGCATAATCACATCAGTTGCTAGGCGAGACCACCACTACCCCCTCAGACGGTCTACCCTGTATATGATATTGAAAAATCATTCATGAGTGGAAGTGCTATGTGTACATTTTGTTTTTGCATTATGTAACTTGCAAACATCAGACATTTAATTAGTAGAGGCCGTAAAATCGTTATCATTGTTTTGGAAGTTCTACTCTTTCCATGTTTGTTTGTTTGCTTGTTTGTTTTTAATTTAAAGCTGCTTGCTCTAAGATTTTTGTTGAAAAATAAAGTTCATCAAACTCTCTGAAAATAACATATATTAGAACTAATAAGTACATTGTATATCTGTAAATTTGAAATTATACGCTACACTTTAAATATATTTTTACCTTCATTTAATTGTTATCTGGTCGGAAAATGCTGTGCCAGATAAATACTCTGAAAATAACATATTTTGGAACTTATAGCCTCTAGTCAAATAAAACTTATTGTAAGTATTTGAAATAACACGCTGCCAAATTGTAAAGCGTAAAAAACGCTTTTGAAATTAGACCAATATAGACATATAGTGTAGCGGTGCCGTAAAATCAAGTTTACCAACATTTTCAACCTATTCCTACCTAGATTTTTTACTTTTTACATTTAGTATTGTTGCTAACCATCAGTTTTACATTTTACGTATTAATTTATAATCGGTCTAAAAGTCATTTTTTTTCATCGGCAACTGTGAGAGAGCAGCTTGAAATGCAATAATTATATTATCTGAAAACTTGAATCACACTCGAAACTCTTGTGTTTACGGATTTGAAAATGGTATCTTTATAGATTATTACTGTTGTTTCCGATAGATAAGTTGTGAAAATCCTCTTTTCCGCGTTGAGGTCATGGTTACCGCATGTACGACCTAAGTAGAGCAAACACTTTGTATACAATCAAATTCAAATAAAATGATTTAAAACACTTCAAAAGTGTTCCTAGTATCATTCATAACATTTATAGATTATTTAGTTAAAAATTTATAAAAATATACAAACAATATGTTTTAAAAATCTATTAATTGATTCGCTGTAAGAAGCATACATGTAGCCGATAGTCACGAAAAATAACTGTTCAAAAATCGCAAAAGGTCCAGAAACACTCGCCTGTGGCTACGGGGACTACTTTGATAAACGGTAAACAAACTGCTTTCGAATGCTATAAGTAAGTGTTCTGCAATAATAACCAAACTTGGTCTTACCAGTACTTATATATATGTAGATAGCTATCTAAATAATAGATAGAAACAAGCTTAGCAGACGCTATGACTCTAGCTGTCAACTGACTGCCATTACAGGACCAGAGCTATTTATACAGGATAATTGGTAGCCAGAATTTGACAGTGTCCAGTAATACAGCACTGTAGTAAGACAAAGAATGGTAATGTGTTCCAATTCATTAATTACATGTATAAGACAAAGTGGTACCACATAAACTGGAAAAAAAAACAGATTTAAGATACTTTAAAACCATAACATACATTAAATAACGCTGATATTCTAATATAGACACTGATAAGCATCATTGCATAAGTGACAAAAATAGTTCCTAATATCTATAATTCTCGTATCTCAAAATATGGAACTCTAATATTTATAATCACTTCATAATATTTAGAGCTGCTCACTCTCAGAATTTTGGGAATAGTCAAATAAAAAGGTTCCAGTATAAATTCCTGTCGGGTATATCTTCATGTAGGGTTAACGCACGTTTTTTCGTGTTATAATATCTGCAGAATCCCGAGGGATATCTGCAACATATCCCGAGGGTTTCTGCAGGTGTTATAACACAAAACAAGAGGGCCAAGATGGCCCTATATCGCTCACCTTGGTACAAGTCCACTTGCCTAGTGGAAGATCACTAGATAATGTTATATACCAAATAGGTTTTCCTATATACGCCTTTGTAAAACAAGTGACCCCCCCCCTCCACGGGCAAGGTCAATTTTGACCCCAGGGGCATAATTTGAACAAACTTTGAAGAGGTCTACTAGGCAATGCTACATGCCAAATATCTAAGCTCTAGGCCTTGTAGTTTCAGAGAAAAAGATTTTAAACTTTTTCTTTTCCTATATAAACCTATGTTAAACTAAGTGACCCCCCGTGCGGGGTCAATTTTGACCCGGGGGTCATAATTTTAACAATCTTGGTAGAAGTCCACTAGACAATGCTACATGCCAAATATCTTAGCTCTAGGCCTTGTGGTTTCAGAGAAGAAGATTTTTAAAGTTTTTCCTATATATGCCTATGCAAAAACTAAGGGCCCACCCTCGCGAGGTCAATTTTGACCCGGGGGTCATAATTTGAATAATCTTGGTAGAGGTTCACTAGACAATGCTACATGCCAACTATCTAAGCTCTAGGCCTTGTGGTTTCAGAGGAGAAGATTTTTAATGATTTTCCTATTTGTTGCCATAGCAACCAGAGTTCTGCATGGAATGGAATTCTTTGAACAATTTTGGTAGAGCTTCATGCAAGGAACATTCCTGCATAGTTTTATCAACATTGGCCTAGAGGTTTCAGAGGAGATGTCATTTGAATCAAAATGTTGACGGACGACGGACAATCATCGATCAGAAAAGCTCATCCTGGCGTAGCCAGGTGAGCTAAAAATGTTCGTTAGCGCTATTCTAGCATACTGGATTCCTACCAGTTCTCGGGCGGAAAATGAACATTTTTGTCTTTAGTGTAGCAATAAATACATGTACAAGTAAATCCATGAAATTTTCACATGATAAACTTAGGTTCTCGGATGACATTATAAACTTGTCAGTTTATCGACTTCATCCACAGCTTGCTTATAAATGAGGCCAAAAAAGGGGTACTATTTTTCTGTTAAAGCTACATTGGCCAACCAATTGTCGGACACTCAACTTTGAACAAAGCATTATTCCCAACAAAGGTGTTTAGTGCTTGTTTTATTATTTTAAATACATGTATGAACAAAAACCAATACATATATGTATATTCAATTCAAGATACACATCATTTAACTTGCATTATCAACATTTATAAGTTACATGTACATAAGGATAAAATATGAACAGTAATTATTTTTCTAGCACATGCTGATCCTTACAAAAAGAAAAAAGGGGAAGCCAAAAAGAAATGTAAGCGTAGAGTGAGCCTTGAACCCTGTCCGCGTGGGTGACAAACTATGATCGTAACCACTGTACCATTTCTAATACATTGTATTTTTCACAGTATTTAAAACTACTTATGCCATATCGATTTTATATTACGCCTCATCCGTTACACGGTCTTTTTATGTTTAAATCGTATTTCTTGAATATTCTTACTTTTAAACATTTTTGTTCAAATAAATATATATCTGACATAGTTTCATTCACATGGTCTGCAACATCGATATTCAGTGTACATTTACAAACTGAACCCTTGCTTTCATCACAGCGCATGCGCAATAAAATCGGAAAACCCCCAACTGCTGACAGCTTAGATTATAAATAGTAACAAAATAAAGAGGTGATTTAAGCGGGATGTTATAAAAATATTAGAAGTTTGAGTTAATTATTTAGGTTCTTAAACCGAAAGTGACATGGTTCCGTAATCTAGGACCTAGAGTACGGTATAAAGCCTGTACGGTACGAAACATTAAATCGCCCGAAGATCTGGTAGCGCCCGACAACTGGTAGGAATCCAGTAAATAGCATTAAAAAATCATACAAATAAAAATGAAACGCTCTTACTTGAACGACGTTCAATAATGCGCTGGACAACGTCCGTGTTGTTTACTTCATATTTATGACGTCACCAGCACTTTTTAAGCCCGGCACTGTTGACGCCGTACATGATGTAAGACTTGGGAGACAGGTCCATTGTTTACAATGGCCATGTACTACGCATAAATGAAACGGGTTATAATGACGCATGAATCTCTCCTATTAAAACACCGGCAAAATGGTAAAAAAAGCACATTTTATGCTAGAATTCTTGAAACGATATACGCTACTAAATAATACGTATCAGTATAACGATAATTGCACGTAGTTAATATCGTTGAACCAATACAGTTAAAATGCAACAGTTGATGCTCAGGTACTTTTTGCCAGGGATTTTTGAAGCAGTGAAAGTTTTCTGAAGAGATTCTGTGAGTGTGTGTCGAGAATTAAAGTGGCTAATGTTGTTGTGGTTTCATCTTTGTTGCTTTCCATGTCTGGTGTTGATGGTGGCTTACAAGTTGTCTACTGTTGCTGTAGAGGGATCCAGTTCCAAACGCGAGATTCATGTTACTAAAATTCAGCGGGTTGATGCAGTACTGTTGTAATGAAGGAGTGTTCAAATGATTACATCTGAGTACATTGCTATTTTATACAGACACAAAGATGGAGCTTCCAGTTGCCAGATGGTGGAATGAGCTACAGCAATGAAATTTGTACTATGTATTGATAGTTTTACTTTCATATTTCAACTTTGACTTTAACATACTGACATATTTTCGGTTTTTGAAGCGTGGAACATGTGTACAGTTTTGCTTGTACACTTCAACTCCGACATTGGCCAACCTTGACCGACTTTCTTGTTTTCTAAGCTATAGCAATGACATTTGACCTGGAACGTTTTGCATGCAGATTTCAACTTTAGAGCAAAACCATTCAGATGAGCGATAAGGGCCCATCATGATCTCTTGTTAACGATTCAAGTGTCATAATCCAGTGCCAAGTGCGATTTGGCTGGTTTTCGAACTTGATACAGATACCATGCCTACAAACAGTTTGACCAAGTCTGGTTAGACCGGACGAAGAGATGGACAATGTTTGCGGACGTCGCCGCCCGCCGCCGCGGGTGTTTCCATAATACGTCCCGTCTATGGACGGGCATCAAAAATTTGAAGGAGTTTTACTTAAAAATCAAGACTCCGAGCTGTCATTTAAATCAAATTCATTTTATACAAGTACAAATATTAAACAAAAAAACCCGGATCTTTTCTTGCAGTAGATTTAATCAAACTGAAATATACTATTAAGTCATCCACTTGAAATTAATTGATCATCAGACACCGATGGTCCAGCTCCGCTTTTCTTTAGTACATATTATTCATAATTCCGATCACTGGAATAGGCATCTCGGAATTTCTTAAAATTTCGTAAGTAATGTCTAGATTTACAGTCTTTGTTTAAAATGCCACCAATTAGAGGCTTAGTTGTGTTTACATTTGTTTGAGTAGCAGTATAAATATATGGTATTCTGTTTATATTCATCAATTCAATGTGAACTTTTTTTCTAAAATGTGTTAAACACTGTACATAGCATTGCAGCCAGGCGGTTCATGCTGTATATATTTCCATCATTTTGTAAACAAATGTGTTGAGGCACTACTGAAACCAAATCAATCACTTGTCGGGTAGCACAAATGTACATGTATGTAAAAGTAAAAATAAAAAACAAAACATACAAAAATACAAACCTGTTTCACCTTTAAAACAAACTCAAAAGTATTTTCACTATATTCAACAGAGATGAGGGATGTTGTATAAGTTGTATTCATTTCATATCGAGTATGAACACTATCTAAAACTAAATTTAAACTCAAATGGAAGTCACAGTAATAGTATATTATGTGTTGTATTTAGGAGTTAAAAATGAAGGCCCACTACCTTGTCCTCCTGCTGGTCACATACGTGTCTGCACATGCTGCAGACAATGTTGATATCGATGACAGTGAGAATATCAACGATGAACTTGCCGACAGCGAGAGCAGTATTGAAATTACAGGTAAACTAATCTAAGAGTACATTACTCGTACATTTACATGATTTAACATACGTATTATTTAAGTAGTATAGCTTGTGAACAAGGTGTCACGGTCACGTGACCCTTGTTTTAGTAGGCAATTTTGAAGGGCTTATACGTTTGACGCTGGTCGGAACATGCGGAGTAAGCCAGGATACGCAGGTATATCCAAACCATATTGCTTAAAAGACGGCGAATTCATTCTGGCTTTTAGAAACGAATAGAACGGCGAACGCCGGCATGCGTCAAACGTATAGCCCCCCCAAAAAAAAACCCTGACAATTTGAACAGCCATAGGCTTCTCCTTTCGCCTGCAAAGAAGATCGACTTTAGCTGAAACGCGTGTGGATCGTGTTTGTGATCTCGGCTTAAGTATTATAGGCTCCAAGATTAAGCATGGGTTTCACATTTAGCTTTTCAAAGGATTTCTTTTAAACTATGTAGTATAAACAAACTAATAAACGATGTAAAATGGGAAACCTTATTAACTCGACGAAATAAACATAAACTTACAGTATTTTACAAAATGAAAAATGATCTAGCACCTAATTATCTTTCAAACTTAATTCCTGAAGAGCCATTAAATAGATACAACCTTAGAAATAACAACAATATTACCCTAGTTCATTGCAGGACAGAACTAAATAGGGATTCCTTTCTCCCATCTGTAATGAGACATTGGAATAACCTACCAGATAACGTTAAATGTAGTACCACATCAAACAACTTCAAAAAGCTTAAATTCTAATCATTCTAAGCCTTCATCATATTATCATATTGGTAGCAGATACGGCCAAATACTTCATACACGTCTCAGGTTAGAATGCAGTTCACTTAAACATGATCTATTCAGAAAAAATATAATAAATGATCAGTTTTGTTCGTGTGGTGAAGTCGAATCAGCAACCCATTACTTAATAGCATGTCCAAATTTTACCTTCGAAAGACAATCGTACTTGCAAAACTTACCATGTCCTCTTACAACTAAAAACCTTCTATACGGAAATGAACACTTAACAAACAATCAAAATGCCGTTGTCTTTTCAAAAGTACGAAGACTTATACCTGCCTCCAAACGCTTTGGGGTCTAGGCGACCTGCCGACGAGTTCACGGGTGAGCACGGGTTAAAATCAAATGTAGCCTTATTGCGGATTTCTTTTTTTTTCCAGATTATTACCTCTTTATTCAGTCAGAACAGAAACTTTATTATGCGAAATTTAATTATCTGTTCTCTTACACAATGCCAAATAGTATACATTACTGCCGTAAAATAGTGATCTACCCGGAAAATGAATTAATATAAGTTTTCTTTGAAAGCTTGTTTTCAGATTACAATTATATTGTTACACCTTTGTACTATGTATGTATATATACAATGTATTTTCGAGAATAAATATTGTTTAAACTAAAGGATTTCTTAGGGTAAATTAAAGTGTAAGGCTAATAGTCTACTTACAAGAGTTGCTATCTCCCCTTACCAACACAAAATGGGATGAAATTAAACTGTAGGGCGCGGACTGCCGATGTGGTGCGGTTGTGAAAAATCAACAAAAATATGAGTTTGAATTTTTAATTTTCTTCTATTTTTTATTTAATGAAATATTTTCAAACATCCGCTGAAACTTTAAGGTTAAGTTATAATAAATGTACGCTTTCTTTAATGATTTCTAATAGGATATTGTTACTTAAAAAGTACACGTAATTGGTATGTTTAACGGATTATGTCCATCGATGCTAAAATCTCCCATGAAGTCTCAGAGTCTGCGACACAAAGGTTGAACTTGTATAGGAAAATACGAGTTGCCATTCTATGTGTATATAGGTCAGTCGCTTCACTATATGTTTATACTGGAATTTCAAAAGCGTTTGCAACGCTTTATCATTTGGTAGCGTATTATTTCAAATCTACACATATAATTGACTGGAATACTGGAATATTTATATGACTATATGCTCTAAAATATGTTATTGTATACAGTTTAAAGAACATTTTTTTTTTACAAAAATCTGAGAGCGAGCAGCTTAAAGTGCTGGGTAATCACTAGACCACGGAGGCGGATCTGGTCGGACATCATTATGAAAATAATGACCTGTATTATATGTTTTATGATGTTAGCATATGTCCCTTACTGTAACATAATGCACCGCAACTTAAATGTTGGGTTTCATGAAAATTTCGTGAAATAATAGATAAGTAGGTGGTGTGACGTATTCCTGAAGGATGTCTCATAAGTAAACTGGTTATATACAATTTATAAGCACTGTATTTTACTTCATCAAAAAGTCTCAAGCAAAACTATGTTTTTGAAAAAAAAAACAACAACAGCAACATGATGTGTTTTCAATGAACTGCAGGTCTGTGATTAAAATAAACTGATAGAAACCAAAATCAAGTACTGTTAGCGAAGTATCACTCATTGTCTGTAACAAAAATCCCCTTGTGCCCAATTTTGCAGAGGACACCTTGTTTTCAGCACTTTCAGTGCTTTGATTTTGTAATATAGATAATCGTACTGTAATTTGTACTTAAGTCTTCCGTTAAACTGTATATTTGAACGGAATGAAAACGGGAACGTCGTTTTCTTTCTGAATTCGATATTAATTGTCACGATTGCTATAATCATACATCCGCCAAACGAGGTTTTGCATTGGCCATAATAGGAAATCACCGAGTCTTTTCGCGCAGGCTCAAGTCCAAGGCAATTTCACCACACCTTATTAATCTCATAGAGGATTTTCATGAAAATTAAAGTGCTCATTTTATCAGAATCCATGTTCCAACTATGCCAGTTCAAGATCAAAGGTCGTGTGACTGTCGTTAGTGTGCTCTCTTGAACGTTAGCTTAGTTTATACACATTTACTTTAGCTCAATTGTGAAGAAAACTTGTAGCTTATCGAGTCACTTTCGTGTCCGCTCCCTGGAATAACAAGTACTGGTGTCATATGAGGAGGTTCGGTTGTGATCCCAGCGGGGCTCGAACCCGTTACCTCCGGGATGGTGTTAGGAGTCATTTTGTTGTGTCGCGTCGCATCCACTCACTCTATGTCTTAAGTTACTCTATACAAACTTGGCACACGCGCAGCTTACATGTATAAGAAGACTTGAAAATTTGCTAGTCACTCTTATGTAAGATTAAATAATGCTTTATAACTATTACTTCAAAGGAAGTCGATATTGCAAAAAATACCCCACTTATTTCTGATGCAATTCGTTTGTTTGTGTACGAATCTTATTCAATGAAATCTAAGTCAATTCAAACCTATCCCTATAGCAGTTGTGATATTTTGTTGATCTAGCAGGAGTCATAAGATATGGTTTTGAGAATTGCAATTGATCTATTTTTTATTTCAAACCAGATGATGCGGAAGAAGATCAGACTGACATAGGTCACAAGAATAGTAAAAAGATTGCTTTTTCGGCCTATCTTAGTGCTGATAAAATGCTCGCAAAGGATCAACACCTCAAATTTGACAAAGTTCTTTTGAACGACGGAAATGGATACGATGCGGGAACGGGAGTGTTCAGGTATTATGCTTAGATATTTAGCGTGTAGCATGGTCATGTGGGTCGCTACAAAAAAATGTTCAAACTATGGCCCCCGGGTCAAAATTGACACCATAACGGTGACACTTGAATTTAGGGTTATATAGAAAAGCTTTAAAAAGTCGTCTTTTCTAAAACCAAAAGGCGGATCTCAACAAATACTGTTTAAATCACGACCCCCGGGTCAAAAATGATTCTTTCTGTGATGCGATCGTTGACCTTGTATTAAAACTAATTGTAGCCAGGTAAGCAATGTGGGGGTATCTTGGCCCTCTTGTTTACCCTCTTCTGTATAATGTTTTCTTCTTGGACGTTATAGGCTATATTTCTTATTACATTTGATATTAAGTAAATGTTTTACAAAAAAGATAACAGAATGTATTTTTAGCTCACCTGAGCTGGCTCAGGGTGAGCTATTAGGATCGATGAATGTCCGTCGTCCGTCGTCCGTCCACACTTAGTTCGTTAACACTCTAGTGGTCACATTTTTGCCTCAATTGTCACGAAACTTGGTCAGGATGTTTGTCCCAGTAATTACTCGGACGAGTTCGAATATGGGTCATCTCGGATGAAAAACTAGGTCACATGACCCAAAAATAGAAAAATCTTGTTAAGGCTCTAGAGGCTACTGTTTCAGTCCAAATATCCTGGCAATTTGTCAGAAAGGTTGTTTGGTTGATTTCTAGCTCAAGTTTTAATATGGGTCATCTGGGGTCAAAAACTAGGTTACACAACCCAAATATGGAAAAACCTTGTTAACACTCTAGATGTAACATTTTCAGCCCAAATATCCTGGAAATTTGTCAGAAAGGTTGTTTCTATGATTTCTAGCTCAAGTTCGAATATGGGTCATCTGGGGTCAAAAACTAGGTCACAGAGCCCAAATATGGAAAAACCTTGTTAACACTCTAGAGGTAACATTTTCAGCCCAAATATCCTGGAAATTTGTCAGAAAGGTTGTTTCGATGATTTCTAGCAACTTTGTTAAAAGCAGTTGTACTCGGGTGAGCGATAAAGGGCCATCATGGCTCTCTTGTTTAAAATTACTAATTTGTGTTTGTGTATTTTTTTAATAAGGGCAAAAGTTTGTGGTGTTTACGTTTTTACCTACGTTGTTGCTCACCGACACTTAGGCCAAATCAAAGCCAAGCTGGTCTATGACGGAAAAGTCGTCAACGGAGCCGTTGCTGAAGGTAAATAAAAGTAATAAGAAAATACTACATGTAATATCGTTGGGACGTAAATATCATATTTCGTATACACATAGATGAAGAAACTGAACAGAAACTATAAATGTTGTTAAGCTGGTCACTGACCAAATATTTGCTTGCAGTTTGAGCGCCGTAAAGATATTCTACCTTTTACTTTATCATGTGCTTGTTTTGTTTGTGAGATGTCCTTGGCTAGATCTTGTTGATGGTGCTCTGTTTGATAAGTTTAGGTTTACTTCTTTTACAATTTTGAAATAATTTATTTATAAAATAGTTTAGTTTTAATGTTAATGTTAATGCAATTATGTTAAACAAAATGTAGATCAATTAGTAAATAAGCACAAAGATTTGTAAACGTTCATGTTTGAGATACATCCAGTGTCGGGGAAATCTTTTTTCTGCTCAGTGGTGTATCTAATATGTCCATTTCACTGTACCTCATATGTAATCTGCTCTATTAGACAAAACCTCTACTTCTTATCATGTTGTCCAATAATTTATATATTTGTAAATATTTCAGGAAGGCACAAGTACCATGACTCCCAGGGCACAAACACAGCCATTATACATGTGTGTAAAGGAAAGTCTGTATGGGTCGAGGCTGCAAAGTCTGGAAAAGTAGAAGGCAACACTGCTGACTACAGATACACCTCGTTCAGTGGCTTTCTGCTCTATGAAAAATGAATTTCGGCGTTTCTATTTGAAAGATAGCCATAAAAAAAACTTTAGTATAGCGTTTCTTTTCACTTTCTGTGTCTGTGTAGTAACGACACGTTGATATATTTTCAGTTTTTTTAACTTTTTGCAAACGAATATTTATCAGTTGAAAAAAAAAACAACTTACACAGTCTTACTTGTGTTCAAATTCTACACTGATATAAATTCTGTTTTTGTTCACAAGTGTTAGTGCATTGTGTAAAATTGTTATATTCTAAAATTTCGAAATAGCAATACTGTGTATTCGCTCCTCAGTTAAAAAAAAATCTGATTCGTATGTAATTAATTCGTCAAAATCTAAGCTACTGAATGAACAGATATGTCGCATCATGTGTTATATAAGTCATCTATAAAGCGTAATTCTAATATCTTAACAATTAAACATTTCCTTTAAATTAGTGCGAGTTATGAATCTATTGGCACCCATATGTATACCCCACTCTACCCCTTCGAATAAAGTGATGTATATTGCTTTGCAGCTGTCGGTAGGTTGGTCGGTCGGTCAGTAAATCTTTGGTTTCTGCTCAATAACTTGATAACGCTTTTTCAAGCTTGGTAGGGACATTGGTCATGGATGGTAAATGAACCCCTATTCATTTTGAGGTAAAAGGTCAAGGACACAGTGATTGCATAGTGTCAGACATGGTTACTAGGTTAGTTATTAGGTTTGCCGTTTCCTTAAACGGACAATGAGGCTTCGAATGTGTGCTGGGAGAAACAAAATGGTCGAAAGACTTTCTTAATCACAGCTTGCCAGTCCTAGCCATGTAATGTATATTGAACAGACGTATCCAGCGTTCTATATCCATTAAAAGACACAATGGGAATGCTTCAAAAAGGCAACATACCGTATAACTGTTGCAACATTTCCGAAAATTCGTATACAAAATACATTATACTTACATATGTCGTGAAAAGTACTGCCTTAATAATCATAAAAATTGTATGGCTATGGAAATATTCATGTATAATAGAAATATAGCAATAATATGCTGTTGAAGTCTCAGGAATAACTTTAGATGTAAGTTTAATTGCACTTCATATTACATTCTTGTTAACATTAGATATATAACCTGCAAAATTGATCATTATTACTACAAGAAATCATTCTGAACGTTGCTTTTTAAAATTAAAGTACATGCTACATCGTATATAGCGTGCTGTGGTATTTCTTCCATGATACTGAGAAATGTACGAAATACTGTCTTACAACGCTTTTTAGCGAAGAATCTACAAAAATATGATAGCAAGGTAAACAGAACAGAATCAGCAGAATACTTTCTATCATTATTCTATCTGTAAATCCATTTTTCTTTATTATGAGTATTGGAAGTTACACAGGGAGTTAAATTAAGAAGTAAGACATTTTATATTTTGTCACAAAGAGCCATTAAATATTAGGGATACATGTAACAGTTGCACAAGCATAAGATAAAATAGCAAACATACTTCGGTGACCCGAACACATGATCTGTCATAATTATTGTTTGCAGAACTCTTGTCAAAGGGGCTTCATGCTGCTTGCCATCTCAATTAATATCTGACAGAGTAACTGGTACATGGAATTTCATGTTACACAATTATGGATTTATTAGGCACTGGATATGATGTGATATTCACCATACAGAAGTAATATTGACCGAAATGTCAACCAGGTGAATGTTATATCATATTCAATGCCTAAAAAGTCCATAAATATCTAATTATATCTTTACAACATAATTTCTCAGACATTTTTTAAAAATTTTATTCATTGGTCTGAATTTGAATTTGCAGTTCAATAGAATAATTTTGCAAACCACTAAAATTTAACTGAAAAAGAGTTACTAATAAAATACAGTTGAACCTCCCTGTAGTAATTAACTGTTCCCCTGAAGGTCAAATAGTGTGACAGTGGCAATCAGTTTCGTTTTAACATTATACATTGTATATCTTTTTAAGTTTTTGTCGCGCACAAAAGGAAATATAATGTTGAGATACTAAGAGAAGAATAAAGAATGTTGTAACACAAGTCTAAGGATTTGGAACAATTCCTTTCAATTATTTATGTCGTGAAACCAGGGCGAGGGGAGTTATTGTGATCATTCGTTTAGCGAAATATTATGTATTTGAGCTTTCCCACAAAACATGAAAGAAATAATGGAATTCAAAATAAAATTTCGTTTTGTTACTGTATCTGTTACACATCATTCTTATTTGCAATTTAATTCATTCAACAAATACATTATACTCATTTTATGTTTTCCAGTGAATTATAGAGTTTTTCTCAGTGAAATAAAAGTGATAATCAACAGTTTTGAAACAGTGGATTACCATTTTTATTTTCACTGTTTTTGCCGAACTACCTTTTAACCACATTCCAAACAAAAGTCCCATAATTTCACACCCAGAATCTCGAGCTCTAAAAGTATCATACACATGATTGACAGTGAGTGATTAATCACACTAAAATACTTAGCTTTATCCAATTTCTCACCTGAGAATACATATTTCCCCATATTTACCGGTCATAGAACAAAACATAATTCGAAAACTGGCTGTAAAATTTTGTTTTTGAAATATAGTGTTGTGGGTATTCATTTTTCTAGTTACATCATTTTCTATCCATCTATAGCAATTTTGAATCAAAATTTGAGATAAAGTTGATTTTCAGTTTTTTTTCACCACCATCCAATTTTCACAGTATTTTCTTAATATTTGTATAATCATGGTCTGAAACCTATGAGTCACCTATACGTCACTCGTGAAAATATCAATGTTTGGTGTTCACTTGTGAATGAAACTGATATTTCACCGAAACAAACAAATTACCTCTATATTATTAATAATTATTGTTGAAATATACGTCGACCAGGACTAAGTTCAGCCACTTGATTTAGTTTTAGAAATATTCCCAAAATGTAAAAGCTTTTTGTTAAACGTGGAATTATTTTGAAGTTATCAATACAAAGGACGTGAGTGAAGTAAGAATCGGTTGAGTTTAGCAAAGTACTCAAAATATTTTGATATTAGGCAGGTCGCGTCATTTCAACGTGACGTTAGACGTGAAGCCCATCAACATAACGCAACTGCAACGAATTTGAAGTTGATACAGTATATGTATCAGTGTCAGCTAGAAAAACGTACAAAGTACCTATCACAGATGATAAGATATATCACACAGGGATTTGGCTTCCCACATTTGACCCGTCATTCATGCGTAAAATAAAAAATAACAAAATGAAAAGACTTGAGTCAGTGAGTAAAATAATTGTGATCAATACCGCTAGCCTAGGACACCAAAGAAGAAAGACAGCTTAATCAAAAATGACAACTTTAGAAAATAAGCAACGTTTGTCTTTCTTGAAATATACGGGAGACGAAATACAACAATCACATAATTTATGCTGCTCATGCAAATAAGAATGATGCTATTAATACAGTGCAAACAAAAAAGTACTTATATGGTCAAGCAAACTTTTATTGTTCAATTGAGTGCATGATGAACGTTTCAGTCTAAGTTACTTTCAGGACCGCTTCCTATATTTGAAAATTCAAATCGTTTGATTTGTGTGGTAAAATCTTCATTTATTTTTAAATTCTGTCACTTGATTGTGATCATTAATTACAGTACATGTACATGTTAAAGCAGTGTTACTTGAAGATTTGACGTAGAGGTTTGAAGGATTTTGAGATTTATCTATAGTAATGATGATGGCTGTATGCATGTTTCCGCTAGATAAGATATAAGTTCAAACATGCTTCCTTGTAAGGGCGTAATTAAGTACCTACTCAATAGTTAATTGAATTTTAACTGATTACTACTGATTAACCACTGAATGGTCACTAGATCCTGGTATATAATGGCCTGTCAGATAAAGTAAGCGTTTAAAGAAAAATAAATGATTATGGTTTTAATTTATGTTTCCTATAATCAGAACCTTTCTTCAAAGTGCATTGATTTCGTCTGCCATATTCTTTGAACATTGTCCAATTTTAAAACGCAAATTCATCATGCCGAATCAAAGTCGAAAAGAAACCTCCTCCAACAATTGAAAAAAGAACCCTTTTGTTTTACAGATTCAAATATTTTGATTATAACTGTGGTAATTCATATATCAAAGCTTTGTGTGTTTTCGTGACATACTGAATGGTAACATAACTGCAATAGTTTCAGCTACAGTGCTGGTATATCAATGCTTTGTGTGTTCT
Source organism: Saxidomus purpurata (assembly GCA_022818135.1). Classification (NCBI taxonomy): domain Eukaryota; kingdom Metazoa; phylum Mollusca; class Bivalvia; order Venerida; family Veneridae; genus Saxidomus; species Saxidomus purpurata. The sequence continues at coordinate 45,194,267 of JAFMSR010000008.1, read as the reverse complement.
CGTGACATACTGAATGGTAACATAACTGCAAAAGTTTCAGCTACAGTGCTGGTATATCAAAGCTTTGTGTGTTCTCGTGACATACTGAATGGTAACATAACTGCAATAGTTTCAGCTACAGTGCTGGTATATCAAAGCTTTGTGTGTTCTCGTGACATACTGAATGGTAACATGACTGTAATAGTTTCAGCTACAGTGCTGGTACTATCAGTACAGATATTGTCAAAGAGAGTTTTCTATGCAAGGAATTCCGACAAGTCGTCATTACTATAATTATGTTACAAGAAATATCTTTAAACAAGAACTACCTTTAACAAAGATTGTATAAGTAATTCTTATTAAATATATAGGTCCGTGGATAAATGAATAAATTTGTAAATATCGTATCACAAATCAAGTAAAATGACCACAAAAAGTCCGATAAACAAATACTGCCGACCAAAAGCAACTTGTTAAGATACGTCGTGTGTCGTATGTCGTTCGTCCCTGTCCATAACTGCTGCTAACCACGTATTCTCTCCTGACATTGTGCTCTCTTGTCCAGACTACAAAGCCCATAATTTAGATCTTTGATGTGAGGCATCTTGTAGTAAATTTCTGTCAAATTTGTTAAAATCTTGCCCATAGGATCAAACTTGGCTCGCCCGAGGATCATTTGTTCTACATAGTCTTATATCGGAAAACATTTGAAAATGTCTAGTTCAAACCACAAGGTCTAGAAATTAAGATACACAGTGTGCAACATTTTTCTACTGGACCCAAGCTTGTTCAAAGTATGTCCCTGGGGTTAGGTCCTTTGCCTGTAAATGGAGTTATGGGAAAAACCTAGCTTCCAGTGATCTCCTATAGCAACGATTGACCTACCTAGCAATCATTATCTTTTAGCAACAACCAACTTTGACTAGTGAACAGTGACATCATTATCAACCTGTAACTTCCCTGGCAGCTAGTAACTTTTGAGCAACCAATGACTTTCCGTAACAACCAGTGATTCTTCTAGCAATCAGTGATTTTCTTAGCAAACATTTGTATCCGCTTGCCACCAGTGATTTCCTTAGCGACCATTGAAACCCTTAGCAACTACCAACAGTTTTTCTGTGAAAATCACTGACTTTCCCTGGTTATCAGTGATTTTCTTAGCAGCGACTAACTGCCTCTAGCAGTTGGTGTTTTTAGCGACCAGAGACTTCTTTAGAAACTAGTGACCTTCCGTAGGAACCAATGGCTACCTTAGCAACTACTTACTCCCTTTAGCGACAAGTGACTTCCTTAGGTTAGTGGTCTGGTACTCAAGTAAACGATAAAGTGCAATCATGGCGCTTTTCTTTTATTGCTGCTATTAAAGTTGCTCGCTCAAAGTTTCCGGCGAAAAAAACAAATTCCTTAAAGATGATATACGAGTAAAAAATCTAGGTTGCAATTTACAAAAATTCATTGAAAATGTAGATGATTTTGGCTTAACGGCATTGTTACGCTATGATGTTATATTGGGATTTCCAGACACGTTTGTAACGCTTTTAAACTTATTTTTTTTCATTAAAATCTGGAAGCGAGCAGCTTTTAAAGCGGATTAGTTTTACATGCCATCAGCCGACAAAACAAATTGACACAATGTAAAGACTCTCGAAGATATGTAATATGACTGGAATTATGAAATTTGATAATGTTTTGCATCATGTTTTTCTTCCGTTTAACATAATCCTTAAATATATTTTCTGCAAGTTTGTGTAGTGTATTTTTGGTGATATTTTTACTTTGGAGTATGAGTTTGACGTACCTTCCAAACTCACGCGTTTTCGATTTTTTTGCAATTTCACTACTCAAATGCTGATGTCGCAATTCAATTCATTTACCCGAAACATTACATTCGTTATGTGTGTACCGCAGACAACCTTTCGAAATGTTCTTGGAAATATTAAATTAATAAAATTTGCATGTCTACAGTTATAAATCAAAAGAAGTAATTGATAACCACTTGAAATTAACTGTATAGATGGTAAGATAAACAGGATATCGGTCGTCTGTCGCTATTGTTTGGTATTTAATACATTTGCCATTTGGCTGCGTGACGACACAGTTACTCCTTTACAGCGGTAAGTAAAATATTTATACACATGTTTCTCTTGCTAATAAATTTCTCTTGAAAGCAATGGAAAACTTGCTCGCTGTAAACTCGTATTTGTTAAAATACTGATTTCGATATTGAACTTGATCTTTTTACTTATTCGAGAGGCTTTCAGTCTATATACTTTTTCTCGTGAATATCACACATACCTCACATAGTACCGCATGCAGATCTGAAATATATATTGTTTTCGATATTCAGTACCAGTCTCGAACTCACGGTGTCGTTTTGGCTCAGGGTCCGATGTTCTAGTTTAGCATCTAAATATTAGTTGGATTGATGTCATCAGTTTAATGTAAACTTGTATTTAAAGCTGTCCGCTCTCGGCTTTGGTGAAAATATAAAGTTCCTCAAACTGTCTGAAAATAAGATATTTCATATTTAGATTAAGATATTGTAGAACGAATAGTAAAAATAAAAAAATGTTCAAATAGTATATCTGTATATTTGAAATTATACGCATCCCATTTCAAACGCTATAAACATACATGTGTATTGTTGCGATGATACGCCTACCAACATGTCCATACTATTTTCTCAAAGTGGCAGATTTTAAATCGATTTTTACTTGTTTCAAGTTCACATTTTATTTTTAAGTATATCATTTGGAGAACTTATTTTTCACCGGAAATTGTGAGCGAGCAGTTGTTGGTTGACATAGAAGTTTAACATTCGTAGGCTGCTTGGTATGTAGCCTGCTGCTCAGACACCTCCGTATTTAGACTGATTGTCATATTGATAAGTAAACAACCTCAGAACAGGAACTACAAAATGTATATTAAATCGAATATAAATCATTTTGAGATTTAATGTTCAATTTGATATTCACATTGGTTACATTTTCTCTGGTATTGAAACCTTCGATTATAAAGTTTTAACACCAACATCGTTTAGAAAAGTAAAGATTACTAGTAACTAAGCCAGACTAGATCACATATTTTTTACTACTTTTCTTATTAAATTGCGTCAAATCTGGTGGTGTCGATGAAAATGTATTGATAATAGACTTACAGGGACATACCCTATCACTGGTGTCGAACTAAATAACCCCAAAAACCTGAATAATAGAATTTTTGGAAGTATTGTAACTTAACCTAAACGTTTCAGCTATGCATTCCAGTCATTATAGATAAAATCAGCGGTTTGAAATATGCTGCAGTACATTGATTGTTGTAAAATAGGGCATTTTTCGCCATAGGTTCTTCTTTGAAATTGTATTTATTTATCATTTTACGTTCATTGAACACATACTCTATGCTTCGAAAATATAACCGGCTAGATGTAGGGTATGTTCCTTTAATCATAAAAGAATACTCCAGCTATTATTAACATTTTACATTAAAAGGTGTTTGCTGCTGCATATTTTGGATCTTTAACCATGAAGGCCCTCTACCTTGTCATTCTGCTGGTCACGTGTGTGTCGGCAAGATTTGTAGAAGAAATGAAAATCAGTGAAAGCGAGAGTTCCTACGATGGTATAGATGACTTCAGCGGCAGTGGAAGCATGGAAACTGCAGGTAAGCTTGAGAGGAAAAAGTTTATTAAAATGAATATCATTACAGATGTTCAGGGACAGATCAAACGAGAGTAAATCTACAAAAACGCCGCCATCAAGAAAAGATACGATTTCTTATCAACTGACTGTTCTAGTATTTCTTTTATAAATATACCCTTATTTGTATTAATAAATCTTTATAAGTCAAATAATAGTAAATAAAACTGGAGAAACATTTCCATTTTTTCTCGAGTTAATGATATGTATAGGGTACTGAAGTGCATTCCTTTGCCACATTGATGCAAGTTCAAGCACGACCGCTACTCCCAACATAAAGCCAGTGCCTTAAAGCTGCTCACTCAAAATTTCAGTTCAAAAATATTATTTTTGCAATATGATAATCATGCATTCAAGAACAAAACTTGTAACTTAATGCAAAAATCAACAACGGAAGTAACAATATAGGTTGCATTTTGCATAATTCCATTGAAATTGTTGGTGGGATTTGATTTAACGGCACCGCTACGCTATATGGTTTGATTCAGATAATCAAAAAAAGTGTACGTAACGCTTTATTATTTGGTAGTGTATAATTTCAGATATACAGATATACTCGACAGAAAATTATACTTGAACCTTTTTGTTTGACCAGTCGTTCTAAAATATGTTATTTTCAGAGAGTTGGAAGAACTTTATTTTTTCACCAAAATCTGAGAGCGAGCACGTTTAAACATGTATCATATTGATACAGTCACAGAAATACTGCAGAGAAGTTAGATACATTATGAATAGAAATACAGCTCTCTGTTACGAACTATATTTTACATGTACGTAATTAAGAAATTAATATATAAGATATAGAGGATAATTGTTGGTTTCGGTGTAATATCACGTTATAATTTCACCGCGTGGGCACCAAAAGTGATATTTTCACGCTCGGTATTTTTTTTACGTTGATCCGGGTTAAAGATTGCAAAACAATGAAAATGAAAATGAAAATCAATGAAACTGTTTCAAAATTGTTGATTATCACTTTTATTTCACTGAGAATAAATTATCTTTATAAAACACTGCATACATGTATCGTAGTCTTATTAATGTAAGTATTTATGCTTGAATAGCTAACAATAACATCCTCAGAGAGTATTGTTCACTTGTGGATCTAGCAGCAGTTAATCATAAACAGTTTTACTTTCGAATATTTCATATAGAGCCAGAATCTTCCGTGGATGAAGACCAGTCTGGATTTGGTTTGCCAGAATCTTCCGGGGATGAAGACCAGTCTGGTTTTGGTTCGCTAGATTCTTCCGGGGATGAAGACCAGTCTGGTTTTGGTTTGCCAGATCTTCCGGGGTGAGACCTTGGATTTGGTTTGCTAGAAGCTTCCGGGGATGAAGACCAGTCTGGTTTTGGTTTGCCAGAATCTTCCGGGGATGAAGACCAGTCTGGATTTGGTTTGCTAGAAGCTTCCGGGGATGAAGACCAGTCTGGATTTGGTTTGCTAGAAGCTTCCGGGGATGAAGACCAGTCTGGTTATGGTTTGCCAGAATCTTCCGGGGATGAAGACCAGTCTGGATTTGGTTTGCCAGAATCTTCCGAGGATGAAGACCAGTCTGGTTTTGGTTTGCTAGAATCATCTGGGGATGAAGACCAATCTGGTTTTGGTTTGCCAGAATCTTCCGGAGATGGAGACCAGTCTGGTATAGACCACAAGTTTGGAAAAAAGATTGCCTTCTCAGCCTATCTCAGTAAAGATAAAGAACTAGGAAAGAACCAACATATCAAATTTGACAAAGTCTTGGTGAACGACGGAAACGGATATCATGCGGCGACGGGGACATTTCGGTAACCGTTTTCGTATTTTTGTGTAATATTGTAGTGACTCTTTGGTAAAATGCACCTCGTACCTATATCCCCAGATCAATAGAGTAATAACTCCATAAAAGTAGAAGCAAAATGGTGAAGTTACGCTAGGTTTTACCAAACATCCGGGTTTGTGACTGAAGGAAAATATGTCATTTGTAGTATACAGTATTTACCTTGTCTTGGCGCTAAAATCGTTGCGCTCTTTTCCAAAGAGTCATTTACAGATATGTGTCTAGATAATTTTTAAATGTACGTGCATCCGTCCACCTGGACGATATATTGAAACAGTTGTGTAGTTACTATACATGCATTTATAGAAATATTCAATCAAATTTTATAACATTGTGACTTGTCTCCTGCAAATGTCGTGCATATATCATCAATTGCATTAGAAGTACATCATTTGACTTGCAAAGTAGTTTGTCCTATGTACACTGGATATGTATACTTGTTACGTAAATGCTACCAAACATGTATTGCATTTTACTTGTATTACTCTGGGTAGTTGCCATGATATAAACAGATGACATCTTGGCGTTTTGTTTCATTCACAGTGTTCGTTGTGATTTCGTTTTGCAGGTGATAAAGGTTGTAACATTATGTTTGCTTCTTAAATTATTTGTTAAAACCAGAAGAATTCAATTTCATCTTAAAAATATATTGATCTAACGAATGTAAAACGTTTATCTAACAAGGGCGGAAGTGGACGGAGTATACGTCTTTACCTACGTTATTGCTCAGCGTCATCGCCGTGAATTCAGAGCAAAACTTGTCTATAATGGAAAGGTCGTAAATGGAGCGATTGCCGAAGGTAACGTTACAGTAATACATTTTGTAAAACATGTCGATGACATGAACATTTAGAGGTTTATGTCACTTCAAAGACTTTATTCTTACACTTAATCTATGTAATAGATACATGTAGAGTACTGTTTGCGGGAATAATAACGTTACTGTTCGAGCATACAGTTTTCTATCTGATTTGTATTATGGCCATTTTCCTATGTTACTATATTGAAAATATGCTCTATCTCAGTTAGAGTACAGTTTTAAGCTCCGCCACTTGCACAAAACAAGGTACATCAATGTATCATAAATATAGTAGTTTGCTCTTATGTAGATTAATCCCAAAGCCATGATACAATTTGTCATTCCTTTCATTGATCGTCTCCAGGTTAAGGAAATAGTGCGGCAAACAAAATAGAGAATACAGTTCTGTTATAATCACCTTGTCGTCTATTGAACGGCTAATCATGCCTGTCTTTTGCATGTACTTTGGCATAAATGTATTCCCGAAAAGCGCTTGAAAGCTTTCGAAGTGTTAAATTTAGACAACAAGGTAGCAAAAGTCGCCTAATTTAACTTATCGCTATGTTGTCTATGCTATAATGGTGTTTCATCTGTCGGTTAATAGTCTATTGTACATAAGCACAATGCACATTCACTATTGCTTTTTTCATGGTCTATCGGTTTGTGTACGTGTGGACGTGCGTGTGCGCGTGCGTGTGGACGTGCGTGTGCGCGTGCGTGTGTGCGTGCGTGTGCGCGTGTGTGCGTGTGTGTGATGTATGTTCTATTGGAAGCGTAATATTAACTAAAAGTTTTCTAACAAAACGAACCTTACTTCTTCAGGAAGGCACAAATATCATGACGTCCAAGGCACAAACACAGCAATTATTCATATGTGTAAAGGGAAGTATGTATGGATTGAGGCATCAAACAAGGGTCATCTAGAGGGAAACAATGCTGACTACAGATACACAACATTCAGTGGCTATCTGCTATACGCCAGACGTTAAATGGCTAAACAGCGATAAACTCTGACCGTTCTTGCTCGAAATGGACCGTATTACTTGTATCTAGTCACCTCCAGTGTAGCTTGCATGTAAACAAATAAAACTAAACAGTTCTCTTTTTTAGTTTTATGTATTTTACTCTTTTTTTCTTATCGTGTACCTTTTATGACTAAATAGTCAAAAGTCACAATTATACATTATATTTTAGATTATTCTTCAATGAATGACCTGAACATTTTATTCATATTGTTTGCTAACAGTAAGACTGTTCGGAACATGTAAATTGAAAATTTCGTGTTGTCTTGAATTGTACACTGACATATGAGACATGTTAAAACAATGCCATAAGGTACATATTTGCGGTAAGGACACAGAGATGCAGATATATATCGAAACGATTACAGTATGAGATAGACAATGAAGGGAAATAAAAAGTAAAACATAAATACCGATGCATAAGGCATTTCTAAAAATAAACATCTCTATATTTCAGAAAGTACTTTGCTCATCTTTATCGCTAAGTCGAGTAATACCATACTATACACTGTCCTAGAATAAAAGTGGTTGTTCTTACTAACTGTTCTCAAGATTAATCGTTGGTCAGTTCCACAGATTAAAGGCAGCGTTATGCAATATAACTAGATTAGCAACATCAACGCTGCTGTTTACATTAACTGCATAATAGGTATATGTAACATTACTGGTACAGTAATTTTAAGGTTAATTTATAAAAAAATGAACGTTTTATAAGTTCATTAGTTTAAAACTGATTTGATTCGGAAATACCGCCTATGTTTAAAATCCGTCTGATGCAAATCTACCGGGAATGGAGGTATCTGGTAATTCAAAATACAAATTAACAAGTATTGGAATGCAATGCAAAGTTTACTGAAAGTTTCTCGTGAAATATGACCAAAATGAACCAAATGTACCATTAGTCAAATGTACCATTAACCAGTTGAAGAAGAGATTATTTTAGACCATGAGAAGTAATTTAGAAATGGTACTAATTTATAGTGTACTTACTCCGGTTTATTGCAATTGTTGTTCAACTGTTAAATCAATTCATACATTTTTTGACTCGAACATAAATGGCAGAAAATAAAAACAATCCCGAAAACATACACGAGGAAAAGTATATACTACATCTAAAACAAGCGCTGTGAGCGGTGAAGACTTCGGGTTACAAGTAGCTTGTAAGAATTACACATTAAAGAAGGTAAACAAGACTATTTTGACATTATCGTATTCCGTTAACCTAAATCAAAACCACTCCCATGTATTAAACAAGTCTGGCTTGCGACGGTATATATTTTCGATATTGAAATTTTCAAACCTCCGACTTTAACTTATTGAATATAATGTCCGAAGCGAGATGGAAAAAAAAACGTATTAAAGAAAGTTAGATACACGTGTTTAATAGTAACTTGCCACTCGTCGGTTTTAATAATAATAATGAAAATTTCTTTATTTTCAGAAGGTAACACATTCTGATATTTTACAGAAATCCATAACAACATCGTATTTAAAATGCGGCCTTCTATAAACAAATCTGAAAAACAAAAAACAAATGACGTATCACATTAACACGGTGTTTGTTTGATTAAAGAGGCCGTATCGCCTTCTAATTTCGGTTTCATCTTAACAGAGTAAGCGGTCCTTATTTCCTGAAAACTAATATTGGATTTCTTAAATAATACACAGATGTGGTGAGATGTCTATAAGGCTTCTGTTCAGTTAACAGCATAAAACAACTTCTGTCATGCTATTATACTTATTATGTACAATGTAGTAAAGTTATAGAATCATATCAATCATACATTTATAAGTTTAATGTACCGAAAACGAAAATCTTTAGTTTCATTTAAAATTAAATATAAATGCTAACCTAACAGCTGTAAGAGCGTCAACGCTGAATACTACTCTTTGTCAAAGTGTGGCAAACTTATGTTTTGAAAAAGAGTCAAACATTCAATGATTTGGACATCTGCATAAATACTATAGAGCACAAATCATTCCATAACTGTGTAAATGAGTGACACAGTACAACGTTTATGAAACGTAATAATACAAATTTATATGAAAATGAAGCAAAAACAACCACCAACTGATTTGAGTGTTTTGGATTGGTTCTTCGTCTCGATGATATTGACAAGTCGAAAACTGCTTTAAGATACCTGCTCCTCCGCTCCCAAACCTTATACACAAAGATCGATTACATTCTAATCTTGATCAATCTCCACTGTAATACTACCGACATCTCAGTCGTCTTTCCAAATCACCTACTTTTTTTAAATCTATTTTAAATATATGTTTCAATCCAAGAGTCAAAGGAAGGAGAAATTGTGAAGATGTTGTTTAATGTTCAGGGAAACATGAGGTAATGCCTCTATGGACTGAGGCCAGTCTACACAAACTTATGTATCCCTTGCTTCTTTTACGACTGCATTAATAATCGTAACGATGTTAAACGTAAGTTTAGACAATTCCTAACGCTCCCCTTACAAAGGATTCAATGGCGAAACTAGAGTGATTCAGCGAAAGTTAAAACAAGGCTGAAAAGAAACCCTGATATAAATTTAGAATGTTGATAAGATTTGAATGAATGTTGAGAGTGTTTAAGGATAAAATCTTTGCCTAAATTAAAGTGTCAACGGAATGCCCCCTGTCCAAGATTGCGAGAGTCGCCGCTACATGTGGCGATAGACAGCCTTTTGTGACCACACTTTGCATATTGGTTTCTTTAAAAGTTTGATTCTGATAAATCCTCATATACGACAATATCAATCAGTGGTTTATATACCCATGTAGTATGTATACATTGTATTTCCAAGTGCTTTACACAAGACGTGCTCTTTTTACAATCTATCTAATTTTTACGAATATACAACGTATGTTACTAAATAAAAGCATAACCCCGCGAAATCCAGGATTCTAACACTGTATCTCCAAAATGTCTTATATGCACTCGGACGATAACAGATTTATGTGTGAGGTCTGTTCAAAATATCATCAACTCCTTCAAACACACAATGGTAGTCACAAATTGATATGGTAAGATAATCACTTTACTGGCGTTAGATGTCTTTTATTGAAAGTTTATTGAACTGTGATGCATTTGTGAACCGTCAGACAAGTCAGAGAACTCTCTATGATTTTAGCAATCTATATTATGTATAGTAAATACCATGGTTACTGTAATTTTCATCATTCAAGGCAAACAGTCACCCGATCACTAACTCGTTAAGAAAGATCAACGCTAAAGCACGGTGGGGAATCACGTGATCAAAATAATCTTGAAACAAAAGTAAATCTATAAAAATGTTAAAAAATAATGAAAGTTGTTTAGCTTTAAATATGAAATGTAACCTATCTTATGGCGACATTCATGTATTCTAGAACTACATAGGTCTCAATCATAGTCTCCTTCCTATTGTAATAAATACTTTAGTACACTCACTGAACTAATTTATTTTTGAAGTGTACGTTTAGCACAATCAGAAGGTGATTGTTATTGAGACCTGAGTAGTTCTAGAATACGTTAATGTTGTCATAAGATAGGCTACTTTTTGGGTCGATTGTTAAAATCGAGCCAAAGTTAACAGAGTATATCGGCCTTACCCAAGGCACAACATACAAACAAGTGTTCCATATAAACAGTTGTTAGGCATTATAGCGATTTCTGTTTTCAAAATTATATAGTAATAAATCTAAATAATTTAAAAACATTTCAGAATAGAATAATATTAGTTCGTTGTTATTCTTTTAAATGTGTAATTAATCGTAAATACTATCAATGCGCGAACGAACGACTTGGACATACACTTTATAATAACTCGTTTTTTACCTATAACTCTATAGTCGGAGGACATAGAGCAGTTGGTAGAGATGCTGGAAATTGAAATGCTCTGACTTACTGCGGCGGACGCGAGTTCGAAACCCATGTAATACAGTTTTTTTACATTTTTTCTGTTTTACTTATAATTTTAAGACTTTTAAACCATTTTTAAATGTTTTACAGCAAATAATCATGAAAACTTCATTCATGTTAAACTTATAAGGATAATGGTAATAAGACATACTGTATACATATTATTAGATAACAGTAAAGTTCAGTCAGTAGTCGTGTCAGGTTTTGCTTGTACAACCAGAATTGGTTTCCTTGGGTTCTTTTTGGGGCCATGCCTCAACATCAATCATCACCAATTTCTAGAATATTTTCATGTCAGTTTTGTTTGTGGGTTTGGGCCCGCTGTGATACTTTGTATCACTGTTTTTCTTGTTCAGTTATTAATTTTCTCGGTGTCTTCTTTGATCTTGCTCATTGTTCAGTTTTGCCTACAATTTAGGATAGGAATTTATTTTGTATTATTGACACAATACACTCAACCCTATGGGCAAATCCCATAACTTTTGAATGACATTAAAAGTTGTGCAAACTTTGAATTTTCAGTTCAGGTTTGTAAAACTCCACTTCTCAGTTACCATTCACAGCTATGATACTTTATAGGGTAGTTGAACATACATGTAGTCACTGAATGCAAAAGGTAAGCACATGGGTTCCTATCAAAAGTAAAGTTTACACATATGGTTAAAGGTCAAACTCTGTGGACATTTGTGTCTCCAGTTTGTTGATAACTTTACTCATGCATGGGTTGCCCTGATATTTACACATGTATGTGTATGCACTTTCAGTCCTTTGATTATAATCACAGCTGAACAGCTTTCATTATTTTATAACAATATTTCATATACATGTATTAACATCAGACTATTTTGATCATGTGATTTCCCACCGTGTAAAGGCCAATTCGTAAACCTTACATCTATATGTTTCTCTATACTCCCAAGTAGACGCACGGTATAAAGTGGGAGGTAGCAATTATGACAAATAAAATACGTAATGGTCAGTAGAAACACAGAAAAAGACTGAGAATTTAACGTGCAGCATTATGTAAACGATAACAACTTACTTATGAAATTAGGTATGAGATTTTAACCATACAGTTCACCTGAATTCAGTAGACGAGGCATGAACAAGAGAATACATTTGAACAAATTAACAAAAATAACAAAGCCTAAATGCAGTGTTATGTAATATAACTCGATAAGTAGCAGCAACGTCAAAACGTTTATAGTTAGCACTACTGGCTCACTAATTTTAAAAAAAAAAAAAAAAAAAAAAAAAAAAAAAAAAAAAAAAAAAACCATTAGTTTAAAGTGATTTAATTCGGAAAGACCGCCTATTTTTAAAATCAGTCTGATTCAAATCTGCCGGGATCGGATGTATCAGGTAATTCAAAATACTACCTGTTGCGGTAGAAACGCTTTTGTGACCGCACGTTGCATGTTAGCTGCAATAAAAGTTTGATTCTGATACTTCCTCATATAATAAAATATCACTTAGTGTCCTGTATACTCATTTATGTACATTAGACGTGCACACTTAGTACCATATCAACTTTTACGAATATACAATATGTGTAACTACATGCAACATTCGCATCAGAGTTAACATAGATAACAAAAACTTGTTCATGATGATCACTTGTGTAAAACAATTACCAGACCACCAACAGTGTAGCGTGCATTGTCCATCAAACAAGAACAGACCTGAAGCCAGTCTTATTTGTACTCTTAAAAAGTTAGAACTAAAATATATCACCTTCTATAGCTTTTTAACCGTCGTCGTCAATATTTTCTTTCTTTTTCATTTTCATTTACTGATAAGAAAACATATGTTATTTCTTAAACGTTTTTAATTATTCATTGTATAATGCAACATAGCAATTTTAAATGTATATGTCACTTTAATATTCACAACATTAGTGGCAGTGAAACAGCCATAAGTAGTTGTAGAGGACATTTGGTCATCTGGTGACTTCAGTTACATGTTTAGATTCGGTTAGTAAAACAAACGATTTAAGGAATATAGCAAGTATTCAATGACGTTTATTGACTGAACACTTTTGATTACATCAATTACATATACACATTATAGTAACGCAGAAGAGATATGTAGCAAAATTTTATTTTATGCCCTTATAGTGCATTGATTTCGACGCCAGTACTATCTTCGAAGCAACACAAATCCTTCTAAATCTAAATGTGAAAAGGTACCATTCGTTTTTAAAAACGAGACTTAATGTCAAATTAAGAAAATATTGCTTTTAAGTATTTGCCAGTTGTCCTGCTTTAAAAGGAACGTGGCCATACTGTGAAGTCAATTTCCTTTAATGAAATGTTTCGACGGCCCTAAATTACCAAACGCTGGTACCAATTCAACGCCGTCCATTTAACTTTATTATAACGCGATAAATTGCGCAATTTGTCGATTCCGCCCCTATTTTCAAAATGTTTTCTTATTTATTGCCTACACCAGTTATTTATTTCTCCACATTTTCCACCACTGAAACAAAAAGTAATAAAATGGGCAGACCAAACGGCGCTACTCTTTGCTCCGCAAGTATTTAGCCACGCGACTTGTTTTTCATTACCAAAATCTTATTTGAAATTCACACAAACATTTTGAATTTATTTCCTTACATATTAAAACACACACGTGACCAGGACCTTCACATGAAAGCTAATGGCCCATGTCAATTCTATCTTTTTGACTTTACGTGGAGGCTAGCGTTCAATATTTAATTAATTAGATAAAATTAGTTTGTTGTGAATGCTCCATTAAGCGAAATGTTATCGATACTGTCTAAAACTGCATTCCCACCATCGACATGATAACGTACGGTAAACAAGCATATGATTCCATTTCCGGGTAGTTATTAATATATATGAAATGAAATGGAAATGAGAATTAAACGGCTTATCTAAATTGCGAATCTTCTCTCTTTATTGAAGCTGTCAAAGACCGCTCGGATGCACCCGTATATATAACCAGTTATACTTAGCATAATTTGGATCCAGATCACATATTTCAGGAACAGTATTTATGCTTGTATAAAGACAATGTAAAACATTAATGTATCAATTAGTTGGTTAGTTTAAGTCTAGTCAGCTGAGTACTTTGGACATATTCTAAACTTTAAAAAGCTTCTATTCGGGTGCTTTCAGAACTGCATGCCTTTTTGCATCTGCTATGGCAAAGTCTTCGCTACAGAAAACGTGCTTTCAAAAAAAACGATAGCAAACTAGATTACTTGATAGGGGCTTAGCAAAACAAATACGCTCAAGCACAGTCAAGTCGCCTGCATTTAATTTTAACAGCATCAATTTTCATAAGTACTTAAAGAAGTCCTTAAGTGCGCAGAATCCGTGCAAAGAATAGAGTTAATTATCTTGGATTAGAAGACTCTTTATAAAGAGTCTTTGTTGACTTAACACGTAGTTTACCATCTCGAAAACATGACAATAAATTAAACTTAAGCCAGCGCAGACTCTGAAGCGATTTATGATGGGTATAATTACACCGGTCAAACATGAAACGGTTTATAGGACATCATTTCGCGCTTTTCCGCTACTTCGATCATAACATTGTCATAAAAGAGGATAAAACTTGATAAAATTGAAATAGGAAGACAGAAGATCGCGGCTTTTATTAAAGGAGACAAGAAGTTAAGGGTGACAGTTAATGTCGAAAGTTAAGAACTCTGCACATTTAGGGCGAATTAAAATAAACGGAAATAAATGAAAAATGCGATCTGAGCATATGTCAACGAATTCAAATATATTTAGTTCAATGTCTGCTGTTTTGTATGCAAATATCAAAACATATTTTACGATATTTATGTAAGATTTGAACAAAGTTTAACACTAAACACATTTCTAACTTATATTTTACTAAGAGGCAACTGTTTCAGGACACAAAATATACTAAAATCAATGGCAAAGATGCGAATGCAAGTACTTACGGTGCAATAAACGTACATTATACATATATCATGTATATATTGTTCTATATTTGAAGAAACAGAAGTGAATTTTATATAACAGTAGCCTCGCTTAAATAGGGACTAAAGTTAGGTATATTAAGTCTGTGACATGCTTTGCTCCTACATTAATTAAACATTTTCCCCGAACAGCTGCTCCATGTAAAGTGTTTAACAGATGTAATTTAAATGGCTTCGACAGTACAAATTATTTTGAGTATGGCTATAGTCATTTTCTTTATTTTATTTATTAAACAGTGTACGCAAAACATGCATTAAACTTCGGACATTAACAAATAAACAAGCGCAAATATTATGTAAATTGATATTGCAAATACAAAATTAATTTACTTTAATATTTTCATTATAATGGACTGATGAATAACAATTAGATGCCATGACAGTTGGAAAATTAAATGTTCAAATTGATCCGGCTTCCGTAGCCATTATAGCTATCAGGTAGCTATCTCACAAAGGCATCTTAACGGTAGCGTAATGAGGAAATTACATGAATAGGAGAAAATATGTTAACACCGGGTAAATAATGGGTTCGGAGTTTGAATAAAATCTATTTGATGTTCTTCGGTAATTCGTTTTCTTTTCCGCACGCCAAATTAGTAGAACAAAACGTTAGTACAGACAAGTGATTGAAAAGTAATATTATTAAAAACCATTTACATGGTTCATTTCAGAAACAAATTGACTATGAAATTTCTAATGTGTTTATTCTGACACCGAATTATGATGGCACGACTTCTTTTAGTTTCTTTGTTTATTTCTATGATTATGCTGTAGGCGAAATTTATTTACAATTCAAATATGACTTCCCTTATTTTTGAATCATTTCTAATGACGACAAGCGGTCACTTAGCGTATTGACCATCAAATCTTAAACTGCACGCGCCTTTCACGCGACTTCGTTTATGGTATTTGACCAGAACTGTACACTTATGACACTGGTGCAATCATATCAATGCCAAGCTTATTCAAAATTCAGACAATTCTAATATTTGTATTGGATTGAAACTGGGCATGAATTGAATCAGTAATCAAGAAAACATCAGCTCCTTGACGCGTTTAATGATAATTTGTGATCCAACGCCATTCACATATTTAACGTATCAAAGAACACTTCGGAGTCGTTGATGCGTTCAATCTGAATGAGAGGAAAAAGATTTATTGCTCTGAAGCGACGAACCGAGAAGGTGGAGCCTGATGTTTAAGGACAATAATGGAGAATATTCGTTCCAGCCCCTATTTATTGTATTGATCCGTAACGGCTCCACCCTTATCGTTCATATTTGTTCAAATGCCCGCATACAATCATTTTTCAATTTAGCTAGTGCATCACTAAATTCATCTATTATTTCAGAAGCACTGCTGAAGATATTTATTTCAAATTTTATAGACTTTAAAGAGTTATTGGTGGTTCTTGAGTAGAGAGTTCTTAGTTGCAATGTGAAAGACACATTGTTACAACTTGTTATTTATTAAGGAGTGAATATCTTAACAATGTCTAGGTCATTCTATGTGGACTCTTTAATTGTGAAGGAGCCGGCTCTGTTTTCTAAAGATGACGGACATGGAAACAGGACTTCAGGAAGTCCTCAGATTGCAAGTAAAGCGACGACTTTATCACCAACAAGGATATCAACACCAACAAGCCTGCATAGTTTTCATCCATTACCGTGTTACCCACGTCATCATGGTGACGTAATGAGTCTATGTTGCCCGTTGTGTATTCCTACTCCTTCGCAACTATTCCAAGATAGAACTGTCAAACATATTCCACAAACGAGTGTGCCAATGAGCTATTCAACGACTTCTGTTTCAACATCAGAGTTTCATCTAAGAAGCTTACAATCAGTCAAGAGGGGCAGTTTTGAATGTTCACATCCAACAGCACCGAGAGACCAGGGAACAGATATACATAGAAAATCTCCGAACGGTAACGAAATAAGCCTCGTTGACCAAAGAAGAATAAGATATGGTGGAATCGGTATGTATAGACTGTTTTTGTGTGTGCAAATATATGTTTAATTGGGTTTTCGAAAGTTAACTTACCTAAAAAAATAAAATTTGATTTGTGAAGTTTATCTTATTCGACTTTTAGGCATTCATTTTATATATAATAAACTTATAGCCATTATATTACATAGTTATGTTTATATGTTTATGCTACTGCTGTTCATAGAATTTGTAAATATTTCATTTAAGAGACGACTCTTATCCAAGTTGAGAAAACGTTTGAGTCACTTACTCTTTTGCACTCATGTATCTGTACCTAGTTGTAAATATTAGCAATAAAATATGTTTTAAAAACTAAACTTTGACACAACGTATTTTCCGTTAGATCTGCAAATGCGTGTCTTAAACTTTTTTAAACATGCATTTAATTTCTATAATACTTTTTTGAAATGTCAATATAATGTGTTTCTTAAGAATACATTGAATTATTTTATGAAATAAATAAATAAAACTACAGCATTTTAATGAATTGCGTTCTAGTTCAAGAAAAAATTGAATAGTTTAACGCTGAAATTTCTCAACGAATTTATAAGTCCCGGCTCACGGTTTCCACACACTATATTTACTTGTTTTATACGTTTAGGACTTGTGTTTAAAAAGAGTTATGTTTAAGTTTTATTTTTTGAAAATTATTTAATTGATGTAAAAAGTAAATTAAAACCGGCAGTGTCAGTAATCTATACTCTAGCAATTATGGTTAGTCGACCACAGCACACTTATTTATTAAACATGCAAAAAGGATGTGCAAGAATCGTTATTTATAATACATGTACAATATGTACAGACAAATGTTACATACACGGTGGTACATTTCGTTGAATGTATTCGAGAAATTTCAGAAAGAAAACGATGTGCTATCAAAATTCTCGACGCCTTGAATAATTCAAGCAATATGATAAATAAAACATTTAATGACCAACAATTTATGTTTAATAAATGGAAACCCTTTATTCACAGTGTTCAATGGTATCGAACAGCATAGCACGGTCAAAGCAAAAATTGATTTCAGAATTCTTTTGTGTCTATGCAGTTTGCATTGAAGTGAAAAATTATTAATATCAGCTGTTAAATACATCTAATTGAATAGCTTAACATCTCAATATTAATTTATTTGCATATCCGTTTGTTCATCGGAAAAAAGTTGGTTTATGAAAATGTTCATTTTAATGACGGATAGAAGTCTGTTTTTTTAATGCAGTCCTTTAATTAACCTCATATATCACGTCATTAAAATTTTAGAAAAAAGATCAAGTCAGTGGATCATGTGATATTTTTCAAGATAGCAGCAGTAAAAATGTACATGTACAATGTTTGTGTAACAGGATGAGATTAAACGTTTCTGCGTACAAGAATAACAAATACAAGTGTTGCAAGTCGTAAAAGTCCATTCTTATTCAAATTAATTTATAATTAAACGAAAATATCCAATAAAATTAGATATTGCTTAGATCATTTACGCTGTCTTGAAAAGTGAAAACATTAATGATAATGTTTATAAGCCAGAATAAATATGGCTACGCAAACCATTTTTAACACTGATAGAATAATGTTTCATCATTAAACGTACCTAAAATCACGTAAACAGTGGATTTTCGTTCCTTTATATCTTTGTAAAAACAATAGCAATAAGTATTGTAAATAGGCATATAAGCGAAACAATCATTGCATTTCATAACATTTGGTTTAATAAATTTAAAAGTTCTAAATCAAAATCCTACAACTAGCAGATTATGCTATTAAAACGTCTATAATCGGTTAAATATACGTGAAATTATAAGAATGGAAAATTCGACAACACATTATTAGAACAACATATTTATATAGTCATTATTATATTAACTTCACCAGAATATTTTTTCGTGAAATTTGAAGAAATTCATTTTTCAAATAGAAAATACATTGAAAAGTGTTTCTCTTTGTGCATAAAATGCCTATATAGCAACATTCTATGACCGATTGCACGTTTCAGCTGAAACTGTGAGGTTCGGTAACAGTGCTTTAGATCATGGTATCGCTTTAAGTACCGGTATTATACTATTCAAACTTGATATAGTTTTAGGGTTTGCCTCTTTAAAGTACTTTCAGTAAATGTGAAATTTTGTTTTCTTGTCTTTTTGTATTTAAGTTGATCGGTAGGCCTACATAATTAATTGATATGTTAATATGTAATCAAAACGAAGCCGACCAATTTTAAACGTTTAAATAAAGCAATACATGTATTTGAGGCAAATGTTTTGCAATAAGTTTTAAAAACAATTTCCTAATTCCATGCAGTCATTATCAGCACATTATATTATTCATCAAAACGTATATGCCACCTCTTATGTCTAAGAGGGTTGAATGAACTTTTTTTTAAAGTATTTTTACAATAGCTCAAGTATTAGAACATGTGTTACAACCTGTGATACTGTAATAAGTTGCTGCCTGATTATACATATTTAAATTGAATAAACGATTTGAAGTATTAGAGTTAGAACAAAAGAAAAATAAAAATAACAATGATTTGATGATAAGCAAAGATAAATGAAATTCTACATTATATCTAATCTTTTATGGCCTTTTTCGTGTACTTACTGGGCGCAACATTTAAGGATACTGAAGTCATGTACCACAATTGTAATATTGATGAATCATTTTTCGTATGATGTCCTCAGATGAAACCAAAAACAAACAAAAATATATCAAACAAAATAAAAATAACAAAATACCGTTCTTCGTTTTGCCTATAGTCAAATTACATAAACTCTTAGTTTGTTTTCTTTTTTTCAAGGTGTAACGAGTTCGACAGAGGAAAGCAGTAAAAGAATCAGGACAGCCTTTACAAGTTCCCAACTGCTAGAGCTCGAAAGGGAGTTTCTGACAAATATGTATCTTTCCAGACTGAGACGTATTGAAATCGCCACATATCTAAACCTGTCGGAAAAGCAAGTGAAAATATGGTTCCAGAATCGAAGAGTTAAGTACAAGAAAGACAGCAGTGAAGAGACAATGGACAAATGTAAATGTCTTCGGACTTGTAATTCAAAAGGTCATCCAAGAAAGAAGCCTGCTGAAAGACAGCATCAACACATGGAAGTGGACAGTATTACTAGTACTGATGATGAGAGACATTTAGACGTCACATCTGAATGTGATGTTGACAACGAAAGCATCGGTGTTAAGTCGGATGACTCTGCGACATGAATACAAAAGTATATCGCGAGGGTAGAGCAAACATTTCTAAGGAGATTGAATACAATTATTGCAAAAGCACAACGCAAAATCTTAACTTTTCTTAAAAGTTCAAATGACCAGAATCGCCACATATAACATGTATACGATTGATCGGCACTCTATTTTCAATGCATGTTTATTTTTTATTGATTGTGAACTTTTGGGCTGTCGCTCAGCAATACATTACTAACACATGTGCAAGGTTCTTTATACTCCTAGCTCATATACTGTTAGAGTTTCACTAAAGAAAGTACTGCATGTATTGTTTTTGTGCGTTATGTTCCCATTATTGAATGAATTATTCTGTTCAAAGATGTGGCGTTAACTAAAAACCGTTATCAACTTGATAATTCGAACTTTTTGTAGACAAAGATCATAACGACTTAGAGAAAACTAAAACAAACTGTTTGTCACGACTCTTCATCTGTATGTCTCTTCAAATTATTGAGGAGGGGTTGCAAACCTTCAGAAGAGTTATCGGCATTAAATGTATGCTATTTTTGTAAAATTGTCAACTTGCTCAAGCACAGCAAAATTGTAAAAATAAACAAGAGTGCTAAAAGGTCTGATAAGTAAGAAGGTTCCATAGTTTAGCCGCATGTAAATTGCAGATATAATTTATTCTTTTTCATGAACAATTTCTATTGATTCGAAAAATGAGGCTGGAATAGATACATAATATCTTATACTGCCATATACTAATATGTTGTGTAACAACACGCAGAACTATGAAATTTCTTATCTAAAGTAAACCACACTACTGTATCTAATGTGTCGCAATCTGAGAGACAAATATTACTGAATACAACGATTTGTATGCTATGTATAGTGTACATGAATACAGGTGCTGTAATTGATATTATTGTACAAAATCCTAAATATTTTATTTATATTTGTGTAAATAAAGTTTGTTATTATACTGAAAAGAATGTGTATGCTTTTAATATGTATTTTGTTAACTCTTTTTCTACTACATAATTTTGCAGAAGTCTATTCACAACGATGTTATACATGTACAAATGCATACAGTAACTATTGAGGTCAAAATAAAAACGAAGGTCATACCAAGTGCATTTTATTCTATATGTAATACGTATATTACATATTACGTACAAAATGTATATTCATATAGTAATATACTACAATTGAATTAAACACTGTCAACTTATTTATGACTTACAACTTTTGTAAAATTAAAAATAAATACGTCGACATTCAATTTAGATTCATCCAAGTCAGCATTTAACACTGGTGTACATAGAACCGGGACACTTAACCACGTGCCCTTACCAAAAGATTTCCTAAGTCAAATATGTCAATCGTTAATCTTTAAGATCAACGTAATAATAATAAAAATGCCAGAAAGAGGGCTCGTTTTATTTACGTTACAGAAATTATAATGTTAAAATCTTTTTACTTCCGTTTCGGGAAGATTATCAATGATCAAATCTAGATATCATCTGAATATTATATTTCTATGATTACATTCTATACACACTATTCATGCGAATTATTTAATCACATCCCTTTTCTTTTTTTAACATTTCACAACTTCCTGTGAAGACGTTCATAAATCACCAACTTCGTCAATTGCCAATTTCCCGTCTCCCAACCTTAAAAACTGTGCACTCAATACATACACCAATACACGTCAAACTAATTAAATTGAAGTTATTGTCAACTTAATATTGATCTATGACTTTACCTATTATATTTAAATGATATAAACTTATTTACCATTGAAAGTACCAGTAGCAAAATTTCAAGTAGCTCTTTTTTTCATAACGAAACATGTCTTTCCGGCGGAAATGGCCTTTCATTCCTAATACATGTTAGAAATATTTCAAAAGATGAGAAAGACTTTCTAGCAACTCGTTTTCGTGAAGAAACGACTTGAATACGTCATCATTGTTTAAGAGTGAATAGAACATGGTTCTATCATTAATCTATCAGTAATTTTTTTTCGGTATCAGTAAATTCAATGTGATCGTGGTAGTTTACTGGTTGTCTAATTAGACAACGAGTATTAGTTAGAAATTAGTCATTTCAATAAGAGTAAGATTCGGAAAAAAGAATTATACTGAATTTTACACTTCAGTGATTTTACATATTAGGTCTTTGAAACTGACTGCATTCTGGTGTGTGATGCGCAGATGACTTGAGTGAAATCAAAAGGAAGCATCCTCACAAATTTACAAATTTAGTCTCAATATTAAGGATTTGAAGCTGATCTCAATAAAAAGTTGGTTGGTTTACATTATAGTTGTTAATTAGCAAAATAAAGAAAGATTAGCCTTGACAAATTTAACAAAAAAAATGAACACAACTTTAAGAAAAGATTTTGGGCCTCGAAAGCTCAGTGGTTAGGGTGTTCACATGCGGAACGGAATGTCCCGGGTTCGAATCCAAACCCGAGTACGAGATGTGTCATTGGGCAAATATAATAAAGATGATACCAAACGTGTCTCAGTCAACCCACTTGTAAACTGGTAGCAGCGACTCACTGCCTCTCTCTCGCCAGAGCGATGACAACTGGAATGAGTGTTCGGAGCGATTCAATAAGCTACGGAAGATTTCGTCGTAATGTTTTCGTAATCGAACTAAAACTACATTGACGTTAACCCGCATCAAGAGTCTGAGTATTGATGTAAACCTCTATTAAAGTTTAGAAGACTGATGTTTGATTTGACAGAGTTTAGGATATTGACATTTTTAAAGGGGCACTCCCTATATCTAGCAGATTATATTCTCGAAACATAGATATAGTGTTCAATGAACGTAAAATGATAAATAAATACAATTTCAAAGAAGAACCTATGGCGAAAAATGCCTCGTTTTACCACAGTTGATCAATATAGATGCTTTCTGGAATAAATCGCCTCCACCCATTAAATGTATAACAAAAACTCTACATAGATTATTGAATGGTTTACGGTACTGCAGCATATTTTAAACTGCTGATTGTTTCGATAATGACTGGATTGCTGAAAATTTTAGGTTAAGTTATAATACTATTAAAGATTTCATTATTTATGTTTTGGAGGTTACTTAGTCTGACATCAGTTATAGAGTATGTCCCTTTAAAAACAAACTGTTGTAATATGCTTAATATTTATATGGCTTTTAAAGGGACATACCCTAAAACTGATGTCAAACTAAAAAATCTCCAAAACATAAACTAGACTTATCACTAAATGTGATAAATACCCCCGAAAGACTGCTTTATAAACTGAGGACGTTCGTAGTGACAAAATACCTTGTAAAAAAAACTAAAAAAAGAGATATTGTTCTTGGCAATTACTCTGTAATTTGTCAAGATAGAGTTATGGTTCTTGTACACTGCACTTCCACACATTGTGCTTAAACATTGTATGAAGTTGTATTGAATTCCAACCAGTAGTTTTCAAGTAATGCTCCGGACAAGGAAAAGTAACAAAGGGAAATAACTCTGTAATTACTCAAGATAGAGTTATGGTTCTTGTACACTGCACTTTCTCTCATTGTGCTAGACCATTGTATGAAGTTGTATTGAATTCAAACCAGTAGTTTTCAAGTTATGTTCCGGACAAGGAAAATGCAACAGACCACCTGACCGACCGACCGACCGCCCGCCCGACGTTAACACCAACACACGTTGAAAATGTACGGCATTGTGGATAGGTTTACGTTAACCCCAGTCAAAGTTTTAAAAATGAATGAAAATGACTAGTCGGAAATTGACGTTAACCTCAAACAAACGTTCGATAATTGACTTGAACATAAACCAGTGGTTGAACAATCGACATTAAAACATTACCTGAAGGTGTCACTAACCACAAACTTGTCTAATTTAGATTATTAAAGTTTTCTTCTAATGTAAATCTCAGTCAACGATTAACCTCGACCAGTCGTCCGGCATTTATTCCAAGAAAGATGTGATATACATGTATCATTAATTTATTACTGAAATAGTCAGGCTAGCAATACTTCGTTATTTTCTCATATTTGAAGGTTACAGAAAGACTTCTCTGTTTCAATTTCAATGTCACGGATAAAACCAACTATATCTAGTATTTCAACTTGTCTTACATCATTACTATAAAAAGACATTATAATTTAGTGTTGGCTATTCTTCCTTTATTTATATGACTTGTACACAAACACTGTGAACAATTAACCTGGGGCTTGCTTGCACGATTAGTAAAACTAAGGGCAGTTATACTTATTTGACTGTAGCTTTGCGAAGCAAAACCTTGTCATGCAATGAGACAAATCTCGAAACATCTTGATTTACTTTAATCTTCTATTCTATTTCATATAACATACAATTTCAACATTTTATAGTGCAAAAATTGTGCAATAATTAAGTGTATGACATATAAATTTTAAGAACTTGTATCTTTTCTTACTGCATACGACAAATATACTCATTTGAGGAAGCAGTACTGAACTAACTGCAACTATGTAATGAACCGCACTTGCCTATATTCATTCTAAAATAACAAAGACTAGTGCAGAATTTGAAGATTTGCTTAGCACCTCCAGTATTGATAAAAAATCGTTCTACAAGAAGTAAATGCCTGAAGCATATACTAAATATCGTACTAGATGTAACAATTATCACAAAACTACTTTTGTATGAGTATGTTCAAGACAATAAATCTAGACAAATTCTAGGGCTAAGTGATTTTTGTTAAGTAAGGTGGAAACAAAGGAAGTGTAGGGAGCTATCGAATGTCATATTTCGTTACAAAGTCAGAGAGTAAATGTGACTTTTTGATTTATGACTACAAGTACAAATCTACGCTTGTGTCATAACTTTTCATCGCGTAACGTTTTTAAGGGCTGTTACTGTTAAATGCATTTGTGACTCTTAATGTTTGTGATTGCTTGAACATAACGGCTACATTGAGATTACTCACAAATCCTAAAAAGAAACTATGGCTTCCTATGTTAGCAAATTTAGTCGCTTAGAAAACAACAACATAGTAAAAGATGACGTCAATCTGTAAATGCAATATGCGTTTACAAGCAGCGGGATATAAAACAAATTTCATTTATTGTTCTTTGTGTGTTCTTCATTGAGTACCACACACATCGTAAGAATGCAGTGTTTTCTTAGCGTCTAAAATGGTAATACCTGTAATTTAATACACCGTTGCTATTGCGGCGCATGCCAAAGATGTTTTTTTCTCATTGAGGAAATAAGATATTGAATATTGTTTTTGTCTAACAGTACAAAAGGATGCACTAAAGTCGTTATTTACAAGCGTTGTTGCACAAATCTCACCATCGCGCACACGTGTAACTAAACCAAAATTGGTTTTCTTAAGAATGGGTTAATTTGACGTTTGCCATGTCCACGCTCCGACCAATAACTTTTTTTCGAAAGATAACAATGCGGATATCTGTCTTAGCACAAGAAATAAACCCTAAATTGCATTTTGTTATTTAATACGGAAGTAACATCGGCCTTTGGGCGACAGAAGCTAATTATTTCGCGCTGTTATGAACGGCAATTAAAATTTCAGACTTTTTTGTCTAACATTTATAAACGAATTGGAAAGCACTGCATTGTCAGACGGTGTTAGTTCTGTGTTTTGCGATTTCCTTTTATTCCTTGAAGTTTTATTGGTGGACTCAAGAAATAGAATTGTTTAAAACAGATACAAAACGCTTCCAACAAAATGAAACTAATAAAGTGCACATATTTCACTGAAACTATGAAGCTTTCATTGAATATGTGATAATAGGAATATTTTGTGATATTTTAAAAAGAATTAACTTCTACATTTCTGATGTGATACATACTAGTAAACTTTGAATCCCACAAACCGCAGTTTTTTTTTCAAGCTATATCTTAGTACATCATCTAGCTTCGCCACCAGGCTTGATGAATATAATATATTTTTATATTAAGCAGACATTCTGGCCCATTTTTGACAGCAAAGGGAGTTCATTCAGTGAGAAATATCATACAATGAAATAGTTACTGTAAGGACTTATGCCAGACTAAACATCATCATGTGTTTTCGAAATACTTTTTTAAAATGTATGAAAAACATGAAATGATACTATGTCGTTATTGTAACATTTGTCACGAATCCGATATGCTATGTTATATTATCATGTGCATTTTGTATATAAACAAAAGACGCACACGGTACATGTAACAACCAGTTGAATAGCAGCCTGTGTAATTTGCATTTAAATACTGATGTTTTATGTCTCTTTCCACACAATCAAGCAACAGTGTTTCTAAATGACCGTTTAAATTAACATTTACACAAAACATTTTCAAGATTCTCAAATTCCCCCCAATTCGGATAGACAGGCTTTTTCAACTATCTGGGGTATAGACTTAACTGGTGTAGAATAGTATGATAAAACATCTATGAAGTCTATAGTGGACGTAAAACTACTTGTGCACAGATGAACGCATACTACACAATAAACACTAGACAAAAGGCTTGCTTTGCTCATTTGATGTATTAACTGGAATAACTAGCAAGTAATTCGGAACTCTTAAACGCCTACCTGTTTAAAAGATGTGACTATAAAAAGTGGAGTATATAAACTCATTTATATTATATCGACACTCCGGGTCGTAAATAAAGTATTTTAAACAGTGTGGTTCTGACTTTGACGGAATTAAAAACGTTGCAGTATCTAATGTTTCTTTTAACTTTAGCTTCGTTATGTCTATGAAACGATTTGCCTGTAAATATTGTACAAAATGTTTTCTTTCGAAATTAACGTCTGTATACAAATCAAATACACTTTATTCACAACATTCCTGATTATCAGCGTGCTAGTTTTAGTCTTCGACATTATCAAAGGCATTTCGATCTACAGTGAAATCTAGAACATTTACAAAACCACGTCGGAGCATTGCCTAGGTATATAATTATCCGTAAAGACAATCATACGTATAAAGTTTTACTGATTTCGGGACGTACATTAATCTATATATATTTTTAAATGTATTATACTATCAATCCGTGTTTAAGCGACACTGCATGAGAAACTACGCTATAAAATTGGGTACAATGACCTATATCGCCCTTCTTGTAAAGATATTAAATTTTTCACTCAAACGAAAGAACATACAGATTTTAGGATTGAAATTCATATAAATTGGATTTGACAGTTTATCTAATTAAAACCATAATTAGGATTTTAACATCAAAAAGCGTGTTCGCCCAAGCCCTTAATTGAAAAAATGCTTAGCCGTTTAATACATCAAGAACTGGTATAAGAATCGTATTTTTTGACAGCCCCCCATGATCATCTTCATTTAATCTGCAGCCTATTAAGCGTGTCAAAGTCCTTAATTGTTTTGTAAATATGTATTTTAGGAAATAATAAGTCGACAATTGTTCTTTGGACAGGTTTATTCCTAATTCATATGGCGCTCAAGCTAATGCAGTTTAGGATGCTGAGATATTTGAAAAGATTCAGAATAAAGTACTTGATTAAACAGCTGTAGTCCGATATCCCGTGGTCATCTATTAAAAATACCAACTTTAACTTAAGAATTAAGCCCACAACCGCTGAACTTTCACCCTATGCTGTACACGCCAACTTGTTTGTTAACGGTAATTACAAAGGAGCACCGAACAAGTCATATCTAATAAATCATACCATAGTTTTTACTAAACACAAAGCTTGACATAATATGATTTCTAAAGACCTTACGACCTTTTACAGTGTTCACGCGCCCAATTATGTTTTATTGACTGGAGCGGACTATGAATGTCATCGGTGTAACGCCGGACGCATTGGATCATATTACTAAGGCTTTAAATTCACGGCTGCGGTTGACGCATCTGAATACCTTTAAACAAAAAGTATTCCATGGAAATTGGGATGACCGTATCTTAATGATTAATTACAGGCTTAACTAACATAATTAACTACTAATTACAGAACTTTATATGGAGACCGTTATAAATAAATTACGTTAATATGGCTGCTGCGTGTTTATTACATCCCGTCATCAAAATGACTTTAACTAAATGATTATAAAATAAGAATGTTGAAAGAATTTAGAAAATATAGGTACAAAGGCAGGATAAGTCGTTTTAAGTGTAGGTGTATATAGGTGACTAAAGATGTTTACTTTATCAAACATAAGACATCTGTACATTTGGTTTATCATTGCGTATTTCGTCGCATCCGTCAATAGTTTTCGAAATGAAAAATAATCTGAGTTAGACACACACAACTTCAAAAGAGATGTCACCCTTCATATTGTAGACGACAGCTGACAGGAAACAAGTATAAGTGAAAGACCGAGAATAACGATGTTAAACTTTAGTATATCCTAAATATATCAGAAACCAGTGAGAGACTCTGGATGAACTGTATCCGGTTACCCGCTTACCAGTTACGTAACTAATTCAAAGTCTTTTTACGTCGTTCTTTTTATCTTGTTTTTTTGGGGGGTTGGGGTTGAAGGAGGGCTGGGGGTGCGTCTTGGTGCTTTGGTTTTCTGATGGTTTTTAGGGCCGTATATCATATTATGTTACTATTTCTATTCTGTACACTGATTTTATTTTCTGAACACAATTATTCACATGTTTCTTTTGTAAAACATAGGTTGTACATTTGTGTAAATAGACAAGACTGCAAAACGTAGTTGTATCTTTTCAATAAATAAGCTTTATTTTAACTTTTACGACGACGTATAGCATTATTTTCTATGGACTGTTATAAATATATTACGTTGATATGGCTGCCGCGTGTTTATTACATTCCGTCATCAAAATGACTTAAATCTTAGCATTGGGTGAATTGCAACTTGTATATCATCCGAGTTCTCCGATTTCATAAATAGATTTGACGAAGAAACCTTAAATGTAACCCGTACATATTAAACATTTGATATCAATTCCTTTTCAGTCAAAGAATTTAACTTATATTATAATGTGTGGCACACTTTCATAACAACAGACATTCTGTAAATGAACTATTGGTATTTTGCTCCATCATGTCCTGGTCTCAGTATGGTGCTATGTTGACATCAAATAAGGGAGGATGAACAGCCTAACCGTCGTCCAACCGTTACACATTTAACCTTAACGGACCCCAACGGGTTGCCGTTGGGCTATATAAACATTTGAGATGAATTCAAAATTAGCTATGTGACAAGACAAGTTATTAAGCGCTTCGTGGTACCAATTTAAAGTCAATTGGCCTGTTATCACGCCCGTTAGAATTACCCCGCCTCTATTTATGGGATAATTGTTGAAAAGCAATGGTCAACTTCGGACGAAATTTTGACACCTTATGTTTCCCGTATTTTATGGACACATGTTGTAGAAATATGGAAACATGTCCCGAGGCAGAAGACAGTATTCAACCCGCAACTTCGTTGCACTCAAGTTTGCAATGAATTAATAGTACCCGTCGGTGGTAAAATAAATACTGCGCCCCGTGAATTGTCGATAAAAAGTACTGACAATTAGTCTTTGTTACTTTTTCGTTAAATAGTAACATTTATACCAACTGTAGGGTAATAATGACTTACTTTGCAAATAATGAGAAGTATAACACAATTACTTTCTTGGTATATTAAAGATATGTTTTATGGCTTGAAATTCCCACTGTGTTCATTTACATTTTAGTTAACATGCCTTTAACTGATTAAGAAAAATGAACTTATGAAAAGGTGATATATAGTCAAATCACATTACTTGGACTTGAACAGTGACTAAATTTAAGTTGAATACATGCACTTAAATGTGAAAGGTAAAAAGGGCACTATGTACACATATAACTTTTTGTTTTTACATCAAACAAACTAACTTCAAATTTGGTTCTATGCGATTACGAATCTAAAGCGAATACATTGTATAAAGCATCGAAGAGAGACAAGAAAACACATTTAATGAAATAAATTACTACATGTCTTACTGAACTTTTCCGGGGCAAAATTATGAATATATTTCTACAGACATGTATGTCGTAGTGCATTTGTGGTTACTTGGACCTTGAACCTGGTAGTATGTAAGCAAGCTTTAGATAGGTGCAAGTTGAACAATGATGTTTACTTTCAGGTCTGTTTTGAAGTAATTTTTGTGTAAACAAATGTGTTTCTACTGTGTACAGGGTAGCGGAAATTAACTGAACTGTAATCTTTCTACAGTAGATAACATGATCTATTTACAATAAACCACAAATAGCACAACAGAGCAAATATGCCATAATAAAAAACAGTTTTTATAGTTAATGACTTTATGATTTAATGAAACACAAATCAAACAATATTCTTAACAAGTTATTAAGGCGATATTTCCCTTCAATATTACCCTTCTGCCAAACACTAGAGTACTAGTAACGGAATTTCAAAGATAACCCAAGCTATATGCATCAACAACATTTTGAAGACTGAACAAGCAAAGTCAGTGAATTTATGAAGCCAATCACTGAAAATGACCAACTGGTAAGTGTATAATTTCACCACTCCTTTGGGGTCTCATCTCCCAGGGGTAATGCTTCTTTTGCATGCAACAGTTATACAAAAACAGTACGGGGCCTCAATTATAAAAACTCCACTTTCTAAACTTTCAACTATGAAGTTGATTACTTGCGCATATGGAGGGGGGGGGGGGGGGGGGTGTAAGTCGTGGATATTATGAAGAGTGATCGTAAAACTATTTAAGCCAATTAAATTTCTGTTTCATACCCAAAGCAATGCCGAACACAGTAGATCTACAAGTAGCATAATGAATCCTCCAATGGGAAAAGGCAACAGACAGTGCAAACTAGTACACCACGTACATATTCTAACGCAATAATTTTTTATGATGTAAAAAATCGCTTTTTGAATGATCAGATAGCAGTTTTGCACAATTTTTTTATACCACAGCTACATCTTTTAACACTACACCAGTTATACAGGTATTATCATAGGTTGCAGATGACCTCAGTTTACTCAGGTGAGCAATATAGGACCAATGACACTATATAGCTTTGTTTTGTGCCAGACACATATTCAATTCGTTTCTATTTTAGTTTTATACATTTTATTTGTAATTGTATCATAAATATTTCGTTTTAATAAATCCGTTAAATGAAAAGTAAATCACATATAATTAATATAATATACATAAATATAGCATAATATTGCATAATATATATTGCTTGTGATTTATTTCTGTGTTTGTGGCATATATAATTATATCATTCAGTGTTTTTAGCTCTATGCATATCATAATAATTCGTTTGCAATGTATCATATATAAATCAATTCAAATAATCAGCTAAATAATAAGTAAAACAAAATGCACTGTATATACATAGTAATAACAAAATTCGCTTTACCTTTTAGTATTTCTTACGGAAACGTATATGGACACCCTTTATATATATAAATTAGTAAAAAACATTCTTTTTCTGTTTTGAGCCTTTATATAAATTTCACATCATTTACTGGTCTATCTAAAATACAAAATTTTGATTTATAGTAGTTAATTCGTGTTTAAATTCAGAAGTAATTGTTTATCAGTCATTGTAGTAGATCTACATAATGAAAAGTTATTTATTCTTGCTGAAATGTATGTAAACTTAAAAGTGGAGAAGTTAAAAGAAGATATATATCTTTGTTTTATTTCTATCACTTTTATTTTGGCAGGAAATATTCAACTCATTAGTTTAGTACAATATGTCAAATATTTGTCATATACTTATTCCTAAAATTTATATTAATTTTGCTGACGAAAAATATCACTAACTGCAATACATGATCTTTACAACCTGCATCTACAGAAAAGGAAAATATGTTTTGCACGTATATCTTGATAACTTAAGAAAATGTATAAAAGGGGTCAATGTACGTTTCCGTAATTTTTTGACCATTTTTCTATTTCATTATGGCAGACTCAAATGATTAATTCCCTAATTGGGTTTATATAACCTATAAAATTTAACATTTATTTTGGCAAACTTCTCTGTCTAACTCAATGTTAGTCACGCCTTATAAATTTTCTTTGTTTTCTTTGTTTATTGTCCCTTTCCTTAGCTTCCGTCTCGCACATCCTTTTTATGTTTGATGTTTGCTACTGATAAATCCTTCCATCTTTTGGCCACCACTAGCAGTAGATGTAACACTATTTTATGCTTGTTTGTCTTAGATCTGTGTCAAGGCCAGGTCTATCGCAATCGGCCATTTCCACTTCTTTAATCTTTTTAACTTTCTTACACTTTCTCGGGGAGGGCATCGACCGAAAGCGCTGCTCCATTTTGGTGTTCCTCATATCCATTAGCGATTTAGCAGTGGTAACAACGTATTTATGATGATCAATTGGGGTGAATGACCCGCACCTTTCTTTAAGACCGTTAAAAGCCTTAAACGACGTCATCCCTGTTCCCTGTCACAAGTGGATATACCAAATTGGTAATCAATAGTATATAATTTTAATGCCACACATTTTCGGACAGAACATGGCACCTAAAAAGAGTCATTGTTGGACGTAGTTGCCAACGCGGCCACAATGTAAAATTTGCCTAGTTTTCCCGTTTGCTGGTCTCCATTGTACACTTCGCTCATTTTCAGATTACTAATCACAACTTCTGTCGCCACCAATGATAGTAAATCTGCATGTCAAAAACCAAGAAACGGCCAATACAGTTTTCAGATGCTTGAGGAACAAATGAAGTTTAGCTTGTGGACTTCCTTGCACCATTTCTGTTGTCAAGAAAATCCAGGCCTCCGTGAATTCATGTTTATAGTCCTAGAGAGGTCGCATATGTATCCCCTGTTAGATACACAAGTTCTCGTGGGCAAAAGACCCAATCACTCCAAATATTCCAACAACATTGATAGCTATAATAGCACTTTGGCAGAAGGTTGTTAACGGGGAATTGGAACTGTATATTGAATGTGTCTTGTTTTCTTTTCATAAGATGGCCATGGTCCTGTTGTCAAATTATAACCTACACTGTGAGTCGCGTGGTGTACGTAGATTAAATCGGAAAAAGTAGAAAATGTTTATAAAGTTTTAGATCCAGAGCTTAGATACTTTCAGGGACGCTCTTACAAGATTGTTCTAACAAAATACATTTCAGTTAAATGTGGTCCCGCTCCGGCAGTATCTTGTTTAACAAAGTCTCACCTAAAAGAAAACAAGAGGGCCATCATGGCTCTATGTCGCTCACCTGAGTATTACTGCATTTTAAAACAAGAAAGAACAGTCTCTCAACCTCTCTAAACAACACCTCCGAAGAGCAAAAACCTCTCTACAAAGACAGATGTTTTTTTTTCCAAAAGAAGTTATATCTGAACAAATCAACCTTCCTAGAGCAACAACCTCAACAAACACAAACAAAAATTGATGTTCCCTTTGGTGTTGTTGTAGAGAGGTTATACCGAAGGTCAAAAAGTCATTATCTACGTCAATAATGGGAATTTTTGAAATTAGTTTTGATCACCGGGACATAATGTGAACAAATGTTGAAGCTGCCCACTAGATAATGCTACATGTATATGCTCTAGGCTACGCAGTTTCAGACAATTTTTTTAACAAAAGTTTTCATAAAGCATAATACATTTGTTTATAATAATACAAACAAGTGACCCCAGGGCATAGTCAATTTTAAATCCAGGGTGTAAGAACCGTAGATGGGTTCTTTATTTATATTTTTTATTGATGATTAGTAGTTACATTATTTATTCAGTGACGTCGGACAGTTGCGTACGTGCTGTCGACTTCCGTCGACGTCAGTTGTTTACGTCTGGTCGTTACAAACGTTACAGACAAGTCTTGTGTTTACGTATTTAGTAGGGTTTGGGATGAAAATACTTATAGGACGTAAAGTCGGTATGTGATAATTATTATTGTTCACTATTGATTCGTGCTTACGTATTAACCTAATATTAATTTTAAATGATTTGATATAGATTGAATTTCATGTTATGAAATAGAAATAGAAATAGTACAGAACATTCGTGTATTGTAACGACAAGGATATTGCCAGGTCTATATTTCCTTATTAATTGTTTAATTATTATTTTATGCATGCGAGATTAATTTGTGATTTTCATTTCTTCATGTTTAATTTTAGAGAATCGCTACGCTAAGAAATAAATTGATCATTGGCGCATACTCGAGTTAGTCTTGATTCACCAAGTCTGCTACACACACAGGGCATGATTTGAAATATCTTGGTAGAGGTCCACTAGACAATGTAACATACCAAATATCTAACCTATAGTCATGGTGGTTATTGAAAAAGAGATTTTTTCCTATATAAATTTGTGTAAAAATGTATGTGACCCCCGGTACGGTCAATTTGACCCCGGGGGCATGATATGAATAAACTGTGTAGAGGTCAACGAGACAAAGCTACTAATCTAACCTCTAGGCCTTGAGGTTTTTGAGAAGAAGATTTTAAAAGTTTTGCCTATATAAGTCTATCATGGAAATCAGTTACCCCCTGGGGATGGTCAATATTGATTCCAGGCACATAATGTGACCAATCTTGACAGAGTTCTACTAAACGATGTTACACACCACAGACATTAGTTCTGTGCCTTGTATATTTGGAGAAAAATATCTTTAAAGTTTCCCTATATAAGCCTATGTAAAATCAAGTGACCCCCAGGGCGGGGTCAATTTTAATTCGGGAGTAACATAAGACCAACCTATGGATGTCAAATGTGTACTTCTGTAAGATATTTTATATTTAAAGCCAAATTATGCTAAGAATTCAAGGTTACAAAATAGATAAAAGTCAAGCAGGACTGTTGATGTTGCATTCTTGCAAATCTGCGTTTTGTTACGAATGTCATTAGAACCTATGAAAGTCAAATCGTCTTTAGATCGAGTACGCAAATATTTGAAATTCAGTTTCAAGTCTACCTCAACATGTCATACATTATCGACAACGCCTAAAAAAGAACACAATATCGATATGTATTTATATCTCTTTGTCCGACACATAGCCATGATACTTAAACGTTGAATATGCAATTGCTGATGCCATATTTTTGTCGTTTCACAGAGAAAGAAACATGATATTGAGTCAGTATTAGTATATAAGTGGTCGTTCTTGTCGGTTGCCGTTATAAATGTATGCTTATAGATACTAAATGATAGTAATTGACAGTTCTCGGAGAAAATATAATATTTCTGCAAGAACCATTAGCACTTTGCCAAAAGCAATGTTTGCGATCTGAAATTCAAAACGAAAGGCATTTATACAGAAGATGGTAACAGATGACACGCAAAAACACTCAGAAAACTGCATAAAAGCAAACTTATAGTAAAAGACTTTAATTTGATTGGAATTTCTTGTTTTGAATTATACCAAATACCCAAAGTATGTAAAGAAGAAAAACAAGCCCGGACATTTACGTTGCTTACAATTGTGATAAGAAATGTTGTTATAACTTGGATTATACATAAAGTGTGCTCACCCGACCTATTCATGACCCAATGTGACCGAAATTCAACCTTAAACTGTAAATCATAAAAGCAAACATTCTGTTTGACCATCACAACACAAACATTCTGACCAATTACATTATGACAGCATATTAATGTATTGACAAGGGTTTTCTTGGAGTTGACCTGGTAACCTAGTTTTTAATCAAAGGTGACCTACATTCAATACTGACATAGAAAAACATTCTGTCCACATTTCATGATAAATGCTCGACGGATAGACAATGGGCGATCACAATAACACTTCGTGCTCATGTGAGCTAAAAGGTATTTTGATAACCTAAACTGAAAATGCAAATCATAAAAAAATCAAAAAAATCTTGTTATTGATCCTATGATATATAGAAAATATTTGTTATTTATTAGGATTTGATCTTTTGGGGTCAGTGGGCCAAAGGTCAGGGTCACAATGTACTCCGTAGCTTTCCTTAATATCATTCTACAGGTTGTGCAACTTTAATCAAACTTGCTCAAAAGGATGCCTGTAACCTGTAAATGATCCCTATTGTTTTTTAGGTCAGTGGATTAAAGTCACAGTGACTCAAACATGGAAATTCTCTTTTATTAAATATCTTGAGATATGTATCACCCTGTCTTCAAACTTCATAGGATGACTGGTCACACTGAGTACACGAGTCCCTTATATTGTGAGTCAAAGGTCAAGGTCACATTGAACTCCAATAGCTTTTCTTTGATAACACTCTACAGGTTATAATTTTCATTCGAATTTCATCAAGCTTGCTCAGAAGGTTGCCAGCATACAGAAGTGTTTGGAGTCAGTGGGTCTAGGCCTCAGTGACCGAACATGGAAAATCTTGCCAGCAAACAGAGGTTTTTGGGTCAGTGGGTCAAAGCCTCAATGACCTAACATTGGAAGTCTTTTCGGCTCAATATCTTGAGATTTTTATCACTCGGAGTTAAAACTTTATAGGATGTTTGGTCGTATTAAGTAATGCTATTGTGGTCAGTGGGTAAAGGTCACATTGACCCGACATCTGAAAAGTTTTTTCGCCCAATATCTTGACATCTATATTACACACAATTTTAAACTTTATAGGATGATTGGTATTACTAAGTAGAAAATCCTGACCCTTTTTGGGGCCAGTGTTTCAAAGGTAAAGGTCATAGTAGCCTCCGTTAGCTTTTCCGTGATAACACTCTACATGTCAAAATTTACATTTGACCTTCATGAAACTTGCTTAGAAGGTTGCATACAACCTGCAACTGATATTGATTATTGTGTAGTCAGTGGGTCAATTGTCAAGGTCATAGTGACCCGAACTTCGAAAATCTTTTCCGCTTAATATTTTGACAGCTTACTATCAACAGTCTACAATCTTGGTAGGAGGATTGGTCGTACCAAGTAGATGATTCTTTTGGAGTCAGTGGGTCAATGCCAAGGTCACAGTGACATCTGTTAACTATTCCTTGATAACTTTCCAAAAGATTTCACAAAACGTGCTCAGAACAATCCAGTCAGTCAAGTAGGACGACACTAGCCCTTATAGGCCTCTTGAAAATGGGTTCACATAAAATCATAACAGTAATTTAGAAACACAACAGACGGAGAAATGCATTTACCAACGTCTGAACAAATGTATCGGGAGAGTATATTAATATTTTCTTAATTATAAAGATTGTAAATATAACAAGAGGGCCTTAATGGCCCTATATCGCTCACCTGGCTTGTAGAACTAGCCAATGCGACACAATAAATATGTAAGCTCAGGGTGTTGCGTTGTTAAGAAGTTTTTGATACAAGTCAAAGGAAACAATCGACTGTCCGGACAGGGTGATTATTTTACCTAAAGGGAACGATTTGAAAAAAAATGGTAGAGGACCACTATGATAAATTTCACAGTGTTAGGTTTAGCACTAACAGCTAAGAGTTTTATTTCTGTACGAGTCTATGTGGAAAGTAGCTGTGCCAGTGGCGATCATGTTTTAAAAATGTACATCATGTATATTGTACAAGAAATTCAATTGCGTCAGTTCAATATCTTTATCTGGTTTGAGCACAATATTTCTACAAGTATAAGAATACCAACCAATACCAGCAGTACCAGCAGTATTGGGGTTCAATTATAGTAAAACAATATTGAATATGCAGTGGTATTTTAATAACTTTTACAAATGTATATATGGTCTTGATATCTCACAAAGTAACAGCAATAAACCCACCTTTTAAGTTAATGTCACAGCCTTTATTCTATTTCATAGAAATTGCCGACCTACTTTCGGTTTAGTTCTATTATTTTAACTGTTTCTTTGTTTTTTTAACTAATCATAAGGTGTTTTGTTGTTTTTAGGACATTCTCTTGCAAAAAAGTGTCGTTAGTCAAGCTAGCAGACTTATTTGCAGCAGGAGTCAGCGCTGGTTCCAAAAATCGTTCCAAAAATGACAAGTATTTTCGTTTCGTAACTCCCGCCATATTGGATTTCTGTTAACATTTCATCTGGTTGGGATCGGGCTACATTCCATAGTTATCCGATAGTTTTCGCTTATAAACATAATTGGGTACATATAAAGACATTCAAACCTTTGTAAAACCACAAGCGAATCGACCGGAATATATGAACAAAAACTTGTTGCAAACTTTTTGCAGTTTCATTTCATACCGATATATGATTGGTGGTTTTTCGTGAAGTTCAAAGGTCCTATTGACATATTCAAAGTAGACTGTTTTCCGGCAAGATTGTTTTTAATCATTTCTAAAGCGAAATAAATTAGCACAATTCTTGGGCCGACTTCAGTTTCTCATTAATATTCATAAGACTAAATCAAGGGACGTAACTCTAATTGATTTTGCATTGCTACTATCAATAGCTCAAAATACGTAATGGGAATTTCGACGGCGACTTTGATTTCGCTTTGATCATAAAAATAGGCGAAGTTAGACATATGATAGCGAATGTTTCGCCCGAGTCGCCCCCTAGGTCGATTTCTGCCTTCAAATACTGAGCTAGCAACCCATACCAATCTCAATCTCAAAACGAAAATTACAAATGTCTGCACTAATGTCAGCAAAATTAGGTCAGGGGAAATACGTTTCATGTACGCCTTATCATCGGCTTACGCCGGTATAACAAGATGCCTTTGTTGATATTGCGCCGGTTTTGCGCATGACTATGCGAAGCGTCCGCCCGTATACGTCGTATAGTCAGCAGAAAATTAACCAACCCCATACTAGGATTGTACAGGCTGTGAATGTTGAGCAAAAACATCATTGCATACTATGTTTTGATATCCTACAAGGTATAATAAAATCAAAATGTTCACAAATAAACAAATCAAAGTAGGAAATAAAAATACCCACATAAATATACAGGAGAAAGTGCTTTTAAAACCTCAACTCCATTAAAAAAAATTAACCTTTGTAGAAGACCATTCAAAGATCATCCACACCAAGAATAAACTTCCATCAATTGTCATTTGAAGTAAAATGTTAACAGACACCATAATAAGACAACGGACAACAGGCGATCCTAAAAGCTCACCCAGAGCATATGCTCAGGTGAGCTAAAATAGTATAAAGATATTTAATAATGATGTAATGCAAAGTGTTTGTGTCAGTGTCAAAATGCCAATAAATAACAGTATGTATTGGCTTCGGGTAAGCATATTATCTTATGTAGCTCGGTGCTTCAAGAGGAAAATAAGATGTGTAGCCTATGTGTAATGGCGGATGTTTTTGTGTTAAAATTCGAAAGTTGAAAGTCAGGTACGCGGATTTTCTCATGATAACATTATAATGTATACGACTTGTATCTAGGAATGTGTGTCAATTAACCGTTACGGTAGTTGGTTTTGTTTTGAAGGAGAACATGTTAATTATAAAGTTACAGAACATTCCATGTAATACTGGGTCTTGTATAGATCCACCTATATTCATATAAGCAAGTAAACTCCTGTAGTATTTTTCTGGTCACTTAGCACAGGCGCGTAGCCAGGCATACTCCCATACTCACGGGAGTACTTCGAATTTCAACAAGAGGACCAAGATGGCCCTATATCGCTCACCTTGGTACAAGTCCACTTGCCTGGTGGAAGATCACTAGATAATGTTATATACCAAATAAGTTTTCCTATATACGCCTTTGTAAAACAAATGATCCCCCCCGGGCAAGGTCAATTTTGACCCCAGGGGCATAATTTGAACAAACTTTAAAGAGGTCTACTAGGCAATGCTACATGCCAAATATCTAAGCTCTAGGCCTTGTGGTTTCAGAGAAGAAGATTTTTAAAGTTTTTACTATATATTCCTATGCAAAACTAAGTGACCCCCGGTGCGGGGTCAATTTTGACCCGGGGCTCATAATTTGAACAATCTTGGTAGAGGTCCACTAGCCAATGCTACATGCCAAATATCTAAGCTCTAGGCCTTGTGGTTTCAGAGAAGAAGATTTTTTAAGTTTTTCCTATATATTCCTATGCAAAACTAAGTGACCCCCGGGGCGGGGTCAATTTTGACCCGGGGCTCATAATTTGAACAATCTTGGTAGAGGTCCACTAGACAATGCTACATGCCAAATATCTTAGCTCTAGGCCTTGTGGTTTCAGAGAAGAAGATTTTTAAAGTTTTCCCTATATATTCCTATGCAAAACTAAATGACCCCCGGTGCGGGGTCAATTTTGACCCGGGGGTCATAATTTGAACAATATTGGTAGAGGTCCACTAGCCAATGCTACATGCCAAATATCTAAGCTCTAGGCCTTGTGGTTTCAGAGAAGAAGATTTTTAAAGTTTTTACTATATAAGCCTATGTAAAACTAAGTGACCCCCGGTGCGGGGTCAATTTTGATCCGGGGCTCATAATTTGAACAATCTTGGTAGAGGTCCACTAGCAAATGCTACATGCCAAATATCTAAGCTCTAGGCCTTGTGGTTTCAGAGAAGAAGATTTTTTAAAGTTTTTCCTATATATTCCTATGCAAAACTAAGTGACCCCCGGTGCGGGGTCAATTTTGACCCGGGGTCATAATTTGAACAATCTTGGTAGAGGTCTACTAGACAATGCTACATGCCAAATATCTTAGCTCTAGGCCTTGTGGTTTCAGAGAAGAAGATTTTTAAAGTGTTCCCTATATATTCC
The DNA here is from genome assembly GCA_022818135.1 of Saxidomus purpurata. NCBI lineage: Eukaryota > Metazoa > Mollusca > Bivalvia > Venerida > Veneridae > Saxidomus > Saxidomus purpurata. The sequence continues at coordinate 45,153,336 of JAFMSR010000008.1, read as the reverse complement.
TATGCAAAACTAAGTGACCCCCGGTGCGGGGTCAATTTTGACCCGGGGGTCATAATTTGAACAATCTTGGTAGAGGTCTACTAGACAATGCTACATGCCAAATATCTAAGCTCTAGGCCTTGTGGTTTCAGAGAAGAAGATTTTTTAAGTTTTTCCTATTTTTTGCCATAGCAACCAGAGTTCTGCATGGAATGGAATTCTTTGAACAATTTTGGTAGAGCTTCATGCAAGGAACATTCCTGCATAGTTTTATCAACATTGGCCTAGAGGTTTCAGAGGAGATGTCATTTGAATCAAAATGTTGACGGACGACGGACGACGGACAATCATCGATCAGAAAAGCTTACCCTGGCATAGCCAGGTGAGCTAAAAATGAAAACTTTAAATGGCCTAAAAATGATGTTAAACTTGTGCCTAAGGGGGTACATGTCCACTCAGGTGCACTAACAGCATCGGTTTTATTTTTAATCAGAAATGATAAACTTGTGTTTCATAAATGCAATAAAATAAGTTTTAAACGTCCTAATTATTTCAATTATATTTGGCTTAAAAAAATCGCGGGGGGCTTAGCATGAACAAAAATATAGATTTTTAATGTTTTTAAGACCAATGTGTAAGTTCTCAGATCTTTTTTTGACGATGATAATTGAATACTGTACATGTATTAGGTCAAAGAGGGTCTGCTATTATTAACTGTTTCTTTTATTCTCTGATTCAGAAATTAGACTGAGTTTTTTTTTGTATTTTGTACATTAACATCGGACAATTCCTTCTTTAAAATTCAATCATGAAACGAGGAGTGTAATATTATGTTTGTGTTTCCCATGGCCCATTTAATCTGAAGAGTTCATCAGGATACTTCAAGACAAGTTTTACATTTAAATAGGCACTGTTCCATAACTTATAATGAACATGTTGTTGTTGAAAGCAAAACCATCTACGTTTCACTCAAACATTTACCCGGCGCTGGTCGTATGCATAAAACTGCATAAAATTGTTTTCAAATGAAAATCCACTTAAACTAACTAGAACCTCTTCAAAACAAACTTTCTCATTTCGATTTTGACCACGCAAACATCCATCATTACACGTCGACTACATGTTTTCCTGCCGAGTCAATGAACTACATATACGCCTTAACCCTGATAAGATATATCACATAAATCAGTAGATATTGATAAACAATTCCAAGGCTTGTAAGCGCTGAAAGCCTGGGGCCTACAGATGACTTGTAATAATTACGCCTTAAAGAAGGTAAACAAGACTATCTCTAACATTATCATACTCAAGTATTAAACATTTCAAAACAATATCTTCTAACATCTGTAAACGCCAGGTATTACGCAAAAGCCTTTCTCAATAAAACATTGGATTAATAGGTTCATGACGCCACTCTTTTATGCACTGTACAAGGGCAAAAAGACGACCTCCGCTGCTGACAGCAGTTTACGACATTCACAGTAGCTACAAAACAACACGCGTGCTTTTACAGAGTATAGGAAGTTGTGATTATTGTCAATCTTAACAGGTACAAAATTTGAGGAGAAAATCCCAGATAAATACAAGATAAATACCAGTATGAAAGTTTTGCCAAAATTCGATCGTTTTGCATTTTGGCATTAACTATTAGCGTTAATTTTCAGAAATGAATAATCAGGTACTCTCCACTGTCACCTTGTAATGTACTGTTGAAAAGGCACATTTATCTAGATAAGTTTATTTTTTTAATGGTTAAAGGTGGCAGCAGGTTCACCCAATGATTATGTTAACGCTGACAGCAGTATCGCAAGACAAGAAAACGGCTGAAACTTGCTTGTTTAAAGGGGCACTCCCTACATCTAGCAGATTATACTCTCGAAACATATATTATGTGTTCAACGAACGTAAATGATCAATAAATACAATTTCAAAGAAGAACCTATGGCAAAAAATTGTCTCATTTTACCACAATTACTCAATATGGAGGCTTTCTTAATAAATCGCATCCACCCATTAATTGTATAAGAAAAGATTATTGAATGGTTTACGGTGCTGCAGTATATTTTTAAACCACTGATTTTTATCGATAATGACAGTTTAGGTTAAGTTATAGTACTTCCAAAGACTTAGACTGGCATCAGTCGTTAGAGTCATTACCTCCCGTCTTTTCTGGGCATTTTTATAACATCTTCACAATTTCTCCTTCCCTTGACTCTAACGTTGAGATGAGCTTTGATTGAAACAAATGTTTGATAGAGATACTTTCTAAAAAAAAAAAAAGACTAGAAGAGAAAAAATGTAAGCCTCTCAATCTCAACAGACTTTTATAAGTCTACCAAAGACTCTCCTATTTATGTTTTTGGGGTTATTTAGTATATAAACACTCGTGACGCAAAACGACTGAAACGTCGTTTACGGATATTGCGATACTGATGTCAGCGTTAACATAGAAGAAGCAAAAGCTTAGTAAAAATGGGCATGCATTATTATTGTCTATGCATTCGTAATGCTTATGTTTGTAAAAACATGTTATTCTGTTTTGAAATCGGCCAGTATGTATGGCAAGGACAGACTCTAACGGCAGCAGTGAAACAGAAATGAGTGACACAAAATTACAATTGGCATTATGTTACATTAGATCAGCTAGGTTTAAACATTGCATTGTGAAAACAAACACAAATTATAGTTCGTGTTTTGCAACCTAATGCGATATTGTTCACTGAAAAAAGAACAACGGAAAAAGTGTTTACAGTTATTTGGTTGTTGTGGACCTTTGTTTTAGTTGTCTTCAGAAGATGTTAGTGTGCATTATGCACTTTTAGTGGATACACTTAGTTTTGATTAATTATGGGAGTTTTAATAACATGGCTATGTATTACTAGTCATTTAAACAGATGGTCTGCGCAATCTTGAGTACATATGAAAGCTATATTTTATAGAAAACAGTCTGTCTAGTTTAATTTTTATGCAGTCAGAAGGCGTCAAATGCAACACAGTGAGAGAGAAATTGCACCCTGACCGGGACTAAAATCGAGTGCCCTTCGCTTACAGGTTTGTAAGAGCAAACGCTCTCCCGACTGAGCTCACTGGTCAATTCATTGGCGGTGAAAATGTGTTCAACTTCTTATCAAAAGTGAGCTTAATACGGCTGCGCCGAAAAAGACTGCAGCCTTGTCTCAATCTTTAACTAATAGTTTAAAATGAACCAATACCCAAATCTGCACTGAAACGGCCACCGGGTATTCACATAATCTTTATATGTATATAAGGCGTATTCAAGCAGAAAATACATGCATTTAACACCCTACTGTATCAGCAAATTGTAAATAGTAAGTTGGTTATTATCGTTGAAATCAATTTTATCTCAGCATTTAATCACAATGTCACTTTAATGAGTAAATTGCTTTCTGTAGCTTCTTTTTATGTTGTATTCAATAGATGAATATGTGTCTACGTTTACTTAATATTCTCTGACAAACATATTAAGATATTTTTTGTAAAATGATTGCAGTTTGTTTTTGCTATGTTTAAATTGTATAGGAGCGTTGAAGCACTTGCAAATTAAGTTTAAAATGTAATATATTTTATATCTGATTTTGTAGCTGGACACCTATACCGTGTAACAGCAATTGGAAGGGTGTAATTGGTTACAGACGAATAAAGCACCAATTCTTTATATAATGTAAAGGTTATTGAATCAAAACATGTTCGTTTAGTCGAAAATTATTAATCAACACGTACACCTATTAAAATGCAAAAGTAGATAGTTACTTGATTGTATTTGGTTTTAGTTTTATGCATGCGTTAGATACAATGTCAGTTCTGTACCAAATGATATTCAAATTACACGTTTCTGACTTCCTAAACTGTGCTAGCACCACGTCTGTAAAAGAAATGTTCTGCTTTGGGCAGCGCTGGAGATGAAATGTAAACCAGTGTGCACAACAAGAGTAAACGTTGTATTTTTATAGATCTTTAAATAGACAACAATTTTGCTGCAACTTTGGTATTAAAAACAGCCAAGATATTAACATGCATATGCAGACCTATTAGTGTTTAAACAAGTGTCTCTCGTTAAACAAATCAAAACAACGCAAATTTAAATCCTCTAACTGGTTCAACACCTGAACCACTGAATCCGTATGGATGACAGCCTGATATGCTAGTCCAGCTAAATTACTTGTGTTATGCCTGAACAAAACTATATACAAGTACTAGGAAATTGTCGCTCTGTAGATTTCGTTCCTTTTAAGTCAATAATCAAAACTTTTAGTAGATTTTTACGAACCGAAAGCCTGTCATTAGAATTAACATTTAATTGTTTATCTTTTCTGTGAGTTTGCATCCATTTTGTACCACATTGACAAATATAATATCCGTTGCCGGATTCAGGAAAGTAATGACCAAATTACAATGATGCATACGAGATAAACTTACAAGCGTTCATGCTACAGTAACGCTACTGTAAAAAGTAATTATTTACCCAGTTCAATAGCAATTACAACCAAGGCCTAATTACATATGCGCAAATTGACTACGTACCATGACGCCTACAGCCAAACGATGTCATTTTCCATGCTTAACATATTTAGATATAGCTAGAACAAGAAATATCAAACTAAATGCACCCAAAAACCACAGGACTGAAACTGCAAAGGTAGAGTTTTAACCACTTTGAATTGAGAATTCTCAACATGTTACAAAGTTAACAGGTAGCAAATGACGGCTGAATGTAATGTTCCTATCTTTATGTGTGAATTTAAACAATATACAGCGGAATAGATATGTATGAGGTGAATTTGAGAGGTGCACAAAGAATGAATAAAACGTCTCATTAAGCTGCCAGAACGATACCCCGCACAGCAACATCGGCAAAATTTATTCAATACAATTATAGAAATAGAGCTTGCAGTGCGCTACGATTTGAATCGATACTATTTCGCGCCAATCAATATGGCGTCGGTAAAAGTTTGAAAGCGCGCGTTTTACAAAATTTGTGTTGATAGATGCATTTTATAGACTTATTTGAATGGAAATTGAAATGAAACATTATCAAACAGTTTTGATAAACCCAGTGCAACGTATTCTGCATGCATGTATGCCTGTTTCACTTTTCTCATGTTTCTCCCATAAAAGATGCATATCCAAGTACGGCACGAGCCGGCGATTGTGGCGTCCGTAACACTGAAAGGTTCCTTTGTAGGAAACGAAAAGCTAACCGCCAATCACCAATAACAAAGAACAATTAATTAGTTGTTTTTCTGCAGCCCAGCAGATGGTTGGATTGTACAGAACTTGATTTTGCAGTTCATGGAATAAATGCAAAGGAAAGTTCGTAATCATTTTGACATAATGTCAAGGCATAAACGAGCTTTAGAAATGGTCTTTTAATCAACTTTCATCATAAAATAATTGCAAAAACTTTCATGGTTGCAGCGGAGCGGATATATGATAATTAGGAACGAGAAAGGTGCATATGATCATAACAATTATAAACAAAAATGCATCGAGAGAGCTTCTAATCTTAATTTAGGCCACGTGGTTTTGAATGCCCCCGACTACGAAAACCGTATGTCAAAGACATGTAAAAGAAAGGTCCACAAGTTTGCTTGTCGTTAGAAATCACTGATTCTATTGTAAGATTTATAATGACGCATCACAGGCAATTTGGCCATAAAAGGTCCACGTATGGCCGTCTTGATCGCTGAGACATCCCTTCCAGACGAAACTCCTGTGGGCTTCCTGCTCAGCAAAACCGCACATGAATCAAACCAAGACAGAAACTACACTATAAATACTGTCTGCATGCAAAGCGCACCTGCAAAGAATTACAAAATCTATCAGACATGCAGTTCCTGAAAAAAAGTATACCCTGGTGCCGCACGCCGTTTGATTTGCACATATTGCACGGCATCGTCATCACAATGGGCTGCTGGCACAAGAACTTGACGGCATACGTAACACCATTTTGTTGCAGTGACTTGCATTTTAAGACCAATTTTATCAATAGTTTTGATGGACACTGGGTTTTCATGTCAGGGAAATGGCAATTATTTCGATGATGAATATGACTGTCATCTAAGTCGACGTCGAGATAGGGAAGGCAATGATATGACATGAATAATTCATACTGCTGAGACATTCTGAAATCTCTTAACCCACATGACTTTCTGATGGCTACCTCTTGAACCTTTCAGCGCTTTGAAGAAATGCACCTATTTTTGATAACTCTCAAGAGAGGGCAAGACAGAGTATCCTCGAAGTTTGTTCTTTAAACAGATGTGATGCCGTAATAGCTGTCAAATTACCGACGTTCCCAGAAGTGTTTTCAAGTAATAATGAAATCGTAGAATGTACATAACGGACACAAGTTCTTTGTGAATTTGGAGTGCAATGTTTGCGTATGAAAACTCTACTCTGTAAAACATGTTGTGAAGAGTGGTTTGAAATGGGATCTGTGAACATAGACAAATGTAATTTGTCTGGGTGGATATTGCATTTTCTAAACCCTCATGGCATTAATAGTTTTTAGTATTTTTTTTTAATTCAAAAGTATATAAATGTAGTAGTGCTTGCGAAATGTACGTGCTGTTATTATTTTATAAGGACATGTGCATTTTTACAACGTAAACGTCGTTAAAGATGTCGTTTTGGACATAAGAAACATATACGTTTTTGTTTAGAGAGGTTAGATTTGCATTCTTTTCACGTTTTCGAGAACACGAGTCTTCTTAAAGGTGGAGTATCTGTTGAAAATATTGAACTGTAGTTGGTGGAGTACTACGAATCTTACACAAATTTCACAAATTGACAAAAACTACGTCAAATACCTACTGTCGCTCTATTGTTTGAACATTATGAGTTGTTCAATCGTTTTAACATTAGGAATATTGTTTTTCATAAAGAATAATGCCTAGTTAACAAGAGACAAAACCTTTTATTTCTTAAAAATATGATTGTCTGTGTACATTTTTGGAAATGATTTGCATTTGGATACAGTATATTTCAAGGACAGTAATGTACGTTTTACAGCAACAAAATCTAGTCGTACAAGCATAAACACTTTATTTGCCAGAGTGAATGGTATATGCGTACGTTTTCGAGTTCTCAGCTGTCACTGGGTACTGCTGTATTCAGTATTACGCTTGAACTTGCACACATACTTAATACTCAATACAGTATCATCAATAACCTCTTTGTACTTAGTCGAATCATTTCTCTACATCAGCGATATAGATTGCGTTGTCCGCGTCTTTTATTCCTTTAATTTTAATGTATTTCGTATATTTTTTTATGATTCATCCAAATCAAGGTAAATCCCGAAAGTATCATACCATTATACAGATTTATATCTTCAAAGACTTGCGCATACTAAAACCTTTGATCAAACCCCATAGTGTTCAGTTGATCCACGTTTTAAGAAGACGCGAGTAACACTACTTAATAATAATTGTCTATTGCCTAATTGGTTTCAATTGGTAACTGAACAAAGATTCTTTCTTCTTATTGTTTTGAAGTGATCACGTACGAAAAAGACGTGAGATTAATAAGTTATAAATGTTCTAATCAGAAATCACATGACGTCGAAGCGCGGAATCAGGCATTTTCACTAATCACATGACGTCGTGGCGCGGAATCAGGCATTTTCACTAATCATTTTTGATCTGGAGGAAAGCTACAAAATACCACTTCGTGTATTCAGATAAAGTGCTGAAAATAAGACTTCGGCCTAACAAGTTGCTGTTTTTGATATATAAAAACATGTGTGTACATTTGGTCCGCTAGTTGCTTTTTAAACGATTGCTGACGCCGCTTCTTAGGGTAATAATTGAATGTTGAACGCTAGGGCTTCTTTGACGATTTCTCGAAGTGTATGTCGCTTAATTTTTTCGAAAAAAAAACTTTGCGTACACATTTGTATGTATTATAATAAAACATATATGTAGAAACCAATATATATATATTATTTTGTTGCTCAACGAGACATGATTATTATTTGATCACCTATGGGTTGCTATTGTAGTCCATCAAAATTGTCAGCTATCGAACCTGATCGCAATTTAAGTTTTGCCAAACCTGGTCACAACGGTTTAGAGCACAACCGATAGCCATTCAGATCAGATCAGACTCTTTGAAGTTATTTCCCTTTTACTCTTGAAAATCTGTCTCTTCGACCTTTTGAAAACCCTAGTTCAATTCTCAACAAACGCAATGTTATCTCAACCAAATTTGCTTACCAAAAACACTCTGGAATTGTGGTCATTGAAAACAAAACTTTGGCAACATAAGCACTATCCATATTGTATTATAAACGTTGGCCTATATATTTCATTTATTGCAGGATTATGTCATTGGATATGTCTTAATTTGAACAAACCTATACAGTCTGTGCTATAACTTAATTCATCTGTTAATCAAGTACTCAAATCACCATTACATTTACCAAACGTTGAAGGGAGTATTTTGCGACGGCTTTGCAAACATACTTACGGTTGCCATTAATTCCTTATGAAGTCCGACCATTAGCAAGAATAAACAGTACTAGAAAAGCTCAGTATCTCGGTGTCTTTACATTTCGAAGATTCATATTACCGATATTAAAGATCATCTGTTTTATATGGTTTATACAATGTAAATGATATGTTATTACTATTAACTCCTTTGAAGTGGGACATCTGTTATCTCCCATTGTGTCATCCCATCATTTACAAGAAAAGCCATAGTGCGAAGACTTTCTAATAGAAACAATCTATTAGTAATAAATTGTTCTTATTTACATACAAGATACAATATACAAGAAACTTTATTTAGCGTTATATATAACAAGAGTAAAGTAGCTGTACTAAAACAAAGCATTTTATGTATAAGTACATAAGTAATTAGAATAGAAACAGTATGAATAAAACATAAGCTATTACACAGTATAGTAAAAATAGGCATAGTTAAAACACATATTTACAATACATGCATTAAAAAACAGATAGAGCATAGAAATAGGCTGGTTCTGTTGAAGCGTCTCCTACTTCTTGTATGTTGCACATTTGATTCATCTCAATATCTGACTATTAAAATGAACTATATATATATATGATAGGCCACTGTTGAGACTGTTCAAAACATTTTTGCTTGCTCTGTATTCAGTCAAAAGTAAGCGCACATGTGAAAATACATTTTCCCGCCAATTTATTAAAAGTGTTTACCCACAATTCATTTCATTGTTTACATTTTTGCGTTGCCTCGTTGCGAACCATAAAACGATCAATACTCATTTACTGCGCTGAACACTACACTATATGAATATGCGTAAGCATGTACAAATTTGTGTCAATAATATCGTTTGCAGTTCATTTGATTCGTTTTAGCAAAGTTAAAAGGTTTGATTTAGACGACTAAGTGATATTTCGCACAGAGTCTTGCTGATCTGCCTTATGCTCTAGGTTACGTTATCTGGTGTCTAATGTGCACTGTTTACCCTACTCGCCAACTGATTATGAAGAAAACCTCACCCACTCCCTCCCGAACATCCCTTTAATGTTAGTATTTGTTTTACTAAGCACTTATAAGTTACTTCTGATATCACTTTTGGATCGTTAAAGAAGCCGAGTCACAGTTAATACTAAAACTATTCATTATTTGGCCTGGCATTTTAAAAGTGCTGAAAGCCCTTAAACTATAAAAATGTTATTTCATTATCGTATGTTAGTCTGTAAAGTTGTACAGTTATATATATGCATATATATAGACAATATAGGCCCTCTACCAAACTGTTTGATTTCTTTAAGGTTTTACCGAAGGGTTTAAAACGAATTTCTTTGATGAGCGGCATACACCTTTAACCTATACACCACCAATCCAAACTGTTGATCCTCGGTTCACGTGCTGAGCGTTAATAACGACAAAATCATCTGTTCTGTTTCTGGAATCATCCTTTCAAAATCATGTGCTAACTTGATTATAATTCAGTAATCAATAAAGCTATCGTACGTGTAAGTATTCGCACAGCCATTCTTTGATAAACATTTTGATGCATTTAATGGCGTTTATTAACTAATGTATACCTCCTTTATGTTTGAGACAACATTTTAAGAATATTCCGATCGGTTATTTTATTGTCGTTTAAGACCGTTATTCCATCTTTTATTGACGTAGGAGATGTTATTTTCCATTACTAGATTGTTTTGCAGATGTGCCAAGACCAGTGATATTTTAGGAAGTATAAAGAAAAAAATGCATGAGTTCATGCAATTTTTTTTTATTACAAGATAAAATCAATGTCATACTTTCGAAAAAAACTCACAGCTGTTCTTGAAGAAGAACACAAGCATATCTGCTTTCATTTCAATATGATTTAAATATCAGTGTGCCATCACTTTCATTTTACTTTGCAGTGTTTACAAAGACGTTAGCGTATCACATAATCAGTGTTTAAAAACTGGGGAAACTTGTAACAGATGAACTCGTTTTTTAAAAAAGTCATGAGGGTTTTTATTTTTATGATCTAGCCATTTATTAAATTTCACTAGTTCGTAAAAAACATCTGTAAATTACACAATGACATTGTTCTCACGGGGTACCGACCGCAGTACTGACATCTGTATAGATATACTGTCAGATAGCCTATCAAGTTCAACACAATCATCAGGTTTGTCTTAGTGCGAGTTTCATCTTGCAAACTTTACACCCAGTAATATTTTCAAAGATTATAAGATTATTGTTTTCACACAGGGACTTTTGATTTTAAGAACATGGCAGGCACGTTCTTTGGACAAAGCAGTTGGGTAACAGGTAATAGATACCGCTAGAATGACGTCTGTGCTCTTGCGATATACTACGAAAGCATCCTGGACCGTGCAATCATGGAGAAATTTCGAATAATAGGAGGCACGTTAATTTCCGGTTCTTCCTTTAATTTTTATAACTGTTACATCTGTCACGTACGTAAAAGAATGAACAGAGAACATTCGTTGGTAGCATTATTTGTCATCTAATGAAATCGCTATATTTCTGCTCTTTCCTACATTCTAAATTTCTTAGAACGTCTTTAATCCAGCTTTATGTTTAAATCAGTTAAGTGTACGCATATAACTCGTCTGGGGAATAAATAACAAAATAGGGCATTTTCTTTAAGTGACAAATAAAGCTTCTCACTTAATAAGTTAGTATGTATGCATCCGTACAGGTTCTATAAAAAATAGAAAGTCTCCGGACCTGTCGCATCCTCCGTCGGTCGTTCAATTTTCCATAAACAGTACGGGTAAACACTAACATATCCGTAATATCAGTTGAATAACACAAACAAAATCAGCGTTTGACGAAATAAAGATGCATATAGAGCAATAATGTCATGATCATTAACAAAGGGGCGTGTTTTCTTTCGCCGTTGTGATATCCACATTTACGTCACTGTGTATGTTTGATATTGGCAAATATGTTTATTTCTTGGATAGGATTAATTAGAGTTTAATAAACGTCAATAAATTTAATACTTGGCTTTTTGTGTACTGATTATAGGAAAGCTAATTTGAGATGAAATGTTAAAGAGCACTTAAGTATAAACACACCCAATAATATGGTACATTGTAACAGAGTAATCGGATCAAATATAATTTCCGTTATGTTTTCAACAACCGTATGTTATTAAAGGAGCATATCGAGCGAAGCACCTGCCGCAGCATCAACCATCTGAAACTAATGCACGAGTTATCTTGATGTATCAAAGAAATTACCCATTCAATGTGTTCAACTAGGCAACAAAGATATGATTAAGTTGCTCATAATGGTTTAAAATAGGCAAAAGTTTGCTCCTTTCACGTAATTATATCCTCCAAAGGTCACCAGTTTAGGGGGAGGGTAAAATTCTGAAAAGAAAGGGAAACCAACGAGTATCCTTTTTATAGTTCTTTCAGCCATGGAATCGTATCAAACGTGAATTCACCAAGCATGCAATCATACTAGTTTGAAAATAATATAATATGAAACGTCACTCATTTCCGAAATATTAGTCTAGTTCTCTCATCAAAATTTAAGTTAAAAGAAGTTTCATTAATTTGACGATTACTTAATATCAGCCACTATGTTTTGCTCGTAAAAGAAGTCCAGAGTTGTTCACTCTGCCGTTAACGGTTTGTGTTGTAATATAACCAAAATAAACTTTGTATTTCATTAGAGATAATGTAAAAACAGCTTAACGATAAAAGTGCGGATTGGAACTTGTTTGATCCTAACCGCATTTAAGTCCCGACCAAAGTGTGTAGATGCGAAAGAGGGCGTAATGCGACTAGCATGAAGATCCCATCAAAATCCGATCTAAATTAAAAAAAAAACATCATGACAAAAATGAAAATGATTAAGTGTATCCGAGTACTCTAGTTTACCTTTGAGAGGGAAAACTCTCATACAAGGTACATATTTTTTACATTATCATTCTATAGTTACCACTAGACTTAACTGTCAGACTCACTTAAAAATGGAAAACCTCTCGGTAAATTTGGCGTAATTCTCGAATAAAATTGCCTCCGATCCGCGATAACTGTTGTCGATTGAATTTTTTTTCTTTTCGGTTTTGAAAGCAAAAGGAATGCAATAAATTCACAGTGCCGACGAAACGTGCCATATGATTACAAATTATGAAACTCATAAAGTTATCAGTGGAGGGACAGTTAATCAAGAAACCATTGTGGATTACAAATGAAACTTAACCCGTGCATCTGTTCCGCTGTCAAGCACAACACAAACTGTTAAGAGCAAAACCACTTATGGAAATTAGCTGGGTTTTTATATCAAAGTCCAATTTAAAAAAAAGTACATAGATTATAAAAAGATAGAAAATTATTGTTTTTTTCTTTGTACGACATTATTGATTACAAAAAGATTTGTTGCGGAAACAGCGCAGAAAAATATAAAGTATTCGAAATTAGCTATGCAAACGACGGATTGAAATGTATCTCATTTCAGTTTTAATATTTTTTGTCAAAAGTAGGCGTTACTGTTCGAAATGTAATTAAATACGAGATATAAAGATTTAAGAGAGAAAAAAGTCTTAAAATTTGCTAAAGCCATCTCTAATGACGAAACCAAGATTTGTATTAATTGGATTGAGAACTTTCCGCAGTACAATTTAAAAGATTATTTTCAAATATTACTATCAAGCATGTAAAAATAGTTATCACTACAGAAAACATACATCACCATAGCAATTGCTTCTACCATATAATGTAGGTTGATAAAGGCTAGTACATTACAGGTGAAGTGTTGTCTTAAAGTATAGAATATTTGTCTTAAATACTGAATGATTTATGCGTAAGAATATTTTTACATTGAATAACCACATACTTGTTTTATATTTTATATGTGAATTTAAATATGTATTGAAAAAAGATGAAACTTTAATACACACTCATATATATATATAGTATGAACGATTGTTCACGTTTAGTGTAAGTGTGTGTAGGTGTCGAATATTGCTTTTAATCGAACGTTTTGCTACAGTGATTCAAAATATATGAAAACATTTTTATATCATTTTAACAGTCCTGATTTAAAAGGAAACTATGTGGTTATTTGAATAGTCTTTGCTTCGTACACTCTCAATATCAGTTATAATTATTTAATTTATGATAGATTATGATGGTTAAAATGACATCAAAATATATCTCAATGATTTAAAGTCCCAGGATCACTTTGAATTTACTGATATAGCAACATAAATTTATTGATACGATCAAGATACATGTAGAACAACGTTCTATTTACTCTAAAACAATGTTGACATATGCCTTTCTTTCGCATTCAAGTTGTTTGTTGCCAGAAAGCTTTCTTATTTTTGCAATATCATTGAAAAAAAAACTGAGCTTTGTTTTTTATGTGTACTTATCGATTTAAAAAGCATTTTTAGGAATGTATTTGGTACAAATGAAGGTCATTTCTGTCAGTAAGACATCTTTCTTGATAAAATGAGAGCTACTTGTAAATGAGATCCTTCGGCTTTAAATGAAATGAAAAAAAATTCTTAATGGTTTAAATCACATCGTACTAGATCTAAAAGTGACATTATGCGCATTTTTTTCAAGTAAATATCTAACTGAAATAGGTGTGTGTAAAAAAGGGTAGAGGGAGTAATAGCTTTTAACCCAATATACTAAACTCTTCCTGCTACCAGTACGAAATAACAACTTTCCAAATCTTACTTTTCCTATTTTGACTGGGGTAGTCTTTTTAGAAAAAAACAACTGCATTCAGGAGTTGCTTCCCTTCCACTGCCGAAATCTCTACCAACAACAACAACAACAACAACAACACAAGGGAGACCACTGCGAAGAAAGGAACTATTATTTTATTAGTCCGAATATTTTATTTCTAAACCATCAACTTTAAATACTAATGCGGCTTTATTATTAATTAAACACATTTAAATGTACAGCAACCGAAAATTGCTTTTATAAAACTGTCACCAAAAAACCCTATGTGCAGTAAGATGCGCATAATGTCACTTTAATGGTTTAAATGACAGCATAATAGATCTAAACAATTTAAATGACTTTATAATATATCTTAATAGTTTAAATGACAAACTGCAATGTTTACAGTACCGGCGAAATATTGTTTTATAGCTCTTTATAATGGGATATTTGTTAAAACTAATATGAAATAGAGATTAATCAGTTCAGATTCCAACATTGAAATTATAATACATTTCAACATTTCAGTATTGAGTTATAATCAAGAACCAAGCTGTAAACTTAGTAAATGCATTGAAAACATGTAAAAAGTGAACTATGCCGTGTTATTTCTAATATTGAAAGATATAAATGTGTTACTGCCAAGACGTCTTGAATTCCTAGCAATCAATTCTCAAATATTACCCTAATAATGTACGTAATAGAAAGGGTTGAATCTCTATTTTTGACTAGGTGGTCAAATAAGATTTGAACTGATTTTCTCCATATTCAGCGGGAGTAAAACTGTTATACAGATTCATATATTATGTTTTTTGTTATAACTTTGGCAATGTTCATGTTTAAGTAGTGTAAATGTGTGACTTAAGTCTTTTTTTACAATGTATGATGGTCACGTTGAAGGGTAATATCAATTTAAGAAAAAGTTCACAAGGATGAATCGGATGGGGAGAAACTGTTTCTACATGTACCAAGGTGGATGTAATTTAAATTATGTCCCTGAATTACATCCGCCTTGGTACATGTATATATATTCATCCTAATCAAAACATGTTTTATAAGCAGAACGCAATTCAACATTCGGAATAAAGCATCTTTACTGTATTTTCACTTTCAGTTTATTCGTAGCAGAAATTACGTGATTTTTTTTATGAATTATGAAGATTGATGGTTAATTTCCGCACTAACGAAGCGGAACATTTCCTGTTTATTTTTTAATAATTTCAAACCAATGTCAGATGGCACAAGATAAACGACATAATTCTATTACAGCACGTCATCGATTCAGTTTATTTACAGAACTGTGACGTCATGTCAATGACTCTTTATCCTTAATTGATTTTAATTGATGATCGTTTTATTGACTGGCGAAAAAGTATACGGTTTACGTTATGTTAGGCATACGTTTACTAATCACCAAGGTCTTTGGTGTCAGGGAAGTCCCCTTGCTTGTAATTGAATGTTATGTAAACAGATTCAAATTGTCATTGTGCGAAAATAATCTAGGGTTACATCAGTTAACGAGGGTTATGTCTTGGTCCCGCGCCCGTGTTTTTCTTTGACACTTGCAATTTTAGTGACTGCCGAAGTAAAGTGATCAATCAAATAAAAATTTAGTCAGTCAGGGGGTCGTTTATTTAAGAAACATGAAATTGTTGGCTGCTTAAACACAATAGATTTTCAAGATACTTAGTTTTCAAACAAATATAATGTTTCTCACTGTTTAGAATGACTATTTAAGAGAAGTTAAAGGAACTACATATGCCGAAATTACAGTATAAATAGTAACATATGAAATATTTCGAAGCCGGGACCTCTCGGATGGCTTTTTTATTCCCCTGATTAATATTCCCCTCCTTTTACCGTAGCCAATTATTGAGTTACCCCAGGAAGCATTTTAAAAACTGTCACAATTAATGCAGTGGACATGAAAAATGAAAACAAGTATTCAGGAGAGGTCACAAGCTAATTTCATTATTTTCATTATTTTTTGTAAAACCCTGACTTAGCTGCAGGGGAATTGTCTTGACAGATGTTGAATCGGGAATTGTTGACATATAAATGATTAACTAACCGTTTCTTTTCATTTTTACAGTCTTTCTTTAAAAAATGCAAAATAACATTTGAATCGTATAAAACTAAATTTACAGCTATATTTATACTTAATAATCAAGATGAAAAATCAACTATCCAGTGCACAAAAATAATGTTAACTCGCTCGGAAGCGCACCATCGCAGGATATTGACAGGAATTTTAAAGGCGACTTTTTAGATCACTTTGGAAGAGTTCTTTCATTAACACTAGATAGACAGTCTTACATGTACATAACATGATTTATTTTGTAATACGAAAATAAGATGTTTTTAGTGAAATGAGAAAACATTTAACAAAATATTTGTAAATATGTGAATCTTATTAGACAGAGTTTAGATAACCCTTAAATACTATAAGTACCACGTACTTCTAAGTCCTTATGGGGTTATATCACAAGTTTGAATCCTGATTCCCGCCTTGAAATAAATTCACAGTGTTAAACTCAAATTTTCATACCAGTGAAACTTCTGTAGATTATGTAGATAAATAGTTTACTTGGGCAGAACAAATTAATTCTGCAGTTCCGAAAGCGAGTTGTAGAAACTCGAGACTATGATAAACTCATACGTATAGATAAGAAATTAACGATGGCAAACTCAGTTTTTCAGTTTACTTAGCCTCACAGACCGCTACGACCATCTACCCGAAAAGACCCGCACAAAAAAAAGAGAAAAGGAAAGAAAAAGCAAAGAAAAGAAAAGAAAGAAAAGATAAAAAAAATAAGAAAGGAAAGAAAAAAAAAGAAAAGAGGAAATAATAGAAAAGAAAAAGAAAAGAAAAGAAAGAAAAGATAAGAAAACAAGAAAGGAAAGAAAAAAAAAAGAAAAGAGAAAAATGTAGAAAATAAAAATAAAAAAGAAAAGAACTTGCGCGTTGTCTGATTTCCGCAATGCCACATTAAGCCATTAAGATGCTGCTTATGATTTAACTCATTAAACTATGAGCTGCAGCATTGTGCTTCTTTGTACTTTTATTATAAAATATCGGGTGGTATTTTTATGAGTATGGGGTAACAAAAGAAATATCAGTAGGAGGTACCACACAATAAGTAGCTTTAAAAACTTTCTTTTTCACAACACTTGCAAAAGCAGTTTGTAAACTGACGACCAGTCACAACTTCCGGGTTTTTTTATAACTAGGATTTTATTGCAAGATGAGGGTATATTAATACAATACATCTGCATTTTTTTTTCTCAATCAAATGAAGTTAACTGTTGGTTGCGATGCCATGACGATTCAAATCGATACAAAAAAAACAAAGACCCGTCATACAAAAACACGCCGGAATAATGTAAGAATTTAAGCACTTTTTTTGCTAAAACACGATTAGAGTAATTGGCAAGTTTTACGACTCATAATATCAAATTCATCGTTAAAACTGTTTTATTATTAACTTTTTGCCGCATTGTCATGAGGGATTACTGTACAAAAAACGATTCAAGCGTTTCCTATATCACATTTTTGTAACTTTGTAAAGTTCGAATACTAAATAAAGGTATCGTGTGCATAAGTACATAGGTGCGATAAATCATATGTATATATGTATGTGTACCTGTCGTCTGTTTGTCTACATGTTTATCTGAAAAGATGCATTTATTAAATTAAATACGGTTTTATACGAGCGGACGTATAGCTTGCATCACATGTAGAATCCCAATTTCTCTACATGAGCTCGTAAATCACAACACATTTTGACAGCTGGACAAAGATAGGTAGAAAACTAATTGTTAGCCATTTTTCCTTGTTATAACAACAAAAAGTTACTCATAGAATTCTATATAAGATATTTAAACACCATATTAACCACTTCTTGAAAATAATTTTTCGACCTTCACTTGTGGAAAGTATAAAGACAGAAGATCTTTACCGAGTACCGATTTTAACAAATAACGGAACCGTCAAAATTTTTAAAAAATGGACAAGTCTGTTGTAAAAATGTAAGTATGTTTTTAGTTATAAACGCGTCTTTTTTAGACAATTATTTATTAAACAGGTAAACTCTTAGTGTAAAAATCTTGATGAAGTTATATATTATAGTCTTGTCTTATTATATCATATAGTCTATATGATTACTTGTGTACTCACATATATCTTGGCATATACGTATGTTCTATACGTTTAGTTCGAATGCTGCTAAATACATTTTTGTAATTGGTCTCCTTAATACATTTTGAAAAATGTTATTATTATTTTAACACCATTGGTTCTTACAATGCACGAAAAGCTGATTTGAAAAAAAAATCAGGAAATTTTCATTGAATCATGCATGGCAACCAGAGACATTATTACAAAATACAAAATTTGATAGTTATTTTTTTTTCTGACGAACCCCATAGTTCAATAACTACATATGCATGTGTCATGTAATTTAGTATTTATGTGACTAAGCAATTTTAAGGTTGGTCAGTTATTTCAAATGTGTTTAAAATAGGATTTAAATAGTTTAAAACTATTTTTATTTAGCTTCAATATAATAGTCTAATAAGCTTCACACGAGGCGAAATCAAAATAAGAAACAACACGATCTAAAATCATTCTGGAATCCTCTCGAATCCCTACAGCATCACGTTCTTCATTCGTTATCAAAATTGTTTTCAAAATAGAGATAATTAAATAGAGTCCAGGATGCTGACAAAGTAATATTCACGGGAAGTAAATCTTCATTTCCCGTACTGATTTGTTTACTCGATTTAATCCGCCTTATTTGAAAAAGAACGCAGCAGGGTTGCTTTATATAGCAAATCTATCCGTTTATTTGCATAATGTAAACCGCCCACCTATAACGCAACGTTGGTATCATGTCAGTAAATCCCTTATAATATATTTGATACACTGTGATAGTATTTAAAAACTAAACATTTAATAGATTGACAATGTTATAAGTTTATCCTCATCGCAATACATGCACTAAATTAATAACAACTCAGTCTTAAAGCGTTATTGGTACAAAAAGTGTACACATATTTTAAAATATACGGTTTATAATAGCCTAATAAATTACATTGGAATGTTATAAATATTTTAATGACTTCTTTATATCTGTTATTCATATCTTTATGTACGTATCTTCCAAACACAAAAAAAACCACAACAGATTCATGTAAAAACGCGACACATTTAAAACATATACGTGCACTCGAAGTTTGTGTGTACGTCCGTGTTTAGTACAAAGTTACTGTTGGAGACAATGTAAATAACAAACAGAATGATACCGGGCGTACAGTTAGGAATAATTCAGTTTCATAAATATACGGAACCTTGCAATAATCGCTGTCTTTAATCTATACCATTTTCTTCCTGATTTACTCTTCTTTACTCTATATCAAACCGCTGTAGACAACATATGCTTTTTATTATTCATTTAACCAAGGGCACTTTCAACAGGTAAAGAAATATATAATCTTACAATCGTCTTTTTGTTTACGGCTTCGTAGGTGCCACACTTAGCCAGTGTTTGCTGGAACATTGTTTGCAATGATCGATGTTTACAAGTGCCAAACGACCGACTCCCGTTTCCAAGCCAAATACATTGACTCTGTACTTTGTTAAATAAGTTGTCATTGCAGGTAAACCCACTGTAATTTATTTTGCCGGTGACTATATGGACTACATGTCCCAAGCAAACGGTATCACGCACTTCTCTGTCTCTACAGAGAACACCACGCAAGTTTTGGTATCTGCCGGCGTTAATTCATAATCGCTATACGCACCCATTTCACGAATGTTTACGCAAAAATATGGACTACGTAATTAAGTATTCTGAAACCTTTAGGATAGCTTAAAGGGGTGGAACGTAGCCCCGTTTCTTCAGAGGGTTAAGCGCTGAACCTGTATCTGAGGAGGAAAAATCGCGGTCAGTGCTTGCTAAAACTGAAAGTAGAGCACGTGTAAGTAGACTTATCACATACTTTCAAGTTTTTGAGCAGTTGTGTAGGATAAACAGAAACGAGGCATTGTATTCCTCCTCTATTCTGTATGACTTATTTTATACTTTACACTGCTTATTCATTTCCGTATCAAAATATTATGTTATATTCTAACATACAGGGTGATCATTAATATATGATGGGATAAGAAATCACAGTAAATTTGTCAAATTTTGCATTAGAGGTCTCATTTTGGTATTGATTTGAAGACAATTAAATAAATTTTGTCTAGAAAATTCAAAATTTTGTCAAAATACATCATGGTAACGTTGATGACGTCATCAATGATGTCATACTTTCCTTGGAATTCCAAAATAGCACTTAGATTCTAGTCATAAATAATCAAACTTTACTATGAATTGGAGAAAATCCAACTTTGGTAAGAAGAAATTTACAATAAACTGTACACATCTCATATATTGAAGTACTGAAAAGACTAAATTCCACGATGAGATGGCATTGTGCAGTGAAAAAGGGACCGTTTTGGTGGAGTTAAGTGCTCACGGAGCAATAGGGATCATTCTTTTATTGTTGGTTTTGGAGAACTAGGGTCGCAATGTTTAACACCTACTGTAAAACTTGGAAATGTGTTTTCATTAACTTTACACATAGGACAAAATTTATGTATATGTGCTAAAATAATACACATTGCCCAGTTGAATATCTTCAAAGATAAAGATCTTATTAAATTTTGTTATCCTATCATATATTAATGATCACCCTGTATTAAACGTTAAATTAAAACTTAGTATATTACCGTGGTATACGCTATTCTTAACTTGTAAGGCAGTTCATATCATAAACATATTTAGAAAATACAGTAATATTTTGTTGATTTTTCTTTCAATTATTGAACCCCAGAAGCATTGCTTGTCTTGCATACCTTGATAAGGCAAAATCGTTACTTGTCTGGCATATGTCGACAAGGCAGTATCGTATATCAACAAGGCAGGATCATTAATTGTCTGGCATATTATCAACGAAGCAGGATCGTGCCTGTCTGACATATATGGACGAGGCAGAATCGTTGCTTGTCTGGCATATATCGACAAGGCAGGATCGTTGAATGTCTGTCATATATCGACAAGGCAGTATCGTTGCCTGTCTGGTATACATCAACAAGGCAGGATCATTAATTGTCTGGTATATTATCAACGAAGCAGAATCGTGCCTGTCTGACATATATCGACGAGGTAGAATCGTTGCTTGTCTGGCATATATCGACAAGGCAGGGTCGTTAATTATCTTGCAGATATCGACAAGGCAGGATTGTTGTCTGGCATATATCGACGATGCAGAATCGCTGATTGTCTGTCATAATTATATCGCATAGGCACAATTGTTTTCTGTCTGGTATATATCGCGAAAGCATGATCGATTAACCTGCAAGGCAGTTAAACTACAATAATGTTTCGTTGATTTTTCTTTCAGTTATTATTGAACACATTTAAGCATTGATTGTCTCACATACCTTGATAAGGCAGAATCGTTGCCTGTCTGCATTTATCGAAGAGTCAGGGTCGTTGATTGTCTGTCATATGTCGACAAGGCAGGTGCGTTGATTGTCTGTCATATAACGACAAGGCAGGGTCGTTGTTTGGCAAATATTGACGAGGCATGATCGTTGATTGTCTGTCATATAACGACAAAGTAGAATCGTTGCTTGCCTGGCATATATTTTCAAGTCAAGATTGTCCGAATACCGTACAACAGTATGCCAAAAATACCTACTTAAACTTTAAAACTACAAAACGTGTAATTTTCTAAATTTCAAAAAGCTCATGTCAGATATTTTTATTTACTCTCATGATTTAATGAAAACAAGTTTACTTAATTCAAGTAGATACAAATAAACTACAACTGCGTTGAGATCCCTTGTCAATAAGAACTAATTTATGTACAATTCTTAACGTAAATCTCAATTTCTGCCGGGATTTTCAAGTGGTATAGATTAATTTCTTTGGAATAGAGATTAATTTGATTAAAATATGCATACTGGCTGTTATACGCACCGACAACAGCCATTTATTTGCTTATTGACCGTTTGATACGGGATCGTGATTTGGCTGACTTTGATTTGTTGCTTAAATCGGAAATAATAGTAAATTGTTCAACAGAGCCAGTAAAAGTCGTAAACTTTCCGTCCTGAAAGTAACGATGTGTGAACGGCATTTGTTAAAATAGTATTTTGGAAAATGCATCTTTTAGAGCTTTGTCGTAGTCTGTGGTATAAAGAAACGTTTATTTTACAGATGCGCTTTGTTGAACCATGTACTATATACCAAATGTGGCCGCGTTTTCGCACTTAGTACCAAATTTTGGCCTAGTTTTGGTAGTTACTACCAAAGTGCTTAAGGCACCACGCATTTTTAATTGTGCTACCAAAATGCGCTACATATATAGAGACATAACGTAAAACGATATATCTGATGCAAAAATAAAACAGAAGTTTTAGTAGATTACTAAAGCAAGCAATAGTTGCCATTCGCTCTTCCGACCACTTTCCGGTCTTTGTCTGTCAGTATGTTCAATTTTCCTCCGTGGTGAAAATAAATCTTCTGAAATTATCATACACATTCTATCATCGTTTCGTTAAGACTGCTCCAATAAAGTTGCTTCCAGTGGAGTATACATTGCATTTAAGGTAGTATACCCCTAATGGGCACCAATTCAAATCATTATAGGCTTGATATTTTCTTATTTTGTATCATTTTCTGGATTTAAAAACAAATTTTAAAATAATTTTACCGTGAAAAAAAAAAAGTTATAGGAATTTGAATAACCCCACCCCCATTTTGGAATTATTTATAAAATTACATCACACAAGAGATAAGAAAATACATGTATTTCATTTGTTATTCAAAACTTTGGTACAGATTTGTTATCAGGGTAACAAGAACTATGTTTTCTTTCAGAAATTTCACACTATTTACTTTATAATCAGCAAGTTTTATAAAACTTTTATGAAATAATCAGATAGTATTACAATTTTCATGTACTTTTTTGGCCATATTAAATTTTGAACATCAAAGTCTTTAGGAAAAATCAACATTTTCTAGAAATGGGGCATGACTTTTTGTATATTTAAAATTATCTATAACATTTTGGGAACAGCATGTCAAAAATTCACAATGTTTTACCGTCTCTATTTAAAATAATTTGATTTTGAAAATCTCCATCGACGATTTTAGACGTGTCTGCAAGTAATAAAATCTTCAAATAAGCTAATACTAATTCGTAAAAAAATATTTAATTACTTTTTAGTCTAAAAACAATATAAACGTATGAAGAAAGGTACAAAATAATGAAAACAAAGAAGAAAAAGTAAAAAAAAAAATTGGGTTCCAGCTGGATTCGAACCTACGCACCCAAAAACCTCAAAAGATCTTCAGACCAATGCTTAACAACCTAGGCTAGCTCATTAAAATTGAAGAGTTTCAAGTGGAGGTTTTTATTAGGGGTGTACTACCTTAAGTCTGAATAATATTGCTCCAGAAATGCAGATGCTAGATTGAGTAGGATAGTCTTCATCTGAACCCTAATATCTCACCCTGAGCAAATTGTTCAAGAGATCTAAGATCATCGTCTAAATATATGTGTGTTAGAATTAACTTAAGTGGGCAGTACAACACAATTGTAGATATGATTAACTATTATGCTTACAAACTGTAAATGCTTTGACTGGGGAGTCAAGTATAACAATGGATGAACAGCCAGTACTTAAAAAGTAAATAAACCAAAACATAATTTATTACTTTCTTGTATTCAATGCATAACATATATGTAAGAAGTATCAGACAATTCCACAAACCATAACCTACCTGTATGTTTATGTACTGTTTTCTTCATACAATTATCTAGGCTAAGCGGAGGTTGTGGCATAACTAAGACGTAAAGGAGTTTCAGTGTGAACAATGAAAACCATACTTCTTTTTCCTGGAGACAATGATAATCATGAGCGCTTCGCCTATATTTGTGATTTTTAAATAAATTATCTTATTGAAAACAAGCATAGTCTGCAAACATTTTTGGACGACTTGATTGAGACCAAATTCTTAATAACGCTCAGCCCAGAGGTTGCGGGCTCGAGCCCCATTTGGGTCACGACCGTACCTCCTCATATGACACCAGTACTGGTTTTTCCAGGAAGCGGACTCGAGAGAGACTCGATTAGCTGCAAGCTTTCTTCAAAATCGAGCTAAAATAAATTAGTACAAACTAATACCACCTCTGGTAGGATACTAGTATGCAAGAAATGTAATGAAAGTAAAATGTGGCTTTTCATATGAACCGATCTGGGGCGAACCTCTAAATGTATCCGATCTGACAGTTTTCTCTCCATAATTATTAGGAAAATTGTTGCCAACAGACAACAGGCAGCCAATGACTCAAATATTATTCATCACGTGCGAAGGTGTGCTTAAACACATACATGTATGACATATGTATAAAAGAATTGTATAATAATAAGAAATACTATAAGTTGTTCATTAAATGCACTGATTAGTATATACCAACATCCGTTCACTGTCATCCTTCAAAATTGTATGTACCTTTACAACGCATTTTGCTACTACCAAAACTCGGCCGCAGTTTGATAGCGCGTACAAAATTGCGTTAGTACCATTTTGTTGCCCAACAACACTTTAATAAATCATATAGAAGCATATTGTACTGGAGCAGTAACACAATATTTGTCACGCATAAAAAGGGAAATGTTTGCCTTCATTAGTATTCAGAACTGATCATTGTTTAACAGGATATAGCATTGTTTTAGAATTTATACCAACACGATAAAACATATACGCTCATATTGATGGTGAAGATCATTATTTTCGCTGTTTACTGTCCATTAAATTATTCGCCAGATTGCTTGATCAATAAATCTGCTGTTGAAATTTACACTTCAATTTTCAAGTTCCATGAAGTTCGAAATTAATGTAGGCAACGACTTGTGTGTTTCCTAAAACAGTTCATGCATAATTAACTGTTATGTATAATACATATATTGCAACAGGTTATTTATTTAACCTACCCTTTATAAAAAGAGGCAAAAACATTATTTAATACATTATAGAAGTTTAACAAGATAAAATAGAACTGAAAATTGTACCAGAAAGTGATGCTGGATAGTGGTTGTACAGAAATGGAGAAGTATTTTGACTAACAGCCATATAATTAGCAGATAAAAGAGCAACACAGTGCCCATCATTAAGATAAATCAACAACAAATTTAGGAACGGTTTCTTTGGTATCGCTATTACTTACCCTCTTCCACAAGTCACTTTAAGAGATCTTTGGCAAAAACAGACACTATCAGAAAATACCAAATGGCATGCAGATTTTTGTTTCACTTCATATCATTCCGCGATAATGCTTCAAAAACGATCGTTGTTTGAATCATCTTATTTTCAGGCATTCAGTAAATTCTAGGAGTGTTGGTTTTCAAGTTCCCTAGACAAAACAGCCTGGTTCGTAGTCCCATCTATTTACCATACTTTCTGTCTACTTTACAGAACATATAATCCAGAAAGCATCATATCCCCCTGTATTGTTTTGAATTTAAATTTGCTCGCAACCAAGATTTGCCATATATTCAACATGAGAATCGTAGCTTTTTATTATAAAGGAATCATTGATATTTAAATATTTATAGAAATCAATTGTCTGGGTAATATAGGAGAATTGCAAGAGGATCAATATGAATTAATATTGTCACTGCAAAAAATCAACCGGAAGACATTTAACATTAAACAAATAATCAAAAACAATCTTGATCATCAAGTTAAAACATTAACTATTTTGTGAAATTGGATTAAAAGGCCGAAGTAAAATTGAAGCATTGAGATGTAATCGATCACCCGAACCTATAAGAATGATGTCTGCGGCTGCGGCTGTTTTGTTGGTACTGCAACGAACTCCAGTACTTGCTGTTTGAGTTATATATTTCATGTCATCTATATACCGCATAATTATGTGCCTTTGCATTGCTCGGATATATATTGTAATTTTCAATAACAATGTTTTGTATGAAACTACTAAAAAAGCTTAAGCAGAAATAAATCACATTGGTTATGATTTCTTGATTTTCATTTCTGTTGCATAAATGTAAATAACATGACTGCCTCGTGCTAACGAACTGTCTCCGGCTTCATACATGTTTTATCCAAAGAGTACACCCGCCTCTTATATATTGTCCGCTGGTTTATCCATACGAGACAGAAATGAAAAAGCACTTCAGTCTAAAGTAGGTTTGAACCTCTTCTCAATATAAAAAAATGTTGTTAACATTAAAAAGAACGACGTGTTTTAATACTTATATTGTTGTCTTCAATATTTAGAATGAATAAAATCATAAATAGATGTGAAACAAGTGAAGTTACCTGAATCTGGAGTACTAAAGAGCCTAACACAGATAGAATGTATAAACAACATCTTCAAGTTACACATACTCTGAAATAAATACATTTATTTACATTCACTATTAGTGTGTAATGTTTTCAGCGAATGCTTGAGCTTTTGAATCTGTATTTCCTATAATAAACGATAAAAATAGTCTCCCGAACATTTCACTCCAACGTTTTCAAGTTTGATCTAGTTTCACAGCAACTGATGAAGTTCTGTTTTTTATTTTTAAATTTTCTGTAAAAGATTGTTAACCAAGTTTTATTTTCATCAATTTATCGTGGAATACCCCTGTCCGTGTCTTCATATCTAAATTCGTTTAAATTGCAATTTATTTTAGCTTAACAAAGGGCACACTCCTGCTACTTCGTGAGAGTTGAAATTATCACGTCGATAATACTGTCTGTGCCGCCTACTTACGACAGAAAAATAACTTACAACTTTTATTTACTTTATTCACAAAATGCTCATATAAAAGGAATTAGATTTTTAAACCGAGGACATAAATTATAAGGTAAACAAAACCCATCCTTTCCATGTAAATTATTGCAAGTTTAAGAGGAGGGCACCTAATAATGTTGGTACATGTAGAACTTATGGTCAAACCCTTTTGCTATGTATGCATTTACAGAGAATGTCATTTTGATGTTGTATATGTTGCAATAAAATATGGTTAAACTAATCAAGGACAACATAAGCAGGCCAATGCATCATATCGAAACTTGGCCCCTAAATGACCAAAAACACTGACATTACTACAAATCAGCTACTTCAACTACTCAAATAACACATCTTCGTTCTCCGAAATAAAACGTAAACAAATGAAAAAATCAAAATGATAATGGTGATGATGAGGATTGTGGTAATGGTATTGATAACATTTAATATGAATATGACAGTGTGATGGTAATTTCTAAATTGTCTGTTTTAAACCAATTAATATGTCTCAATTCGCAGATTGTATTAAGCACTATGTTTTGAATAAACAGTCCACACACGAACATGAAATTGTCGTAATCCAGGTGGATGGATGGATTGCATAATAGGTGTTTACTAACTCTTTCATATTGTATATGAAAAACGCAACAAAATATACAATACGATTGAATTAGTAGAAAAAAGAATAACGCCCATTTTTCTCTAAATATAGGGACAGTTTATGATGATTCTAATGGACTTCCGTTGTAACGTTTGAATTACAAAGTGTCATAAAAATACACACTTTTTTCAAAGACACTAAAATATTTTCATCATATGCACGTGTTTTCATCATATGCACGTAGCAACAGTTTTTTTACCGTTACTACGTTTACAGTTTTAGAATCACAGCGTGTTATTTTACAAGAAGTACCTGGAATATAACCATCCTTTAGATAATTTAAAAGGAATCCAGTCAACAAAGTCATTCTAAATGCCAATAATTTTTAAGTTTTGTGAACGGCAGTGTAAAAAGCTTTTCGGGGATTTTCTACAAACATCCCGCATACGCGGATTCTGAAATCTAATATATACACATGCATATCCTTAATAAAAGGCAAGTTACTCTTCTCGGAAAAGCCGTTATTTTTAAATACGGCTGAAATGGAGAAAGCAAATAATTTTCCAGGTGATAGAATCTAACTTCAATTTACACGTAGTTAAAATCTACGCAGAAATGATGCTACGAATAGACTGGGCTGTACTTTGCTTAACTTTGGTCATTACCATTGAATAAAAGATGGGACAAATGGTGCATTATCTTAAAAAAACCTTTTGAATTTTCATAGAGACCAGTATTTTTATTAGCACTTTATTTATTCATTCTCTCAAATACAAGGGGAAAGAAAGATACACGTTGAATTTAAATGTCCAGCAAAATATCTCCCTACCGGTACCTGGATGCTTTGATAACATCAGAAACTTTTGATATTTACAAACCCATACTACGTAACGCTATTTTATGTTGTTTTAGTTTAGTTTATATAGAGGATAATTGTTGGTTTCGGTGTAAGTTATATTTTCACACCGAAAAGTGATATTTTCACGAGTGGCGCAGCCAAAAAAAAAAAAAAAACTTTTGGTGTTCACGAGTGAAATTAACGTGATATTACACCGATACCACCCCCCCCCCACAATTTTTCTGTTTATTTTATGGTTAAAACTCTACTTTTATTGAGTTTGTTTCTACAAAATATCGAAAATCGCGGGAAACGTCACCAGAAACATAGCGCAAATGACGTCATTCAAACGACGTCATGTCGCATGGTTTCCAGCATTAATTACGCTCGGTATACTTTTTTGACGTAAACCGGGTTAAAGATTGCAAACAGTGAAAAATAAAAATGGTAATCC
Source organism: Saxidomus purpurata (assembly GCA_022818135.1). Lineage (NCBI taxonomy): Eukaryota > Metazoa > Mollusca > Bivalvia > Venerida > Veneridae > Saxidomus > Saxidomus purpurata. The sequence continues at coordinate 45,124,426 of JAFMSR010000008.1, read as the reverse complement.
ACTGTTTCAAAACGGTGGATTATCACTTTATTTCACTGAGAAAACTCTATAATTCACTGAAAAACATAAAATAAACTAATTTATTTTAGCTCGATTGTGAAGAAAGCTTGTAGCTTATCGCGTCACTCTCGCGTCCGCGTCCTGGAAAAAACAGTACTGATGTCATATGAGGAGGTACGGTCGTGACCCAAGTGGGGCTCGAACCCGTAACCTACGGGATGAGCGGCAGACACCTTAACCTCTAAACCACTGCTATGTTGTTTTGCTGGTCTTATATGACAGACTCGTTAGTCTAAAAGGCAGTTCAAACGTAAAATTATACAATTAAAGAATCTCAAATAATAGTAAATGTGTTGCCTTCCGTTTGTTATCGAATTATCTTTTTTTTCAGTTTGTTTCATGAATATCATTGAATTGAATATACGAATTATTTTTGAAGTGGGCGTTTGAAATATATTTTACTAATAACATTCACTTCGCTCAAAACCGAAATGTTGTTTCGGCCAAATATTTATAGATTGTAACAGTCAGTTCCGCGCATGGACAACATATCACTATATATATAATATTATAACATTATAACACTTGACTTTGTTGACTAAGCCACTCATTTGAAATAAAACAACTATTATTCAGCATTTGCGATTGTAATCATTGTACAATTATATAACGAAAAGTCTGATTTTCAGCCCACCAAATATTATACAGTAGAGTTGATGATATCAATATTCAAGTATAAAAACAAAGCAAGTATCAATTGATTGGCCATCAAACAACCATACAGGCACTTAGATGAAGTATTAAACACGTTCACTAGTCCGATTATTTTGATATTTTAACACATTATCCGAGGAATATACCACTAAATGGTATACAAACTTCAAACTCGGATTTGTGCATAATAAATGAGTTCTTTATGGCGGGTCTTCTTTCTCAAATCAACATAGATTAGTAAAGGTATGTTAGAGTCAATCTATTTAACTACGCAGATTTAAAATGGCGCTTACTTGTTGCGTCTCTTTCAGGGATTTTATCCTCTTGGATCAAAATATTTCTTTATACACGATATGTACCCAGGTTATACGCAAGTCCTGGTGGCATTTAAACTACTGTACATTGGTCGCGTTTTGCCTTATATGGAATTTTAAATAAATACCACGCAGTATATTTGCGAGTATATTCCCGTTATGGAACCATGCTAAATCCTCTTCTTAATTGTGATGCATTTAAAAGAAAATACTGAACTTATGTAATTGAAAAGAAATAACGTTATGTGCGACAGGTCTGTAATACAGAAACAAACAAATCCATTTGCCTGAGAAACATTCAGAAATTATATTTTGCTGTAACATAAAAGTACCTTTCCGTTAGATGATATGTAAAAAAATCATTTTTCAAGGTGTTCAAATTGTATAGCTCAAGCGTGAGTATTTGTCGGCATGTGACAGGATTGTGATATAGATTTCCACCCAAACAACCATTGTGAAATATTCCCTGTTTATTATTAACAAATCAAAAGCTATCTCTCAATTTGCAAAATTAAAAATGACGCCTTACGTATTCAGTTGCTTTCAGGAAAAAGCTAGGTATTAAGCTTGTTAAATTACCATTTCCGACGTTCATTCCTTCAAGCAATTGACAAAACAGAAAGAGACAACATTAACAACGCAAAACATATGTTTCAACACCTGTTAAACTTCTTTCGGCGACTCAATTTAACTACATTTATTTCAAAGCATTTGAATAATTAAATAAAGACTTTAAGATAGTTTTTCTTAAATCTTGATGTTTAAATAATCTAGTTAGCAACAATGATGAAGCTCTGAAATGACTTGACAATTTCTTCTTCACATGTATATGTTAATTCTGACTATATTGTAACAAATATTAGACATCGCTGCAACTTACGCTCCGGTTTGGTATTTCTTTTTTAACAGGGATTGATGCGCGTTCATAGACACGTAATTAATAGCTGACTAAATCAAACGTTCGCTAATAAATGACGTCACGTGTTTAAAGAAACATGACCTTAAGGTCAGACGATAAAATTTTCATCTTTTGATTTAATGAATGTTATGCCCCTTATTCGGTACAAACATAGAATTGTTTGAGTCTGTACAGATAAACACTTGCTAATGTACAAAGGCGACTGTAAGAGTTGGAGATTACCAGAGATTAAGATAGTTTTCGCCATTTGTATTGCAAAGGAAGTTTTGAAGTGGTGTATGTACACCATCTCTGAGGGGGGAGATTACAGTCTTTAAATTTGTATAATTGTTGAAATATAAAATTTCCTTATACTTCGTTATCGAAAGATATAAATTCAAAGCCATGAGAAAATTGTTACAGTTTATACCTGCTACAGGCTACAGCCTTTTGTGATAGTTTTTTTTCCTTTTTAAAGTAAAATTAGGATAAAATATGCTACACAATAATGTGAATGATACTTGATTGTGGTATTATACAAGAGTGAGGTTGTTCTTTAAATCATATTAACGCGACAAATGTTAGAGGAGCGAAAACGTTACAAAAATAATGTAAAGAGATGACAAAAAGTGAGAACACTGAAGTATCAATTTATCTAAAATAAAATGATAAATCGCCGTTATGTCGACATTGTCATATTTTATAGACCAGGTATTGCGCTTAGTGCCATGTTTATAGTTTACGGACACCATTTTCAATTAAGGTCGCACTTTGGTTCTCTCTCAATCTCACCAAGATTTACTTGTCTTCAAAGAACATACCAACTTTGTAACCGCCAGACGTGTATCGTAGCTTATCTGAAATCAGTATACAGGACCTTAGCGATGAGAGCATTTGGCCGAGGTACAAACGCTACCCCTTTTAAATCAATACCACTGTTGCGCGCAGGTTTTAAAAGTTTGTAAAGGAATTGAGAGATAAGGGACGGTATTTTGACACTCAGATTTAACGGGCTATTATGCTGATGTTTACCTGCGATATATACTGACATCTGAGCTGATAGACTTAAGTTGTCTGCCCTAAACATTTGGTATGCTTCGGATTTTGAATCCAAAAAGTTTTAATTTTGAATTTGTAAAGTAAACACAAAAAGGAAGCTCGTAAGATATTGCATTTTTCTTCTGTCAAATTTATCAGTATCCTGATATTTAACGCGTGTAAGCAAATAAAATAAACAGATATTATGTTGTGGAATAAATGTCATGATAACAAACCCTAAAAGATTCTTTATTTCTATTTGCTCAACTGTACAGTATTTCAAATATTGAAATTAAATTTTCGTATTCATTACTGATAAAAGTTATGACCCATGCGTGCAATTTGTTTCACCCACTTATTTTATATATTTAATTTAGTAAAACCTTTTAAATTTTAGTTTCAAATGTTAAATTTATACTGCGAGTACAATAAAAACTTCTGCCTTTCTGCTCATATACTTTAGCTGGCCGTTCATACTTGATCTCTTAGTAACGACAAATGCGTATTTCAGGTAATTAAACAAAAAACATCCTGCATAAAGGTATAAGGTACGTCCGTCTTTATACATGCCTGGAAGATTTTTCTTTATAACATAATCTGTCTTTAAATGTTGAGTTTATTTTAAGGATTTGAGAATGTGTTCAGTACTCTACCAGTTGTATAACTTCGGAAATGCAAATATTCAATGATCCTGCCGGGATTAGAACACACCGCGGCAAGGGACTCATGATTCTGTTATCAACATTGACCGCTCGGCCGAGTAAGGACCCAGAAGCAGATTTCATCTTTATTTTGCAGCTTACTGAAATAACTACGCAGAAGTCAATAAAGCCCCGTTTCTATAATCGCTTGCAATCGTTTCTTTTTTCTTCAAATTAAATGAATATTTCAATTTATCATGTCTCTAGTTTTAATATTTGTCATTTGATGTGAATTCGTCACACACAGTAACTGCCAAGTACATGTGTGAGCTACAGTTATTTTTATGTCCTACATATAGGAAATAGATAAAGAACAGAAAATCGTGGACAATCATTTATGGACTGTATGACTTTTAAAAATGATATTGCTTTTTAAAGTGACCATCTAACTTAAAGAACGACATTTATCATTGATTTGTACTCCTAGAATAATGAAAATTCCCATAGATAGAAACAAAATGTATGAATCTGTGTGACAGGGTCACTCAAATTGAATATAGAGGAAATATGTCAGAAATAAATTGACTGTTCCAGTCAAAAACTGAAAATCCAATCTTTCTGTTACATATTTTTTATATCTGTTAGTAAGAGAAATCACCAAGTATACCTCATCTAATATGTTTTTGAAGCATTTTCTGTGACTGAAGGTTTGTTCTTGATCATTATTCAATATTGCCGTTCTGAGGGGTAATTCAACCTTAAGTTGAAAATAAGAAACATATACGTTTTAGTTTTAAAGTGATGTAATGTATTTTTTTATTTTAAATAAAGTTCCGCTAAATATTTGTTGTTCTTCATACAAAAGAATGCTAAATTTGTTTCATCTAAAAACGTTTACAAATATTGTCGTTATGTCCATGACCCCAGATTTTAATTTGTTCTTTAAACAGGTTATTATTATTTTTGTATTGGTTCAAATGTAAAATGCAACCAAATGAAAGTTTGCTTACTTTAAACATACTATAGATATTTTTAATATAGTCATTTCATGTCTTTCAATGAAATATGCGACATCTCAATATTGTCAAAATGTTAATAAAAATATTTAAAAAAATTCTCACACACACGGAGTACAGATCAAAACCTTTTTCTAAGCCTATAGCGGAAGTATTTATTTCTGTTTCTTGAAGTATGAGACTGCTTTTGGTTTTGTCTGGTTAAAAAATGTATGCTTATGATATCAATAATTAAATCTGGTTGATGAAGAACATTAAGCGATTTTTATAAAGTGCACGAAGTCGGCACTGTTGTACGTACGCGCGGAATAGGGTTCGTGTAGAGGGATATCTTAGAGTTAACCGACTTCGTTCTGTCTGCATTTTGTGTCAGGGGCTCGGATTTAAACATGAATTTAGATAATCTTTCGCCATCTTAGGACTTCTACAATGATGTTAAACCCACGCCTCTGTTTTGTAAACAGCATAAAAATTAATTTACTATTAATTTAAATAAACACGTTCAAAATATTTTAAACCGGAGTAACTGCTTGTTTGTATTTACCTTTAATTTATAACAGGCTGTATAAACGCATTAAGTATCGTCGCAATACCCGACTAAGACTTACGGGATATATGACAGTAATTAATTTTCGCACACATTTATCAAAGACACACGCTGACCGAAGAGAAAGTGGACACTAACCCGCATGCCTATTTAGCGCTTATCAGATATCTGTCAAATTATCAGAAACTAAACAGGAGTCCAGCAGGGATAAATATAACAGTAGTCCCTATAACCAAACGAGGACAGTTTAAACAAATTATCTACCGTTACAGCCGCGATATGAGCTTCTTACGCTCTTAAGTTACTGCTGATATTTTAAGATTTAAATTTTAAAATGAGTCAGATTTATAAACATTTAGGTCAGAGGTTACTGGTTTGGGACGGTACAAGCAAAGAGGTTTTGATGTTTTAAGCAATCAACGCCTAGCGTAAGAGTAGAGGAATGTAATATCTTTTTCAAGGAGACAGTATGATTGGATAAATTTTGTATTGATAGTGTTTCGTTAAAAGAATCTTTTTGTTTGAAATCAATATTATGACGACAGGACAAAATTAAGATAGTGTTGAAACGAATGAACAAATTTAGAATTTTTCAGACTTACTGGAATGATAGTTAATTAACATAGTGAAACATTCTTTTGTCAGTTTTAGATACTAAGTTTTTGAATGAGAAGGCTAATAATATAGCATTTTAGATTAAAAGTTTTAACTTAATTTAGTATAAATGATACAAATGGAAGGAGCTAGTGCATATTATAATCAACCTATGCAATATGCACACGACAACAGTTATACCACTAGTACTGCCTATCATTCATCACAACAACCGACGTGTGTGTATGCAAGAAACACTGGTAATGGAGGATATGGCGGCCAGCCGATGTCCGTAGTCGAGCAAGGACTTCATGGAATTAACCAAAACGCTCAGCAACTTCAACACGGCCATGGAGTACAACACCAGGCCTTGCAACATATGAACACTGGTGCAGCGCAATCTCAAATGGCTAACACAACACCGGCACATATGCAAAATGTACAGAGCGGGCATCATCAAATGGCCGTGTCGCAGATGCAACTAGCTACACCGCCTCCGGCACATCAGTCGCAGAACACAGCACAAATGTCACCAGATGTGGACGAGAGTGGGCTACACAGTCCAAGAAAGAGTCCAAATTCAAACTTACAGTTTCCATGGATGAAAACGACCAAATCACACGCTGCTCAGTGGAAGTCACAGTGGCCAGGTGAGACATATTCACTTAAATTAATAAATAAATGTTTTTAACTATACATGTGCAAACTTAGCATGTAGTAGAATAGAAAAAGCCGTACTCTTGTTAAAATCAAAAGTTCTCAAATAGGAAAAAACATAGAAATAATTGGTGTAATGCAATTTTCTGGATTTGTTTTCCGGGAACAAACATTTATCACAAAATCAATTTGAGTTACGCATGTAAGACAAACATTTAGTATTGAATTCATAAATTTTATTTTATCAGCTTATTTTTTATCAAACAATTGTAAACAATTGTACCTATTGATACTGTATAGAGATAAACAATGACTGCATTAAATCGTAATGCTAAATATTAATGGACTTTGCCGGGACCTTTGAAATTTGAAATTGTTAGTTAATAGCTCTTATTTTAGCAAGTAACTGATGACATCAGTAATCATGATATCATACAGACCACAACCGTGTACCGTTTTGCAAACACTATCTTTAAAATTTAGTATACCTGGTACACCAACACTCAAAGCCCTTCCATATTTCTTTGTCAATTCCAAAAATTGTCTAATCAGTTGTTGTGTAGTAACTTAATTTACCATATAATCTTAGTTATAAGTCTTAATATACATTTTGACAGGCACAAAAGGTATTAACCGAATAGCTAATTTCACTAAATAAAAGTGTAGGATGAAATAAATACCCACATAGTTTGAACGCCAACTCATGCCGTCTTAAACATATACCTGCTGTTTACTGTAAAAAAAAAATAAAGTTGTGACGTCTGACCTTTTTCAATTTCATCGAATAGAAGTAAAATAACCATCGTCTCTTAACAACTTACAACACAAAAAGAAAACAAAAAGAAAATAAACTATAAATTTATACACTATTTACTACGACGTAGGTATAAACGTTTGTGAGTTTTGTTAAATGAAATGTTGTAAATGAAATCTCTTCTAAGTATGGAATAGATAATTGTTACATGTACACAATATATAGAATATTTAATGAGGTCCATTTTTGAAGTCAAAGTATATGTCTTTATTAGTGATATTGAGAAAGAAGACATTTAAATATAAGTGTATATGTACATGTAGTTCAAACTTATTAAATAAATGTCTACATATTGTCAATTTTTAGTGGCTACGTTGCAATTATATATCGATTAATAGGGTGCAGGCATGTACAAGGTTCTTCATAATTTAATTAATTTTCATGATAAAAGCTTTTTTGAACATTTAAATAAAAATCTTCGAATTACTAAAAACTTATAAACTATGGTTCAACGGAAGCTTGCTTTTCTGTTTCATTAGTTGTTGGAGGAAGGGTAAACACTAAACGGAACCTGCGGAAAGATTTTTAACTTTACAGAACAATTTTCTTATAATTATTAAAAACCCAATATATGTAGATATAATCTGAAAATGTTTTCGATTTTCAGAAATATTAAACGGAACCTACGGAAAGATTGTTAACTTAATAGATCAATTTTCTTATAATTAAAAAAAATCAAATATATGTAGATGTAATTTGAAAAGGTTTTCGATTTTCTGAAGGAGACGTGAATTTGTCGAGTGAGATGAAGCGTCTTAAACCTATGTAGTACTGGATTCAGTAACAGAAAGGCATTCCCTGTTGAGTATAACTGTGTTATATAACATACCCGTATAATCCTGTGTACACTTTCTCTCTGCCAATTAAATTTCAATCGAATGACAAAATAAATGAATCTGCATTCTTCACTGCGATTAAAAATACTGTTCCGAAATTTGGTATTTCATTTGACATTTTTTTAACGAAATCTTCAATCTTCGCAACTGTAAACTTTTTGAGAGAATAAAAGGATCAAGACAAACAGATTATCCTTAACTTTATATCATTCTGTCTATTGTTTTTAAAAAATTCTTTTCGAAGTGATTTCGCAAGCAATGCAATTTTAACTCTTCAAATCCGCCTACTCCCCACCCTCAGCAAGGGAAAACAACGAAAACAGAAGAGCAACAATAATAAATAAGTTTGATGATAATAATCATCATCATTATCATCATCATCAATAGCATCATCATAACTAGAGCAATCACTCACATCTACCCCTAGATTCCGCATTTACATGGTTATTCTACGTTTCTTGCTAGCGGTAGGAGAATAAGAGCACAACGTGGGTGGTGGATGGTCGGTTGCGATTACTAGTCGGAGAATAAGTAAAAAGTTTCAATCAATTGCGGCCAAAATATTATACAAGGAAATACACAACTAAGCTTGGTACAAACTCTCCTTTGTAATTTTAATGATTTTCAGGTAGTAGGTGCCAAAAAAACGGCGCGCCCAAAGGAACAACTGAAAGGACAATGTGCACAACCTAATACTTTTTACATTGAATGTTGACCAAAATACACTATGTATAAATAAATCACAGGAAACTTACGCAATGAAAACATATCCGCAACATACCGTAAATGTGCATAACCAGGCTTTAATGGCGAGAAATAGGTCAAACAAATTATGTTTACAGACGGAGGTAGAGACGGACTGACAGACGGGTATACTGATTACAATATAGCTCCCCGTGATGCTGTTTTGATGATGATGATGATGCTTATAATAATTTTAATAATAATTCTTGTTTTTCATATTCATCCTTACTTTCTGGCAGCGAATAATCCCTAATAATTTGTTATATATATATATAATCCCAAAATTCTAATGAAAATGACAACACGACTCCCAAACATACTGTTCACAGGCATAACTTACAATTAAAATGTTCAAATTTATTAAAAACCCTTAAACAAACGGTTAGAAGGAACTTGGAAGATATGAACATATAAATTAACGTTTACTGAGGGATTTTGTTAAAGAGAGATACCTTATGATGACAGACTTATATTTCTTGCACACAGCACTTCTTATATCAAGTTTTTCCTGGTGTTAGATATTATTCAGAAATTAATATAGGTAAGTTCTGGTATTCCACTTTCAATAGCTTTTCCGTGTTAATGGTAAATGTTTCAAGAGTGCCTGGTATACTGGCTGGAAAGGAATTTCAAAATAGAGGAGTAACTGAAAAATATCAATGTAAGAGTTATGGTTCTACTTTGTGTTTATGTTCATAGTTTTAAGTCAATCTCTTTAAGGGATTCAAAGTTATGGCCGATAAAGCAGCACTTTTACAAGAAGTCAGACAGACAGACAAATGGACTGACGGGCGACGGAGACGTGATCCTTAAATATTCTCTTCCTGCCCTGCAAGCACGTGAAACAAAATGCTGACACAAATCCGCCATCACTAAAACTGAAAACATTTAAATTCATACTATTAGTTTTTCACGACAGATGTTTAGAAAACATTTAAATTCATACTATTAGTTTTTCACGACAGATGTTTAGAACGAATACATGTACATGCATTTATAACAGATATAAATATATTTAAGTATTATTAATAGTACAAAAATACTAGGCGTAAACAAAATAACAACAAAAATATATAGAAAAATGAACAAATAAATCATAAGTAATTTCGCACACAGTTCATTTCGATGGTTGCTTCAGGCAGACTGCTGACCATTCAAAAGATGTATAGCAATTTACAAAGTGTTTTGATTTGTCGAAATAAGATCGGATTCCGTCACTTTCAGTAGTCACCTTAGAAAGCATGGTAAGGTATTTAGTTTAAACTAATTTATTTTAGCTCGATTGTGAAGAAAGCTTTGAGCTTATCGAGTCACTCTCGAGTCCGCTTCCTGGAAAAACCAGTCATATGTAGAGGTACGGTCTGTTTGGAACTTATCCATTTAATGTTTGATTGATACTGGAATGGCGTTCTTGTTTGAGATACATTCTATGAAAAAACCAGAAACTGATGTTTTGTGTTCCTTAAAATGGCCAGCATAAACAAGCTTTCTGAATGAAGCAAGCGTATAAAACTGATGTGTGATGCCACTTTACTTAAACGGAAACATTTTACCACATCACACAACGTGAACCTTTGCTTACTTGCTTTTGATGTCTTAGGTATATTTGTATTTCAAATTCCTCAGCATGAGGTGTATAGGCGGACATGATAAACGCCGGACCAGAATAATGTACAAATGTTTAAAGATATCTATTTTATCAACAAAGAATTTCGTAAGGTTAGATTAGTTAAGCTACAGTTTCGAGTATTCTAACATGAAGATGTAATTTCAATTAACAGCATACACATATGTAATCCCAGGAGGTTTTCACGGGGAAAAATCTTCTAGATTAAAATGCTTAAAATCCTAAAACAGCGTCATCTTTTACAATTATCACAATTATTAAAGTTGTGTTAAACAGAACGCTAAGTCTTAAATATTACTATACCGTGGTGTATGAGTGAAGTGTTGGACAACTGACATGGTGCTTTGGAGTTCGATTCAAGTTCGTGAAAGTTTCAAATGTGACTTCCTTAATCCTTTTTTGTTGCATTATTTTGTATCGCTGTCTTCTTGTCCATTTTATTGTACATACGATAAGAGGTCAATATTCCATCGTTATTCATCTGAAAAAAGTAACTAAACATTTTCCTCGGCGTCAATGATTTGTTTCTTCATTACAGTCGAAAATATGTCATAAAACTGACTTTGTCAACTTAAACTACGATTTATTAATGAAAATTTACACAATCTTAAAATAATGGATGTAAGCAAAAAAATAACACCGTATAAACTTTTAGAAGTTACCATTTATTAACTTTATATCGTAAAACTAATACGCTAAAAAGTCTATATAATGCGATGTCGGTTTTTTATTTAATATATTCCAAAGGTTTCTACCAGAACGGTGGAAAAAGAACGCTCAGTTAACCTTTTATGTAATCAGGCTACTTAAATGTTTGCTTTGTTATGTCCAGTATTATGATACATCCGAAATTACGAATGAGTTTGTACTCTATCATCTAGTTTGAAACAGAAATTTGAGTCGTCACTGATTCGCAATTCCCGAAATTTTGCTGAATTCATGTTCAACTTTCAACTTCATTTCATTACTCTCAGGTCAATACAATGACCACATGAGCAGTGTTAACAATGTCACATACATATATGCATACGTTTCACAGAATGCAAGAGAGTATTCCCCAAATACAATTGTTCATGATTAATAAAAAAAAGATTCATAATTTTCTTGCCAAAATAAAGTATCTTTTATATTCTGTTACGCTATACTAAACCATATTCATTATCATACTAGATTTTAACATTTTTGGTCTTTTATAATACCAAAGTAGTACATCTCTAGCTGACAAGCTAACAAAAAGGTACATACAAGTAAATAATGGTACTCATCTCCTATCGGTCTTTAACATATAGTACATAATAATTTTGATCAGTTGCTAATAAATACGTTTCAAATTTAAATTTAAATTTATGTTTAACTAATTTATAAATTCTACATTAACTTGAGTTACTTCTCATTCAGAAACAGATCTGTAAGTTTGTGTTGTATAGAACACATTATCCATTTTTATTTGGGAAGTAAAACCCATATTTAATGCATACTATAATCTACTAGTTTATCTTGTAAGTTTCCCAACCGTTTAAACATACTTATATTTGTGCAATATTGAACAATATTTCATAGATTTCTGACGAAAATTTCTGTTGATCTAACACAACCAGCTTAGACCAAAACGAGATCATTCTTGTTTAATACTAACTATATAATATGATTGACTGTATCATTGTGTGTACAACTCTTTACCTTTAATATATGTTTAAAAAAAATAGGGTGTACTCCTTCTATTGCATTCAAATTTCCGAATCCCCAGATTTCACACCCATACAAAAGAACACAATTTCCTTGATCTCTTAAAGCTGCTCGTTTCAGTTACCCTTGAAATTATTTTTTTAAATTGACATATTTATACATAAATGTAAAATTAAAGGCTAGAGTCAAAATATAAGCAAACATCTAGGTAAGAATTTGCAGAAAGCGATTGAATACACAGCACCGCTACACTATATGTTATATTCGAATTTCAAAAGAGTTCGCAACGTTTTTAATTTGATAGCGTATTATTTGAAATTTAGAGATATATCTGACAGGAATTTATACTGGAGTCTATTAATATGACTTAATGTTCTAACATATGTTATTTACATGCAGCTTGAAGAACTTTATTTTTTTACCAAAATCTTAGAGCGAGCAGCTTTAATGAGGTTGTACAGAGCTTTTGTTGCTTGCTTTGCTATTCAAATTTTGCTGTTTCTGCTCAAAAGTATACCCAAATATTTATATTCTGAAACAATTTTCAGTTTATCTGTTTTATAATAAAACCACTTTGTTCTCTGTATACCTTGAATTAAAAAAGAACTAGAAAGTTTGTTTAAAAGTCAATTTCCACCATTCATTGCTATAAAATGAATATAAAATTAATGCTGTCTGTAGCCAATTCTGAGACAATGACATGGCCGTATAATCAGCATTCAGTAATACAAACAATTTAACAAAATTCATAATATCATTTTGAATGTATCAATTGTTGATTGAGATACCCAATACATTTTCCTTTATCAGCGAAATGGCTATGCAAATTATTTAAGAAAAATGAGAATAGCAGTTGGGATAAGTTTTCCCATTGTCTTACTTCAACTGAACAATTAAATAAGTCTGAACATTACATCATTCGAAAGAACACAAGAGTTTGAACTATTGTACATGCTTTGAACGGTTTGTAGGAATTTTCCGTTAATGTTTTTATTTTTCTTATTTTGCCCATAGATCCTGCTCCAAATTGTGTCAATGTTCGTTTTACCTTGTTTTCTAAGATAGGCAATGTTACCCTTGTTGAAGTATGGACAATTATATTATATTGCATTTATCTGTAAATAACGTTATAAATTTAAAACTTAAATATTTAAACGCGTAGTTACCCCGTGTTTAATGCGGAAATTCTTTTTTTCCATTAAAGCCCAATTTGCATCCGCGTAGCAAAGAAGAAATAAAGAGTTGTTCATTTTTTATTCACTGTCAGGAAATTAATAAAATAAAACAAAGCTTGAATTTAGTCAATGCATTTTTAAGTTTTTAAAGCTGCACACTCTCAGATTTAGGTAAAAAAACACGATTCTTCCAACTGTCTGAAATTAACAAATTTAAGAACAAATCATCAAATAAAAAGGTTCCAGTATAAAGTGGTGTTATCAGTTTCTGTATTTTTTAAATTATACGCTACCAAATTATAAAACGTTACAAACAAGAAGTCGAAATTGTAAAGATTTAAGGCACCGGTCACAAAACAGTAGTGATTCTAAAGATATATAACAATTAATTGATAAACTAATAATGAATGGAAGAAAGAATAATCTGTGTACATGTAATGTTGTATTTCAAGAATTAACGCACTCACTACTTAAAATATTACGATGAAGACTAAAACACCATGTTTTAAAACTGTTAACGAAAGAAAGTCGTCCTGTTTATCGGAATGTCATGGCATAAATGAAATACACGAGATCAGGTATTAAAATGTTTTCCTTTTAGAGGATTTCAATTTCATTCGGACAAATTGCATGCAAGTGTATAATTTCTAACAAAATAGTTTTGTGTATGAAAGGGAAAATATTCATCATGACAAGACTTAATAAATTTAACCACTGACGGACATCATACACCTTTTCTCTGAAAAATGACGTACCTTGTAATGTTCAGCAACTTCAAGAAATTGGGAAAGGAGGTACTTATTTATATCTTTTTGTAAAATAATTATAGTAATTATTTATGATATCCGGAATACAGTTCTCTGTAAAAAGGATGGTGCTAGGCTGATCACGTACCTTTTGCCTGTTTTCTATTTGCTAGATTCTATAGTCCCTTGTAAATAGAACTTTACATAACTTACGCCGTGGCAGTAACTTTATTGTATTTTATCCGCGTTAAATTTTGGTTATAAGAAGAGTCATGCCATTGACCGTTAAAGTAGGGTCGAATTAAAAGGTTTCGGTTGTAGCTAGAGAAGCAGGACAGTCTTTTTTCTTGTCAATTTACTTTTCCCATACTAGACTATTTCTGTCTAAAAGCCATTTAAGTCCGAAACCCACATAATTTGATCTTGCAAGACAAAAAAGAGCACAAGCAAATGACATTATCTTAACTCTCAACACGAGCAGCCGGGAGAAAAATAAATTAAATAATGTGTTTCTTGTGACATCACCATATGCATGTTATGAGTCTAGCAATACCAATTCTACAAGGAACTGTAGTTTTGAACGTATTGACGATTTGCTCCACAAATAAAACATAAATGTGAACCTTTTAGACAATGTTGAAGGTCACATTGACAACTGAAATTTTCTCCTTTTTCTCCTTTTTGAGGAAAAGTGTGTTGATACAATACCCTGCCTTAATCAAACGATGATGTGATAGTTTTAGAGCCTTCGGCCACCGAAGTGGCAGTTTCTAGTATAGTGTTTGGCAAACTGTAAGTTCAACAGTTAAAAAAAGGTAACTAAAAGAAAAAAACTCTACGACTTCAACTTCAACCTCGAAATCAAAAATTCACTTTCCACGGTTTTGAACAGTAGCACATGGTTAATATATTTCAGACCATGTCATGATATTGACACATTTTTGTATTGTTATAAAATAATCGTAATCCAACTGTTTTACTCCAAACTAAGTGAAGGCTAAAACTAAGCTCATGCATTATATAGTTTGAACTAAAGAGTAACACGTTTGCTCTTTGCTTTAACTAACTTCATTTGTCCGCAAATTCAGATATTAAAACGCAAACGCGTCCTTCACGCAAAAATGTTATTTTTTTAAAAATTTGTTTTCGCCATGCAATTTGTCATTCTTGTATGATCTATGTCTGACTGATTAACACCTAGAAGTGTTCAAAATGGTACATGAGAAAATTAGCGGAAACAGTATTCCAATTTTTATTAACAAACCGTTGACACACACAATACATAATTCCTTTTCTGTAGACCAATCTCTTATGAAACATACCCTGAAGGAAGGAAAGTATTTATAGTCTACATAGCAATATGTGCAAAATAAACTACCAAAGAAACGATCTGCAGAGGATAAATTTGCTCAAAGAGAAATTAATAACGGTAATAATAATTTATCTCCAACCAAAGACTCGTTCAGAGCGACTAAAGAGTGATTAAAGCCGAGGAACGACGAAGGTTTTCGGAAATAAATGGACGTCGACAATTGTTAATGTTTCACAAATCGAACACTTTGCCATTGACTTTGGTAAATAAATCTCTCTAAAAGAATTTCATTTGAAAGTTTTACGTCTCAACAAATTCGTTTCATCAGCATTTTTAGCATTTAAACCCCCTTTCAGAAACAGGATAATATATGTTACATATACTAGCATGTTTCTCTTGAAGATAAAGATAGACATTCTTGTTGTGACTTTACTTAGTTAAATGATTTATTCTCTACTTCAAAAAGTCTAATGGGAGTATATGAAATAGTATTCCATTTTTTATCTGTAAAAGTGATGCATTTGTGTAATTTAGATATACTGGTTTGCTTTTGTGAATTTAAAAAAAAATTAACGAAGAAGAGAATGAAAAATGTATTGTTTTAATGTAAGATTTAAATATTTTCTATTTCAAATTTTGTAAAATAATGCACTTTAACTATACATCGGTTAATTTAATGAATAAAGTATGCAATATATTTAAGCAACATATGATAATATTTTATCATAAAGTTCAAATTAACATGATTTACACTTTTGAACTTGAGTTAAACAAAAAGTATGTTCTGAATTTAGGTTTTATTCAGATATTTACTTTTTAACTTGTTTTAATTCTCAATTCTATTAAATTACACTTGAAATCCAAGAGAATGATATCGTGAGGGCGCGTGAAAAGACAATAAGCGATCAATGAGCAAATATTAAATTCTTCCGCTAGATTGCAATATGGCTAGAGACAGTATGACCGACCGTTGGCCGCTAGGAGGAAAATTGCAAAGCAATTAATCAATCCAAGTTTAATTAATTGCTGAGTATTTATTTTGTTCATGTCAAATATTGACAACAGCGTGGTGGCCACTTAAACAGTGATTTTGTAATGTCAATCTTTGTAAACATTTCATGTCAAATAAATATTCATGAGGTTTGTTCATGGATATTTATTGCTTTGAAGACTTGAAAGCGAAACTGTAAATTATTGACTTATTGTTAATTGTAAAATTCCGTCTTTATTTAACCTTTTATCTTTGTTGAAATTGAAACACACTGTTGTATAATAGTTGTATATATTTGTGTAGTGTCAATCACAAAGGATTGGCCAGGCACAATTGTATCATTGTTTGAAACTTGAGCTTCCGTGTTTAGTTGCTCAGTACTCGAACGTTTCTTAAGCACAATTTATTAGTAGAACAAGCTTGAATTTTAAATCATTATTCAAGTCTCCAAAAATTCTGTGCGACGTCTAAACTCCTTATCATATACGTGAATCAAATACAAAAGTATAACAAAGAATAAGTAGAGTTTCATCTCGTGTAAGCATATAGCAACCATGTTACAAAATGAAACGAGGTATGTTCGGCTGAAATGAAATCAGATAGATATATCGACAAATCTGATATTTAATGTATTTTGTGAAAGTTCCAAGATGTTTAATTGTTGATTCTCAGTCGACAATTGTTTCAAGTTTTGGAAGTCCAAGTTTAACACCACATGTCATACACTACTGGCATTGTTTTACAACCGTTATTGTGTATTTGTGTATATCCATATGTATAAAGTTTAAGAGAACTGCAAGCATTTTACGACTGGGCCACGGCAGGGTTTTAATCTGCGACTGTTAGGACAAACAAAAAGCAGAATCTGCTGCATTTCCGCTACATTTTAGTAAGGAAGTACTACTGACAAGCTCGATAAATTTGTGCGTTTTTAGAATGTAGACATCTAAATCACTGATTACATAGTTTGTTTTACACTACCATCTATTATTATTTATATCCCACTTTGTGCGTTGGGAAAATAGGACTTTGTGTAACTAGATTAATAAAACTTTTATCTTTTTTTTTTCAAAATGTACAAATATTAATCAAAACTAATATTCAGAAGTCTTTTTATAGACTGAACATTATTTAAATTGTTCCTTTTTATACAAAACATCAATTATATACTAATGAACAGAATTCACTGCAGTTTACACTTCATTTAAATCTATCAGCTTATATACAACATAAATTAAAATGTACCACCTTAGCTCTGAAACAAGAACACATTGTTAATGTCCTGGTTATGAATAAAATATAAAGATTCAATTTGCAAAATAAATTGGTATCATTTAAATCTGTAGAAGACAACAAGTGTACTGTGTCCTTCAAATAATACTGTATTTTAATAACTCAAGTTCGAGATTTGAAAAACAGTCGGAGTGATCACAATTACACTTTCGTCTAAATATGATATATATTTGTGTACTGTGATTTCTTTTCCAGAATTCAAAGTATACGATTATCGTTATGAATTTATGCTGTACTGCAACAAACAGATATACATGTACATCCGTTTACCGTGTGGTCGTTTTATATCACCTACATCATCTAAGTACTGTTTACTAAAAAAGGCGTTCCAATACGCAAATAAATGGCTTACTTATACATTTTAACTGCTCTTTCAATTAAAAAAAATCCAAAGTACGCCATCCCATACCTAAACAAATATTTCTAACAGAGAATCTTCCGCTACTTTAAGTAAGTGATAATCAAACAGTTTTATTCTACATTTTGTTATGGGGTTATTTGGTTATATCTGCATCGGGGTAGAAGGACATAGACTTATTACATGAATGTGTGTGCGTGTTGTTATGGCTTGGAATTGTCCGTGGTAAAAGAAGAAAGTTATGGTCAAAAGACTGGTTAAACCAAAGAGGCGAAATTATTAAAGTGCCTTTCTGAAAGAGTTACAGATAAGGAATAAAACTTCAAGTATCAACAAATAAATATTTAAAGACGTACTTTAAAAATGTGTGCCATGCAGAGGGCACGAACATGATGACCAGTTGACAAAATAAATGCCTTTAACAAATATATTGGCTCCTCTGGACGAGTGGTAGTTATGGAAAGCTTTAAAAGTCGTCATATGTCCGTATGTTTCAAACTTTAACAAATCACATGTTAGAATTTTACCATTCTTGGTCAAGAATATTCTGTTAGGTGTTTTTTTTTCAAATTGGTCGAATTATATGGAAGCAAGAGGTACAAATAAAAAAAGAATTTTTTCTTGTCAAAACTTGAAGTATTACAGATGAATATATGGTACATGGCACATTCTATGTTTTAATGAGTTACTTCAAATCATACCCCTTGTTGGCTACACCAGTGTTTCAGATATTTCATATTGAGTGTTGGTATTGTTGTTGTTTTGAAGTCCTGTACCAAGATTTGTCCAATCATGCCTAAGCAGCCACTTGATACGTTGACACTGTATAGCGGGCTACCAGCTTTGTTCATACTATTACCTTGAGGTCACAAATTGTTCCTTACTTGGGGTATATCATTACGTCTAAACATAACTACTTTGATTTTAGACTAGTTTTCAACATGTCTGTCTATATTATCTCAGAAATAAATAAATATTCTAAAAATACAATGGTGAAATTTTGATTGGAATGAAAAGTTTATAAAAACAAATGTATAAAGCTTGTTAAACAAATATTAAAACTATTGAGTCATCACGACAGCATTACGGTTGTTCTTAGACAAATTCTACTATGCAGACGCCGATAGCTTTGTCAGTGACTACATAAAGGCTACTCAAACTCTCTCACATAATAATACATCTCACCGGACGACAGACGTCCAAGAGTTTCAATTAAACCGGCGGAATAGCCGTGGTGTTTTTAACAGTCTTATATTACAAAAGATTATCATAGTTAATCAAAACAATTTTGAAAAATATGATTCGTCTCTATAGCTATTCCGTCTTAGTCTTAAAAACAGACAACAGAAATTGGGCTAACTGTGTAGAAAGAGAAAATGTATGCCGTCACTAGACGAACGTTATATAAAGTGGAATTACATAAGGCGGTCACAACTTTCGTCCAATTAAAGTTTCATTCAAACTATGGATCAAAAACTATTTGAGACGAAATGATAGATATATAAGATACATATTCAGCAAGAACGGTTTATTTTCAAATTCGTCTGACTGCTTTTAAAAGGGTCTGAAGCTATGCGTAATGTACATGCCCACTTACAACATTTTTAACTTTTCCGAATAAATTTCAGGTATAAAAGAGTATCCACAGTGATAAAATAATCTTATATGAGGTTCCCCTTGCATCACTAACGGACAATAAAAAAGAGCTGCCTCTACCTCCACCCCGCCTCCCTCTTCTTTAACGGATAGTGGCCAGTGCTAGGTATTCTGTAAAACAAACTACGCTCGCTTAATAGAGAATCATGTGAATATATGTGCTAGGGAGTAACTTCTCAATTTTCTGTGAGATGTATGTTTCTTTAAATCAATATGTAAAATCCTTGGGGTAGATTTTTACCTGTCCAAGTTAATTCAGGTAATGACATATTTGATCATTTACACATTTGTTGTCCAAGTTAAAATCAGACATTAAATTAATCTTGCCCTTGATCAAGACTACGTTAAATATAACAACACTTAATAAATAATTAATTTTACGTTCATGACCATACAAGAATTGTAACATACATGCATGACCGCATGTACGTTGAATTGTATACGTAAAAAAAGTGCCAAAGTGTCCAACAATATAACAGCTACACAGTCAATGTATACACAGATTTCATGTACAGTTAATATAATACTAATAACACCAATTCAGGCTGATTGTTTTTTAAGATAAACGTCAACAAATTGAGCAAACAAAAATCAGGGTATTCATTATTAACCATTTAAACTTTATTTCACACTAAAAACTAGAGATACAGCACAAAGCTGTTCACACCTGTTCCGCTACAATATTTGGTCAGTTACAAGCTCAAATCGATCTGTTTATAGCGACATTCCATTGCCCTTAGAGGTTTGGGCCTACTCTAACTTGAATAGCTCTCGTATACATTATAAACGATAGAGATTCTTTAATCTGCATAAACAATGCTATCTACCAAATCCGTGTACAAGGAATAAAACATTCAAACAAAGAAAATAAGCTGGAAAATGTTGTCTGGTTTTACATCGTGATAAAACTGACACTCTAAAATTGTTTTCTTCTTCGATAAAACAGTCAAGAAAAATGTGAGACCCATTATATTAATACATACTTTATTTACATGATATTAAGTGAAGGAAGTTAACATGATCATATGCTATGGCGTCAGAATCGATAATGAAGTTAGGTTTTGAGCTCAATTATCATTATAAACATAAGGCTTTGTTAATCTTAATGAGGTCAAGTAATCTCAAATTGTGTTTACAAACTCTTAAAAACATTCCAGGAAATGGTTCGTAGAATCTAATTTGAAAAAGCTAGAATTTAAAAAAGAAAGAACATTTAACGACGTATTTTGAACGGAAATTAAAATAAAAACAATCATTACTAGTTCAATGGCTAAAACAATATGGTTTAGCAAAAACGTATGATATTCAGCCAAAAGAATGTTAGTCCCATTCAAGATGAAGCATAGTTAATTTAAGTGGCACGAATCCTCACACAGTGATTGTATTTTTTATCGGTTTCAAGATTCACAGAGCTATCCACATATCATTAAATTGTAAAAAAAACTCTTTTTGTAATGATAACCGGGACCCACAGAATTTTCATAAAAGCAATCTTCTGCATATTATATTGTCATACAGAGTACATCATTATATGGTAAGCAAAAGGCGTTCCACAACATCTATCTTTTTACAAAGAAAATTGACTAATCTTACTAGATGTTCAGGCCTAGTAATTAAATATTGTAAAGTTAAACTAAGGCATCATCATCAACTGTTACGGAACACAAGCAGCACATCAGGACAAAATAAACATCTTACAAGTAACAGTTGAATACCATTACCAAAAAACAGGAAAATAATTATAAAAATGGCAAATGAAGCAAGTCAGGAACATGACAAGAACGGAAGAAAAACTGTAATCCATAAAATAAACAAACACACATAGGTTGAAAAAGGTTACTTCCTTAAAATTGGCAGTTGCCACGTTTTTTTTAACCATTTCATGGCATACCAAACAACATTGGTAAACCTAAATGCGACGACCGTTTAATATACAATCCCGACAGAGCAGTACATGTGACAGAGGAGAGAGAAGTGTACTGCTGATTTTCATATGTAAAATTCAACCCGAAACTATACTGGCATATGCCGGAAGCACATCGTACCGTTTCATATTGAACTTTGACACACATTCTTTTTTGTGCTATATTACTTAAAGTTAAGAAATGAACACATAAAATCTTAGACTTGAATCAGCATGATCCCTTTAGCATCAAAGTGAAGCTGATCGGAATGGATCGGAAAAAGATATATTCAGTCATTTGGTTATTGTCTTTGGGATATTCTTTGAATATTTTATCTCCTTTTGGTCGCCTTCGAGCTTTTTATCGTTGCTCGGCTCGGGTAAATAAATATACAAATACTACAAAGCTTTAACAAAGTATCAAACAAATGTAGCTAAATGGGACATAGACGTAATATATGTTGGGTCACGTCGCTTTTCGAAATGATCCGTTCAAATCAGCTTTTCGAAAGGATCAGTTCAAATCACAGTCCAGGATAATCTTACTATCGCAGATATGGGAGTTCCGATTTCCTATGTTTTCAACACACAATGTTAGTTAGGCTAAGTGACGTTAAGGATCAAATATGTATACAGAAGACTTTGAATTTTATACAATTCCTTCAGTAGAAGAAAAAGTTACCACTCCACTATTTTTCTGTTAACCAGTATATATCTGCATATACTTACGTAGTTTTGTACTGGTTAATGTGTTTAGTCGGTAAAAGAGTCATACGGTTGAACACACGCCTGCTCTTAGATTGTTTTTCGGCAGCATCAGTTTAATAATGTAGCACTTTTTACTTCAGTCAAAAGTCCATAATGGGAAATTCTCCCAGCGTTTCAATATAAACATCATTAAGGTAAAAGAAGAAAATGCAATTATCACATGGTATCATGATTAATTGTGTGATCCGTAAAATAGAAGCCTATAACATTATTGATACACTATCATCGTAATAAAACAAGATGCCTTTTAGAGTAGATGTAAACGTATGTGATGTACATTGTAATCACCTACTGTGTTGATACGTTTTTGAAATGTTTAGAAAATTGGTGAAACATATTTTCACTGTACACATTACAATATATATATATATATATACGTTATTTTGGTCTCTCGCATCTTGGAAAATATTTTGAAAGTATTTAAAAAATACAGTTTATATGTCAAGTCATTACACCGTCTTATTTGATTAAATTGAAGAACATGTATCCTCAATAGTTTTTTAACATTCAACCACAACACTAAGGTCGCTAAATTATAACAGACACTTCACCTTTCAAAAATCAGTCTTTAAGTGTGCGAAGTTTCTGAAGTTTCTGTCGCAGCGAATACATAATAAAAATACATTAGCAGAAGCTAGACTAAGTTTAACAGATATGGCATGTTTGCTTGAAAGTACATTTTGTAGGTAGATAGGGCATGCTTGATCTATTTAATTGAATATCATTTTACAAAAAAGTATCTATGCGTTATAAATGTAGGTGTTTATCTGGGTACTTATTTTAATAGATAACCAGTGTTCCAGTTTCAGTTGCGTTTCATATTCCTTTGTTTTGGGTGTTCCTTAAAGTGCAATAACAATCTCCGACCCACGAAGTATTCAATGCGAGTTATTGTGATCGCTCGATTTCCATGATCTGTCTGTCTGTTTAACATTGTGTATACAAAAGAAGCTGCATTTTTCACTGGATCTTCTTGACACTGTCTTGCTGGAATCTAAGTCAAGTTTGAATATGGGTCATCATCTGGGACAAAACCCAGGTCACCAGGGAAAATCATAGAAAGAAAAACCTTGTGTATGCAATAGGGGTTGATTTTTCATTGAATGTTAATAAGACTTAGTCAGAATGATTGTTATTGTGAAATCTAGTTTGAGTTATAATATGGGTTATCCGATGTAAAAAAAAACTAGGTCACACGGTCAAATCATAGAACAATCTTGTGTATGCAATAGAATCTGCATTTTACACTGGAACGTTATGAAATTTGGTCAAAATAGATGTCTTGATAAAAGTTCAATCGAGTCTGAATATAGGGAATCTTAGATTCTAGGGTCTCAGGTCTAAACATAGAAACATATTGTACATGGCATATCTACAAACAAACACGAATGCCACGTACCAAACCCCACCCCCCCAAAAGGGCCCCCCCCCCCCCCAAAAGGCACCCCCCCCCCCCCCCCCCCCCCCCCCCCCCCCCCCCCCACACACCAAAAAAACACACCCACAACCACCCCAAAAAAAATCTGTACACACCAAACATCATACCACACACACACATCAAAGAAACGAGGAAAACATTAACGGACCGTGGGGCCCCCTTGAAGGTCGCCACAGGTTTACAACCCATTCATCATGAAAATTGGCCAGATTGTTTTTTCAATGATGTATAAATCAAGTTGCAATGTGGGTAATCTTGGTTTAAAAAACTAGGTTACTTAGTATGATAAAAGAAAAACCTTTTAAACACTATAAAGGCCACATCATAAGAAGAGTTGCAATCTGGGTCATCTTGGTAAAAAAACTAGGTCACACAATAAAATCAAAGAAAAATCTTTAAAACACTATTTAGGCCACATCCTTACAAACCAATTATCATGAAAATTGGCCAGAATGTTTATCATAATGATTTCTAGGCCAAGTTCAAATCTGGGTTACCTGAGTTAAACAAAGAGGTCACCCGGTCAAAACAAAGGAAAATCGTGTTAAAACTCTAGAAGCCACATGTCTTGTTCGAATCTGGGTTACCTTGGGTCAAAAACTAGGTTACATGGCCAAATCGTAGAGAAACCTTGTTAACACTCTAGAAGTCACACTTATTACCAAATCATCATGAAATTGATCAGATTGTTTGACTTAATAATTAATAGGTCAAGTTTAAAAAAGGGTCACTTGCGGTCAAAAACTAGGTCACTAGAACAAATCAAATTAAAACCCTTTTAACAGTATGGAGGTCACATTTTATACCCAAGTGTTCTGAAATTTGGTCAGAGTGTTTGTCTTAGTCATTTCGATGTTATGATTGAATGTTGATTACTTGGGATAAGAAACAAGTGCATAATGTTAATTCCAAGGTAAATATTGAGTATACTCTAGAAGTCACATTTTATAGCCAATCATCATGTAAACTGGTGAGAATGTTTATCTTGTCAAGGTCAAACAGAACCTCTGCATCTTAAATATATAGGTTAAGGTTGAACTTCGATCAGATAGGATCATGGTATGTCATTTACTAAGGTCAGCGATATAGGGCCATTTTACCCAATTATTTTAAATTAATGCCAAGTGTATATTTGATTTTAGTTAATGGATAATCTGTATAATGGAAAATATTTCAGAACTGAGTTTCGAGAAATATTGTAAATCGTTAAAATGATTAAGATATGTGATCGCAATTCTACTAGTTTTCAAGTATACGTTTGTGTTTTTTAATCTTTGACCTACGCTCATTCATGTTACTTTGCTAAATTGCTTTACATAATCAAAAGTAGCAACTAAGGTTAGGTGAAACAGTTTTGATTAACTAAAAGCGGCTGGCAGTACAATAATACAGAAAATAAACTTCGTTTGAAAGTAATAACTTTTAATCAAAATGCTTCTGGTTCTTATAAAAGCATAAATGATCTGATAAAACCGTTAGTATAAAGCCTATATATTTTTCCAAATTTTGCAATCACATAAAAATCTTGAAATATACGTACCTAAAACATTGACACGTACGACAATCTGTATTGGTAATTGAAAATGCAGATTGCATGACGAAGTGGGGATCTTCAATATTCAAGGGGTTTAACGACTGCCGTACGCAACTCTCAAGTTGCATTTTTCTACACGTACCGACCAAACATATCAAATTCTGTGACAGGTATTATTGATCTTATTATGAAACGATATTACAAAACCCTAACTGCAAAGATATTTACATGAAAGTTTTCTCTTCAAAAGCGCAGTTATAACTTTCATACCGACACCTGCAGGGTGGCTTTCTTGAACTTTTATTGACAAGAGGGTTAACAAAAGCTCTTGGTCCATATTGAATACGGAAATGATAAATTGCTTATCTCAAAAACAGGAATTTTGTGATTTTGCTATAATACAATAATCGTATTACATCGATTCAAAAGTGTAAAAGAAAATAAAGATATTTTTTCTGATCAGACGTTCATTTAGTACAAAATTATAATCACCGTTCTTGCACTGATTTTAGGAGTTCCTCTATTCATATGGTCCATGTAATATGTTTTTCATAAATTACAGTCCAAACTATGCATTAAGATATTATTATTTAGAATTTGCACACTTATTAAACGAATGGTGTCCATAAAAACGGAAACCATTTCAACGTTATTGCCTTTAGCGGTTAGTCAGTCGTTCAAACGACATACCTTTTTCTTAACAGTTTCTCAAGTTAGGATTCTGAAAAAGGCATTCAGTAACTATTTCTGCAGATAAAACTATCTTTAAATGACGGTTGAAGTTTGGTGCTGTTTTTTCACCTGGTCTAAAGATGCATCCTGATTCGATGTGTGAAATCAGCCAGTTCACATTTAGGTCAGGTAAACAGTTGTTCGCGTATATAGGAACAAACTCGCAAATGGTGAAAACCTTTCTCTCAACTATCCTACATGTAACAGTAAGAAGCCACCGGCAACAATGAAAACAAAACAATTAAAAAAGATTTCTTATCCCACTAGGAGATACACTCCAATCCTAATCAGACATTTGACTAAGAAAAATCAATGCGGTTACCACTTGAAACCAAAAAAACGCACAAGGCCCGTTTCATAGCAAGGACTTCATGTGAAGGTGTTTTTTTTACAAATTCCAGAGGAGCTCAAGAAAAAGAGCGATAATAATGTTGTAGAGGACATTCGGATGGGTATACAGAATGTAAAGTTGCAAAAATATATAATTAGCGTGTACCTCAGCCAACTTTTCCCCCTGTTCGTACATCATGATATGAAGTAGGTCAAATAGGCTATCAGATGTCTATTGAATATAAGAGTAATATAACTAGACCAGGCCTCACGATTTTATCTTGGGGGTTTTAAGGACTGTTTTGATAGCATTAAGTAAGCTTGGGGTTTGGATTACGTAACTTTTATCACTTAGGGCTGTCACACAAGTATCAAACCATAAACCAAATGGCTTTCACCTAATCTCTTTCAGATATTTTTTTAAAATTATAAGATAGAAGATAATCTCCTTCTCGACACTCTAATGTAAAAACTAATTTTAATATATTTAATAAATTTCCTGCGAAAACAACTATTAATGACTTAATACCAAATTTATCAGCTGAGATATTAGCACATAAGAGAGACATACATATACGTATTATTATAATAGCATCCAGTCACGTTTATCAAAATTAGGTATGTACTGATAGTATTGGATTTGTTTGAGTAAAAATGTAAAATAAGTGTAATAAATCACTGCATTTATCAAATCAAATCATTCATCAATCATTTATCAAATGTTACCGTTCCCCCTAAAACAACACAACAAATGAGTAAACCCACATTTTCCATTGTGGTCGATAGATGTGGTCCCTAGATGTCACCATTTATTATAGAGGAGCAGGATGTTGATGAAAACAAAAAAGACGATAAGTTTACAGATTCATTGGTGTCAAACACTGTTACACTTTAATCATGATAGACTTTTATAAAGTTTTCAATTAGAGAAATAGTAGTTAATGCATTACATGTATTCGTTTCAGCAGGTAATCAATTTCGTATTTATAAAACAATTGTATGTATACAAAATACTATGACTAATTCAGAAAGTCATTTTGTATGCTGTACGAGTGTTTTTTATTCTTTCAATTTGGACAATGAAACAGACAGGTGTTGAATGAAAGGCATAGCTCAATATTACAACGAATGTTACACCAGAAGAAAATTACACTTCCTTTGACAAAAGTTTTAACAAAGTATTAGCTATATATAACAAGAACTATCTTTAAAAATGATGGTCGGCGCTTTAAGTATATAAAAAGTGATGGATAACTAGATTTCATAATAAGAAGTTTTATCTTTATGCAGTAAGAGGGCAACAAATGCCTTTGGGTGAGAAAAAACACACACTAGGACTCGACTACGCTACCCGACCGCTTACATATTCTCTCCGCAATTGTGGTTAAATCCGTACCGTGACACGGTTGAAAAGTTACAAACTTCCGGTCAAAGGCGAGTTCAATACGGCTGCGCCGAAAAACACGAAAAAGATTTTGATCATTTTACGAGTTACAACTCCGAAAAAGCAGATGGAATAAATGTTGACCTCAGTTTGATTTTGAACCAAAAATATAGTTCAAATTTTACCTATTATTTATGCTTTTGAAATTATTTAATTTCACACCAGTTTAAAGGAGTTCCTCTTTAAGCATCGGCATTTAAACCAAGTTGCTTTTGCTTCACTTTTTTGTGAATCATTTACCTTTGTCTGTGAAAACAAGCAGATACAATTTATAGTTTGTTGATATTGCCGGTTCAGAAAAGACGATCAATGTTCTGACATGTACAGCATTAAGTGAATATTTCGCTGATCATTCAACCTGTTTACAGAATGTAACACGTGGTATTGCAAGGCAGGCCTTGTAACATTGGAATTATTATTATGACTGAAACGTTTTATATGCAGTAATGTTATCTACTGTCTTGAACAATTTATTTTTTATAAACAAACATCTTTTGACAATTATTTTAAGAAGTAGGTACAGAAACTTTTAAAAAGATTCTATGCCTGAAGGTTTTGCATTCAATTCAACTTCTTCCTCAAGTCACCAGTACAGGTCTTTTCTTTTGAGAACGCGTGACCATATAGTTTTTATCAAATATTGGTACAAATAAGTTGTTTAATGGAGATCCTTACTTCACTGTTGTTAAAATTACATATAATATTATACAATTATGGACTCGTGGGGCATTGAATATGATACGATATTTACTAGAATATGGTAATATTGACCGAGGCTATAGCCATATTCAATGTCGAACGAGTCCATCAAGTTTTAATATATGTGTAAAGCTTATTTCGGTTTTGGATATTTCATTGATACAGTGCTTATAATTACGCAGGACGACGTCCGTGTGTTTACGCCATGTTAGTGACCTCCTCGCTAGAGTCTGCCACCATTAACGTTCTATTCAATGCAAGAGGTTATGTAGGGTTAACGCACGTTTTTTCGTGTTATAACATCTGGAGAATCCCAAGGGATGGTTGGAGCCCGAGCCCATAAGGGCGAGGGCACCAACATATCCCGAGGGTTTCTGCAGGTGTTATAATATGAAAAAAACGTTCGTTAGCGCCATTCTAGCACAAAAAATCATAAATTTAAAATAAAAATGAAACGCTCTGACTGGTTCGACGTTCAAGCGGTTGAAGCCCTGCACTGTTGATGCCGTACTTGATGAAATATTTGGGATATAGGTCCATTGTTTACAATGACCCTTTAATGCGCATAAATGAAAACGGGTTATAAATCTCTCCGTTAACATACGTTTATCTCCTGTTAAATCACCGGCAAAATTGGCAAAAACAGCACATGTTAGGGTAAAAGTAAAAACAATACCTGTTCTAAATATAGAAATAATATTTTTTTGGGTTAACCCAAAAATCAAGACAACTATATCATATCGTGCTCTGGACCAATGAGATAGTGTTCATTTATATAATATATAATAAATATATTTATATATGTTTGGTTGTCAGAATAAAAAAGGAAAGGGAATTTAATTTTAAAAGATGTCGAACTAACATATACGAATAACATGCTAAAATGTCAAAGTTTAAGCGTTTTAGGAAAACACTTCGTCTTAGTCTTGCTTTTCTAATTCTGAATAGTAAAACGGTAACATGAATGTATCTGTATTTATTTAAGTGGTAAAAATTCGTCCCTTTTTAGATATCACAAAATCTTATAAAATATTCAATTGATATCCAAAAACAAATTCAGTGTTTGAAGGTCTAAGACGCCACCCGAGATTAAGACCGCCGTAGTAAAACTTACACATTTCGACTCCGCCAAATGTTTATGAAATAAAAAACACATGCTGCCTAAAATATAATAACATTTTTAACAAACTACAGCAAGTCCTGGACATTGAAAATAGGAAATAATTAGCAAAACACAACAAAACATCATAAGCATTAGGTTGCACTCAGTGTAACTGTCTAATAATGGTAGGCATTTTGCAAAGTTACCCTTTTCATTCTGAATACCCTTTTCAATGTATATCGGTCAATTTATGTACAGCATGTATTGTTTCTGTCCATACTGCAAATCAAGTTCTATATTAAGTTATAATTGTCTTTATCAGAATTTCCATCTTATAGTTAAACTACTAAACCTGTGTTTTAATTACTGATTAAATTATTCAAATGCAAAAAATGTACATAAAAATACGAATTCGTCTGTTCATGAAAATGTTACTTTGTAAAACTTATCTTATTTCCCTAACCTCATCATTAATTCAAAACATATGAGGTTACATATCAATAGAAGCAGCTAACTGTAACATGTAGCAAACTCATTGTGTGATGATGATTTATAGCCTATTTATACCCTAGCGCAGATAATTTGGCAAATTCTTTTAACCCCTTGTAGGTGTCAGAAAGCAATGATCAGACATTTGTTAAAACAATGTATCTAGAATTAATTTCAATGTGACTAAGGTCATTATGTCAGTTTCGATACTTTTTTGTCTTTGAGCACAAGTGGTGACTTTGTACTTGTAGAGCTATGCAACTCAGCACATCTTGTGGAAGTTTTAAATCACACTACAGTGTAACATGTGTCTTATTGTTGAAACTGAAAGGATTTTAACAATTTTTCCACCTTTGAATTAAGCATTTAAAGTGCATCAAATGTTTCATTTTCTATATTATGATAAGATTATTCTTTCTACATGAAACATTTAGAAATTTTGTTTATTATAATTTTTTTTAATCTACGTTTTTACATGAAATAGTCACTTATTGTCTCTTAGTTCTAGAATGAAAATTACCTGAATCTGCAGATAATTGTATATGCTTTCAAAAATGTACACTTTTGTTATAGCATCCGTAAAACTATTATCCTTCAGTACAATTTATTTTGCCATTTGTATAGGTTTTTCAAAGTCTAAATCACAGCTGACTTTCTTATCTGATTACTAAGCAGGATAAAACGGGTGGTTTACTTATCAGAATGTGCCGCCGGCACTAAATTTCCGTACTGCATTAATTGATAATCACAATGTACAACTGGCTACGTCCTCCACACTCTATTCTGTGTTTCTTGTATTGGACTCCAGATACATGTATGTATGATATTATGCAATAACACAATCTCACTCTGGTTCTTTTGTTTATTTCAGGAGCACAGTATTCACTTGAAGACGAAAACAAACGAACGAGAACTGCTTATACACGTGGACAGCTGCTTGAACTTGAAAAAGAATTTCATTTTAATAAATACATTTCAAGACCTCGTCGGATAGAACTAGCAGCCATGTTAAATTTAACTGAAAGGCATATTAAAATATGGTTTCAAAACAGAAGAATGAAATGGAAAAAGGATGAAGCGAAAAGACGACCACGTCCTTTATCGACCGGAAGTGCTGATTCACCCCCTAGTCCGATGTCATCACATCCGGATTCTCCACGTTCTGAAAACGAAACAGAAAATAACAATTCAATTCATACAAAGCTTGGTGCAAACAAACTGGAAATCTCACTATCAGATCTGGATTCAAAGCATAAAACGGACAAAGAAATAGAACAAAAGAAACATAGTGGTGATATAGAACCTACAACATTATAAAAAACCAGGACATATCTGCTTTCTTGTCAACTATAATGCTAGTCTTCATTGATTTTTGTTGCAAATTATGATTATTAATCTTCCATTTTTCATATAAAAGTTCAATAAATCATTACTGTTCTGTTTTTGTATTTTATTCTTACCTATTACAGACCAAATGAAAACAAAATCTAGAAAAAAGGGCTTAAACCGATAACGAAAATCATCAAGCCTCTGTATCAGTAAAGTCATACTCTTCAAACTGAAAGCGGGGTCTATTTGTTTCAGATTCTTCGTATTTCAGTTACTGCTGACATTCAGTTTCATTTTGTAATAATAACTCCGTGGCAAGTTTGCATAATTCTTCCCGTTGAAGGTACATGTGTCTGTTACAAAAAAGGATGTATTTTTTTATTTTTTTTATATTTTTTTTCCCTTTTGAAAGCCATAACTGGTCATATATAACAGTCGAACAATAAAATGGTTAGTGTTGCCGTTATTCTTAAGAAAAGCTCATGTCCCCCGGACTAATTAGTTCTGTGCTTTAAATTGAAGACGACACACATGGCGAACATATACATAGAATAATCTACATTTAGCTGCAATTAATAGAAATATATATACTGGCCAATGAACATATTACAGGACTAAGACCCCTATTTTGAAATTTCAAATTCTGTCATTATAAAAGTTATTACTTATCTTGCAATAACATAGTTCTGCCTTTAGTAAAACACTGGTTCATCTACATTTACTTTCATTTAAAAAAAATAACATAATGTTAACATTTGCTTACTAATAGTCAGTATATATTGTCAGGGGAAATAACGAATGCGGACGTTCTAAACAGGAACGATTGCAGTAGGCGTCGCTTGTTTGAATATAATTTTAGGGGAAATAACAAATTTCGAATTCTTTGAGATGATAGGTTGAGTTATTGACCTAGGAAATATACAAATTATGATTCTATAAAATTGTCTTTAATGAACTTACAGCGACAAACGAATGTGCTTACTTGATGTAATAATCTGTCAACAATAAGGGCGTTTACTAATTAGATAATACAAAGTTATTGAGAAACAGTAATGTATATAATGAATTTATATCCAGTTATAAAAACTACTCATACTCACATTTAAGGCATTTTACACAAATAACAATAAACAAAGCACTATGTATATACAAAGACTGTACAGCGGAAATAGTCCAATGACTATGACATATAACTGTATCCCTCTAACGTTTTAACTTATAAAACTTCATTCATTACCTCAGTGCGCTAAACGGTACATTTACAAAGCATGATCAAGACTGGACAGCGCGCGTTTTTTTTCTTCTCGTTAGCGTTTGATGTTGGGAATAGACTGTTTGATCAAGATAATGGCATGTCAGAAAATAATGAATAATAAACATAGAAACATATAAACATTAGAAAGAACATGATGTTAGACAAGTGAGACAAATTGTTACGTGGACAGAATGTTGCATATATCGCTGAGATTGTAATGTGTTTCCTTTTAATAATGACTCTTACTACGATATTGATTAACAGACAACAATATTTTCCAGGTGAGACTATCAGTTGTTGTCATGTTGAAATACATCCCATTTATCTCTAAATAATGTGGTCTTGTTAAGTTGAGTGTCTTTAGTTTAAACTTATTTATTTCACATTGATCTGGGACTGCTTCATGTATTGTACTTCAGTACTCGCGCCAAAAGAAAGAATTGTGAAGGTCGCCGTCAAATACCGCTGGCAAGATTCGACCCAACGACCTGCGGTTTAGGGGTCCTACGCATTACTCCTACACGACGGCGCTTCCCAAAGTTAAAGTTTATGTTTAAATTTAAAGTTTATCATAGTCGAATTATGATATAACATTGGCCTAAACGTGTATGTAAAACATAAATAAATGAAAGTACGTTTGCATTTTGGACTTCTAAATTGCCAGCCAAAAGGATTTTATAATTCTAATAGGTATAAACGGGCAGCCTCTGTCAAGCAGTGACATTCTGTTAGAGCTATATCTACATGCATGTTATCTTTTACGTCGGTTCCAATTTATGGTCTGGAGTCCGTACCGCCGTAAATTGTATGACTAAAATGCGTAAGATAGACGATACCAAGGAAAACAAGTCATATAGAACCACACGTTGAATTTGAATACATGTTGACATGTGGCAGAAAAAGTGACACGTGGCAGAAAAAGTGACACAGCCGGGCCAATACACGCCACAAATTTACTATAGGTTTATATTGGAGCGCTGTAATAAACTCGCGATAAAATTTTAACTAATTAAGTTATTTTAGAATCACAAACATTTCCCCTTTTTAATGAATATTTTTTTTAATTTTATGAGACTTAATTTATTTGGTATTTTTTTTAAATAAAAACTCTACCCGTCGTTTTACTATATAACATTTATCATGATCTTTAAAAAGTTGTATTTTGGGTTTTGTTTTACACTAAAATAAAAACTGGGTTAGAATCTTTATTTAAACCGGATATAGAAGATTCATGAAATTTTCAGTATCATTATCAATAATATTATTTAGCTTTTGATGTTACATTGTAATTTGCAAGACATAAAAGATTCAATATGTATGTATTTTAATTTCGAAGCACTTGCACGGGTACTTTATATTTTGTTTAACATTTATCTTTGTCTCGAGTGAAAGGCAAGAATTCGCTCCGCTGAAATTGGTGTCATTTTATAGATGTCAACATAGAGTTTCTTCCAGATCAAAGCTAGTTTTCATAATACACAGGTAAAAACCTGGCAGTCTTATTACTCGTACCTTATGTCTTTCATGTCATTCTCGAAGAAATAAACTGATTATTACATTAACAAAAAAGAGAAGAAAAAAACGCAAGGTTTGATATGTGTGCAGAGTATTAATTGACAACAACTGTAAAATGTAACAGTTATTACTCTACTGCAGAAATGGAAAAGTTTTTTTTCCACAATAAATCCTTATTTCTTCTAAAATGTTAAATATATTTTCAAGCAATCTTCTATTTCCAGCTGCAATTTTGAAGGGAAAATATGGTTTGAAAATGAAGAGTCACATACTTTTTAAGGCATTCAACATCAAGCGTTTACTATATAGAGTATGTAAAACCTATTTGATATTCTGAAAAGGATGTTCTATTTCTCAAATTAAAAATGCATACCGAAGTCAAATGTGAGTCTTTATCAGATCAGGAATAACTGATTGGGAATTTAAGATCGCAAAATAAAAAAGGTTGACGTATTCTTTACCGGGGACATGTAGGTCCGCCTATTTACGTTTTTAAAGCACACTTAGCTTTTGCATCAGACTTGCAGTGTGCGTCTGTACTTGAAAATAACAGGTTTACAATTTTCAACAATTCTCACGTGCAAACACTACGCATGTGTAAAGGGATCAGCCGAATATAAAAAAACAAGTGCACACTAGATGCATACCCATTATTATGTCAAAATTCACGAATGTTGTAGCTTTTGGTTTATTCTGTGACTATTGTCAACAATTACTGCCGACGAATTCTATTTCCAACATCCGCTATTTACATTAAATTCATTAATGACTGAACATGTGATTGTAATGAAATAGTGTTCTCTAGTTAAAAGATTATTATTATTATTATTATATTATTATTATTATTATTGTTTTTATTATAATTATCAATAATTGCAAGTAATGTGAATGATGATGTTGAATGTTCTTTATGTTCTGGTTGAAATAGTAAAAATTAAAACATAAGATTTCTACAAAAGTTACGCGGCAAGTTCAATATCTCCCTAAGGCAATATTCAAGTACAATCGATAATCAATGATTTATGACCCTGATCGTTATTTATGGATATTACCGAACCGTAGTTGTTTCCGTAAATTCCTAATCCCCAATACTTATCGATTGCCTGCTGATATAGCGCTTGACACTTTTTCTGCCGTATGTCTGTGTCATCGTGCTTTTGATTCTATTATACATGTACAAGGCGTGGAAATTAATTTTTATAGCATCAAAGTTTACTTATGTTTTGTGATTTAATACTGTTGATTTTACTTTCAGTCATTATCTACAGATATGCCAAATTAAAAATTCACATAAAATCGATTCTTAAACCTGATTTCAGATAACCGCTTTACATGTCACGCCTTCCTAAATGCTGATTGGTGAATTCTCACGCTTATTACCACGTGATGGCAACGGTCATAGTAACGCTTCGTTTCGGTTTGTAAATGCTATTTTTAACTGCGGTGAACGGTTACAATGGGTTCTAACGGTTTATAACGGTCCGGTCCGTTCCCGGTCCGGTAGCGGTTCTAAATGGTTCCGGTTGCGGTTCGGCTGTAAAAGTTACCGTTGGCAGTACTGTACAACAAAAGGACAATTTTCTGAACTATCCTAAGAAAAACCCCGAGGCATTTTATATTCTGTATTTAAAAGACAGTTCAAGAAGAAGTATTTCCCATTTCCCAAGCTGTAGGCTACCTCTTCACATCGAAAGTATTACTTATTTGCAATAATATCTCATATGTTCTGAAATATTTCAAGAGCACTTGTGTATGTCCTGCAAACAGAAACTAGCAATGTCTACTTATAAGACTGCGGAAAGTTTCTTTAAAGTTAGCAAACTGCTGAGGTTTTAAACACATTCTACATGTTCATACAGCAATTCTAGTATTACAAAATCATTGTCCCATTTTATGTCTCTGTATGGCATGTACATGTACAGAGAACCCTTACGATATCTTCAAACCAAAATGCTGGTGATCTCTTTTCTTGAACACATTAATCATTGCAATGTTCCTTGGTAACGTTAATTTTTTATACATTTATCATATAATAAAGAGCTTCAATAATTATATATGAATTAGACGGTATGTGCATGTGTTGGCATTTGAAAAACAATCGAAATCGGGTCATATACAGTCCAAATCAAGGTCGACTCAAGTAGTATTTATTTACAAAATTCGGATTATACAACAATATAAAATTATTTTTTAATGTAGTTAACATTAACACATTTTACATGTTATACGTCTGTCCAAGTATTACAAAAACCTTGTCCCATTTTTATGTCTCCGAAGGGCATACAGAGAAATCTAAGATTTGAAAGTATGCTATATGCATATATTAATCACTCAAAGGCATTGCTGTTTTGACTCTGAAAAAAATGGCAATAACCTTTTTAAAAACGGCACATAGGGACTGTAATATTTTAAATGTTTAAATCAATACCATATATGGTTTATAATTCAACAGGAGAAAAACTCAATTGGAGAAGATTGACACAATCCTCTGACTATTTAACTCCCTTGAAGTAAAACATTATTCATTGCAAATAGTCTACTGGTCATATAGGTCATACATTAAATTTCTGATAACAAAAAGTAGATTGAAATAAGGAATATGAATCGCAAACAGTAGATTGAACTAAGGAATGGCAACACAACATGGTTATGTAGGGAAATGCTGCCAAGTATGTTTAAATGTTTGCCTATATTTCAATACATTCTCCTTTGCATGTTCTACACATTTCAAATAAATTCTTAACAAACACACAGCAAAAACATTTAGTCTTCAGAAAGTGCAACGGAATTTTAATAATGGTTTTCTTAATTTAGCCTGAAATTACCACCTGGAAGCTTTTAACTTGGCTCTATAATTACTTGTTGGAACAGATTAATTACACTTTCATGTTTACATTATTATAATGACAACAGTAGAACGGTTTCAATAATAGGCAAGCCGGAAACTGTACCCTGTAGTATCGCACCGCCCAAGCCCCCTATCCCACCCCTATCACCCGCCCTGAGACTGGGATATCAATTTCATGTATACATCGTCCAGTGTCACTATGCGGCAGTTGTTTGTGTCAAAACTGGTACATTTAGTAGGCATGGACAGGGTGAGTTGTTTATACAGACTTTCAAATAGAACGATTAAAACATAGGCTAACTAAGAAATACTTTATTGATCCAGCAGAACACCAGATTGAATGTAGTAGGTCTTATCCTTTAACTGTATTCGTCACGGGGTATCTGAAATTAAACAAACATTAATTGGATTTAATAATAGGTTATAGTTTCTTTTTTGTTTAAAGGTTTAAAGTGATTTAATATGATACAAAACACTCTCCGGTTGGCAATTACTTTATGTTCGAATAAGATGCATGTGCTTAATCAAATATCGTTTGCAGTGTTACACGAGGAACAGTTATAATCATTGCTAATATACCAAAACGGCTTTATGCAAACGAAGACTTGGCTCACGATGTACATCAAGACATTGTACCGTGTGTCCTTAATGTTATTTACTACATACCGAATTCTTCAATTATTACTGTGTGTAACAATAAATATGTAAGATTTTTATTAAATAAACCGTAGATAAATGTAACTTCAGACATGGTATGATGATAAGTATGTCGCCGTTGTGTTTTATTGATAGACCATTGAGAATATGCGAAATAAAACATTCAAAAGCATCTAAGACACGTTATCATGTAGCCATTTGTGATTTGGCAGTTATAAATCAACGCCATACGTACGTTTGCAAAGAATCTGTACAAGGTTAATTTGTGAAGTTGTTAATTGGTCAAAGTTTGAAACTTCGAATAAATGGGTTTTATCGGTGACCATCATCTCTAGTTCACTGCCGTTTGTGTGTGCCCCGACACCCACCGCATACAGACCAATTCCTTCGCTGCAATAGTAACATATTTGATAAAAATGATATACACTGTATTTCGTGAGTGAGCTCGTCCCTGTCTCTAAAGAATGTGTACTTTTATATATAATGAATGCTAATTTTTATTGCATTTTATATTTTGATTGCAAAAACATTTCGGCCAGATGAATGGTCTATCGGCACACATGGTTTCACTTACTATGAAATAAAGGTAATTACTCAAAAGGAATATAACCGTTCAAACTTGTCATTATAATTAAAAAAGACCGATTTTTATTCGTAGAACAGTTACAAACAAAAAACCCCGCACGTTTTACCATTTCATTTATTTGGCAAATTTAGCGAAAAATGCTTTTGGCCAATACAATACAGAATGACAAATATGGCAAGGACAATACATACAAAATATATACACACATACACACACTCGTTCATATATACATAGACATCTTCACTGCCTCCACATAGTACACTTAGTATAGAAAGTCTATTTCTATTTGCTCTAAATATTCTCTGCGTAATTTAAACGCAATTTGAAGATCCGATCAGGTCTAGCTACATCAGAATATCTTCCGTATTTAATTTCTAATAGATGAGAACTTAATCTAAAACAACTTAATTGTTTTCGCAAAACATCACTCGTAATTACATCAATATATTTTTCGAAACAAAACTCTGTTTTAAATTTTCTATAATAATCTAAGTTAGGTAAAGCTTGCAAAGAGGTATTCCAAACCTGAATATATTGGTCTTTTTAACGTTGTTTTAGCAGAGGTAAATAATCAATATTAACATCAAAATTACTCCAAATACCACTGAAGTCAAGGTTATCTAATAGACGCTTTACACTATAAGCCCAACATTTTTCATTATTGCTATTGGATTGTTCAATGAACATTCTATAAATAGGGGAGTTTTGACAATACATTATTTTCAACCAATGTTTTAATGTTCTTTCTTTACAAATAAGTGATAGTGGATATATACCAAGCTCGCCGTATACTGCTAAATTAGGCGTCTGTTGACGTACACCAATTACAGTTTTACAGAATTTGATGTGCAATTTATCAATATCTTTATAATCATAAATTCCCCATACTTCTGAAGAGTATAAAATGATAGGAACAACCATCGAATCAAAAAGTGATAATTTAGTTTTTTACGTCCATCTGTACACGAGTAAATAATGATACAATACAGTCGTAAGCCTTTAAGGTTTGTTCAGATAAAACTTTGACAGCATTTTTCGTTGTACCTGTGTAAGTAAAATCAATCCCTTGATATTTGAAATGATCAACAACTTCCACTCTCTCGCCATTGATAAACCAGTTGTTGTTATTGTTGCTTTTTAATGCATATTTTTAGTTTTTTGAACATTAATTTTGAATCCCCATTTTGTGGAATAGTCGGAAATCATGTCTAACTAAGCTTGTAACTATTTGGGTCAGTTGTAAATAAGGCAATGCCATCAGCAAATAAAAGCATATGCATCGACAAATAGTTTAATCATTTTCAGTTAGCCTATTAAAATCAATACTGCTACTTATATCATTGATAAATAGAATAAAAAAGTATCGGCGAGAGTGGTTCCTCTTGTTTAAACCTAAGCGTGACATCAAAGAACTTTGAAAAATTCGTGTTTGAAGCTAATT
Organism: Saxidomus purpurata; assembly: GCA_022818135.1. Lineage (NCBI taxonomy): Eukaryota > Metazoa > Mollusca > Bivalvia > Venerida > Veneridae > Saxidomus > Saxidomus purpurata. The sequence continues at coordinate 45,084,699 of JAFMSR010000008.1, read as the reverse complement.
TAACACATGATTTAACATAACTATATAAAGACCTGAGCATATTTATCATTTTACAACTGACACCAGTTTTCAAAAGCTTCATCCACATGGCATCCCTAATAACTGTATCAAAGGCCATTTGGTAATCTATAAATGCACAATACAATTTAGATTTGCTATTTAGAATATTCTGGATAAGTGTATGCAGTATATATACACAATCAGACGTGCTATGATTATCTTTAAATCCAAACTGAGAGTCATCAAATATTTGCTCCGATCCGCACCATTTGTTGATTCAATTTCTAAGCATTAAGGAAAATATTTTTGCCATAATATTTACGAGAGTAATACCCCTATAGTCTGAAGTATTGAATTTATCTCCCTTTTTATGAATTGGGACAATGACACATTTACACCAACTGTCAGGGTAAATTCCTGTTTCAAATATCTTGTTAAAAATAATAACTAAATAAGGTGCAATGAACTGAATTGTATCGATAAAAAGTCGGAAACATTATCACAGCTCTTGTGTCTTTGAAGAGAACTAATTGTCTTAGATATCTCTGTTACTGCGAAAGGCCTATTCAGTTCTTCAATATGTATTGTTTCATTGCGTGTAAAATTTCATCATCAAATGCAAATTCACCATGCTGTGTGTTAGAAACGTTTTTAAAATTATCAACAAAGTCGTTTAGAGACGGTCTATCTTGGCTTATATTACCATTCTTTTTTAATTTATTTATATATTTCAAAAATTTACGAGGATTTTTCTTACTTAATTATGACATTTTACTCTTTTCTTTAACGTAAAACTGCTGTTTGGCTTTTCGTTTAGTCTTGCAGTAAATATTTCGGTTTGTTAAAAGTTCAGCCTATTAAGATCGGAAGGGTGTGTTCGTAATGCTCTTTTACTATCGAGAAATAACTTCTTGGTTTCTTTACATGAATTGTCAAACCATGGGGGTTTTCTGAATTTAGGTTTACTTGGTACAGAACTGAAGGTTTTTCCATGCGTTTGACCTACTGTAAAGGTAGGAACGTCATTATATCTTATTACATGTAAACGTTGTAATGACAAACTAAGCAGCATGAACGGCCATAGGTTTAACATAATGTAATTTCACGGATCCAACATTTTCTTCCCTTGTGTCATCACTCATTAATCTGAACGGTCATATTATCAATGAGTTTTCATTTATGCCCATTTATGTTGTAAGGCGTGACGGTGGTCGTTTTTGCTACGACATATTCTGCTTAAGACATTGTATCCTAATGGTTCTAACACAAAGCTTTTACTTATCCTGCATAATTAAGTTTTGACATTGTTTCAAAGCATTCCCTGTGTGTCAATATTCTTTCTTGACCATTATTTGATACGACTATTTTGAAAGGTTATAAAACTTTAGAGATTCACCTAGCAGGGATTACTTTTATTTACACTGTCCTGTGACTTTGGAACATGGTGGGGGTAAGAGTGAGGTTGGGTGCGCACCATAAACCGGTTTAAGCTCCCCAGTGGTGTCACTGACCGTTCCAAGGCGGTGCCCCACTGTGTTCCTTTAATTGTTCGTTTTGTCCTCGTGTGTTTGCTTTGTATGCTAGTGTGTGTTGGTAGTGTATGTTTGTGTGTGTACATGATTGTGTGTGTGTGTGCGTGCGTGCGTGCGTGCGTGCGTGCGTGTGTGTGTTGGTGGTGTGCACTTCTGGGTGCTGTGGGGCTCGTTTTGGGGAGGCTGCGTTTTTGGTACGTGGCATTCCCTGTTTGATATTATTTTTTTTTTTAAGTACTGCTTGACTTTTTACAAAGGCAGTCAGACTGGAAATACATATTTACCTTATACAACCACCGTATCCTTAAACTGATGCACTAACAGTATCATTTGTTTGTTTTTAAACGCATGTTGTTTTTAACAAGCAGTATCTGTGTGCAAAGACTAGATAAAACAGTATAATATCCTACTAAAGCAAGGGTATGAAAAACGAATGTCAGGCCTACTTTTTAATATGTTGTGCCACATGATTTGTTTTCGTGGGTTCGTTTGATATGCCGTCTGTAATAAGAATAAGTTCTTTTTCAGAGCCGATATGTGCGTGCCTCCGAAGCTCTGTTAATCCCTGGTGAAGACCAAGATGTGTGTTTGTTTCTCCCGTTCTGTTAAAAATGATGAAAATATTCATACATAATGTAATAAATGGATCTGGCAGCGTCATTGCTGTTTGAAACAGATGATTCAACACATAATATCATTTTTGAAATAGATTTTTACTTTGTAAGTATTCTAAGTATAAAGATTGGTTTCTAATGTATCATTTACTTATGCCCCGGTCACATATCCGTACGGTGTCCGTACGATTTCGATTCCACCAACTTTTAAAATCCGTACGGTCTCCGTACAATCGTAGCTCCTACGGGCCCCGTACGATCTTTTGGAGGATGCAATCGTAGGATATCCATACGGACATCGCAGACAAGTCGTGCGGTGCTCGCAAGGAGCTCGGACGTACCTCGTGCGATGCACGTGTGTTCATACGTCGCCCGTACGGTGTTCGCACGGTATCCTGGTTTTATACCGCCTCCAATCGTCAAGGATGTCGTATGGAGTCCGTACGGCGAACGTAAGGCCCTGCGGGCCCCGTACGGACATCGCAAGTTCCCCGCCCGGTGTCCGTAGTATCGTACGGACATCGTACGTTGACCGTGCGACCACCCTGCGATAGTCGTGCGAGCACCGGCAAGCTCTTACGGGACTCGCGGTGTTCCAAATCCGCACGGACATCGTGCGATGCCCGTACGAGCTATGCCGGGGCCCTTGCGGTGCCCGTACGGGGCCCTTGCGAGCTGCTCACGACTTCGAAAATTTCTACGAGCTCTGCGACAGCTCGGGAGCTCGGTGAAACATTCTCACCGAGTCCCCGAGTCCTCTACGAGTTCAAAAAATCCGTACGATGCTCGCAAGAGTCAACGATGTTCATACGGACTCCGTGCGATTTTTCAAAATTTCGACTGAAAACCTACTCGTACGGGGCTCGTAGCGTTAATGTGACCAGGGTATTAGTATATACTTACTAATGAAGGTAACTGGTGATTTGTTATAGTTGATGAAAATTTGCAGGGATGTTCCTTGCAAAAATCTCTATCAAAATTGTTCAAAGCAGTCCATTAAATGCAGAACTATGGTTGCTATGGCAACGAATGGGAAACACTTTAAAAATCTTCTACTCTGAAACCACAAGGCCTAGAGCTTAGATATGTGGCATGTTTAATTGTCTAGTAGACCTCTACCAACATTGTTCAAATTATGACCCCTGTGTCAAAAAAATTGACTCCGCGCGGGTGGTCACTTAGTTTTACATAGGCTTATATAGGAAAAACTTAAAAAAAAGCCTCTTCTCTAAAACAACAAGGCCTACAGCATAGATATTTGGCATGTAGCATTGTCTAGTGTACCACTACCAGGATTGTTCAAACTATGACCCCCGGATCAAAATTGACCCTGCACGGGGGTCACTTAATTTTACATAGGCTTATATAGGACAATCTTTTTCTCTGAAACCACAAGACCTAAGGCTTAGATATTTGGCATGTAGCATCAGCTAGTAGATCTCTGCCAAGAATTTTCAAATTATGACACCCGAATCAAATTGACCCGCACGTGGGTCACTTAGTTTTACATAGGCTTATATAAGAACCTTAAAAAATCTTCTTCTCTGAAACCACAAGGCATAGAGCTTAGATATTTGGCATGTAGCTTTGTCTAGTAGACCTCTTCAAAGTTTGTTCAAATTATGCCTCTGGGGTCAAAACTGACTTTACAAAGATGTATATAGGAAAACCTATTTGGTATATAACATTGTCTAGTGATCTTCCACCAGGCAAGTGGACTTGTGCCAAGGTGAGCGATATAGGGCAATCTTGGCCCTGTTGTTTTTATTACAGCATTATTGATAGTTATTGCAGATTCTTACTGGAGGACAGCCGCGCGGCTGTGGGGTTCGTTTTGGGGAGGCTGCGTTTTTGGTACGTGGCATTCCCTGTTTGATATTATTTTTGTTTTTTTGCAGTATTGCGGCGGTCTATTTATTGATATGGAACAGTCTATATAAGACAGTACAAGTTGCAACATTTTCTAATCTTCATTATTACTATTATTATTATAAACATGTCCGTCCGTTTGTCTGTACGTTTGGATGAAGGTCAATGGTCCTGTTACAGTATGTTCAGCTTTAATCTTCATTTCATCATAAGAATGAATTATTCTCTCATCATCAACTTTTCTCATCAAATAGAAAAGAATCTTCATTCAAGCTAAACATGTAGTTTGAATGCAATGTAATAACATTATGAAAACAATCTTTGTGGAGAGTCAAATGACGGGTAAAATAACACGATGACAAATTCTACTAGCCGTTGAATACTGTTTCGGTGTAAAAAATGGTGTTTAGCTCTTATTCGCTGGAAGTGTTCAAAGATTAAGTTTTAAAATCTTTAACCATAATATACAAAAGTTTACCTATATGGAACTGTACCTATTGCATTTATAACTTGGTCAACAGTCCTCGTTAATGGGATGAAAACATGGGCTTCTGTAAAATTGTAAAATAAAATGCAATTTTTAAACGTTGCGGAAGTAATTCATTTCCCTAAATGTTTTAGAAGTAGTCTTTCAAGCCGCTTGCTCTCAGATTACGGGAATAAAGGGTATTTCAAGCTGTCTTACAAATAAAAAAAAACAAAACTTTTTTTTAAACATCATAAATTTGAACAGTGAGCAAAATTGCTCTTTTGCAAAAATAAATTGATATTTACAACTGACATTGTATTTTAATTAAGTTATGAATTTGTTGAACAATACAAAGGAATGGAAAAGGCATGGCGTCTTGAAATAACATAGAACAACAAATACCCGTCAAATCCCTGCGTGCATTTTTAAAGTTGTAAGTTTATTTAAGAACGCATCACCAAACACAAATGTTCCGGTATTTATGTATTTTTATAAAAATACGCTACCAAATTATAAAACATTATAAACGTTTTTGAAATCAGATAAATGTAAACACCATTATAGTGTAGCGGTGCCGTCTATCCAAGCTCACCAACATTTGCAACAGATTATCACGAACTGCTAAGTAAGTTATTTTTACTTGTGTCGTTGGTTCTAGCCATTACTTTCACATTTTATGTTTTAGTTTTTCGCTTTTGAGAAATATTTACATCGGAAACTGTAAACAAGCAGCTTGAAGGAATTTACTTAGTCAAAGGTATACAAGCGTCATTCATTTTAAACGCGGATTATGTGCCATTCAGAGAGAAAACGATGATGGAATAATGGACTGAAACTATTTATAAGCGTGGATAATTGAACGTTACATAACTACCGTTGTCATGAACAGAAGAAGATTACTTCTTACAGAATGAAACAAACAATTCTTAGTACAGATATTCACATTTACAATGGCGATAATGTTGATTTCAATGTGTCAAAGAGTCCTGATATTGACTATTCATTCGTTGATTTTGTATACACATTGTGTGCCGGTCAGGAGGGATACGAAAATGGAATAAAGCATTGAAATGGATAATTAAACGTTACAGAATAACAAAAATATAAACATGTTATCAGTACTTACAGACATTTGAGTTCTTATAAATACTATGGGGGTAATGCAGAATACTTTCTCAACAGAAACTAATAATACCTCACATACTAAGGCAAAGTAGTTCTTATTATAAACAAATCCGTGATTAGCAATTTTGATATTAATAAATGACGATCAGTATGATGGGTGTACCATATCAGCTTGACCGATTACACAACGTCCTATATCATAGACACGTGTTTCGCCTGTTGATGCACCTTTTGTCGACAAATGACAGAACCAACAGTTCTTTCAACAAGTCGACTATTCAACACTAGAATTTAGGTCGAATAAAGGTGTGCCAAAAGTTTGAAGACAAACAATGAATCTGTTTCATTGAACATTGTACAGTCACTGAACATTATACAAAGAAATGTACTTTTATAGTAACGTTACGGATTACCTACTTGTTGAAAACGTTATTACACAAAAATGCGTGATCCCATTTGTTTTCATGCTAATGCTTTTTACGAGTTCGCTGATATATTGCAACTCTTTGTCAAATCCATGTTGTCCAACACTACCAGAAGAATCTATCGCAAAACATATGTCGAAAGATCTGTTCATACAATCTGGAAAGTAAAACAAGAGACGGTTACAAAGTAAATATTAAAACGTATACCTATTACTAGCATTTTCAAGACTGTAGATGTTGATATTTTTCATTACAGTATCTGAACAATTTTAGGATGGTTAAAGCAAATTATAAAAACAACGTTCAGACATAGCCTTTTGGTAGAAGTACATGTATGAACAAATACATACATGTGTAGAGTTTAGCTGACGAAAACCGTTACTTATTTTTTTGAAGTGAATAGACTGGTCGTCCCCCAGAGAGCGTTAATAGTATTTTCATCAGACCGCATTTTTCCTGTTTGTGTCACTAATACGCTTTTTCATTTCCAATGTTTTTTTTATTTCTCGTCTTTGCATTATGTTACCATAATTGCTTATACACTGTCTTTTTTATCTTTTGCATTGACTCCTAGGTACTTTTGTAAATTTAGACCTGTCAGTTGCCTTGACTGCAAGCTCAAGGATTGACAGTGTTCTTGACATATTCTTATTTGTTGCCTTGTTTGCTAGTCTGAGATTTTGCATGTACAGTCGACTCTCGAAAACTCGAACACCCTCGGGGAAGCAAAATTTGTTCGAATTTTCGGTAGTTCGAACTTTCCGGAGTGAGCATGTCGGCCATATTGGAGATGGTACTAAAGACCGTTCTGTAAGAACGCCGTTCTGTCTAGAGTGAAGTGTACTAAAACCTGTGTAGGAACGTACTCGATTACTGAGTTTTGAATGGAAGTTCTTGTATGTAAATCTTTGATGCCGGTTTCTACTCGTTGACGATGGCCCTTCACCAAGTTGCTCAGCGAAATTAATTTTCCCCGAATTCGCTGACCTGGCTACCCCCAATACTGGGACCTTCACCAGGTTGCTCGACGTTAGAACTTTGTACACTATGTTCTGACATATTGTGTGGTTGACTTGGAAAATCTAGATTTTATAAAGCTTTATTGAATTTTTTGTTTGTAATCGTGCTTATTGGGTCCACCATCCTCTTAACAGGCTATAATCGGTACGACCCGAACTTTATTGATATGAAACAATTAACTCATTTTTTGACAGGCGAACGTTGCCACAAACATAATCATAAGTGTTAGCACGCGCGGCAAACAAATACACTTACCATTATACATTATTACCATGTGACGTCATTTACTCAATCAAGCTGGCACCTGCTCAATTTTCACGAGGTGTGAAAAACTGCGGCCGGCTGTTGATCAATTAACGAACGACACTGTTCGAACTTTCCGGAGTTATTCCACTATTTTATTAATGAGCGGACAATAATATCAGTTCAAAAGTTCCGATTATCCGGGTTCCGATTAACCGTAGTAGAACATATTGATTTAGAAGGAAAAATTCGGGACCCGAAAATGTGTTCGAATAATCGGGGGTGTTCCAATTATCCGGGTTCGAACTTTCGAGAGTCGACTGTATTATACTTAATTGATTTGTATGTTGCATTTACCTGTAGTTTTGGAGTTTTTAAGTTTGTCAGTGTAAGTCTGTTACCTTGAATCATAGTTCGGGCAAGTGTCATTGTAACAAGGGCTCTGTGTGTGGTTTTGATGAAGTTATTATTAAACCGAAATTTCATGAAAGTCCTTCCAGGGGTTTAGGAGTTACATAACGGACACGACATACTAATGACCAAATGAAGTGTGGCATTGACTTGTAATGGGCGGGGTGAGGTGAATATTTGACCAAACTTATATGAAAATCCTTCACGGGTTTTGGAGTTATGGTTCAGCACAAACAATCAATGACCCCTAAGTGTGGCCCTATCTTTGAGTGGCTGGGGTCGGGATATGCCTTCCGTATGAGATGAATATTTGAACAAAATGATATGAAAATCATTCAAGGGTTTTAGGAGTAACGGAACGGACACGAAAACGAAATGACCCGTATCCGTGGCCTTGACCTTGAGCGGACGTAGTAGGGATTTGGGTTCTGCACGTTGTTGTAAATCCTTCATGGGGTGTAGAAGATATAAAGCAGAGGAAAATACAATGACCCCATGGTGTTGCATTGACCTTATGCCGGAGGGATTTCGACACGGGTTGGTCGCGTTGTCTTGATGAGATGTGTACTTGATCAACGTTAAATGAAAATCCTTCAATGGGTTTAGGATTTATAGTGCAGACTCAAAGAACCAAAAGGTGTTGCATTGTCCTTCAAATTCGGACATGGACGGACGAACGGGCAAAGACCAAAGACTGTGTGTGAACTGATGTGCGTGAGCGTTCGTGTGTCTATTTCATAGAGTGTGAAAATGTAACCTTTGATATTGTCTTAATTGACAATAAAATGTAAAAGGCTCTTGCGACATTAAATGTCATTAATTTATTCTCTGTGAACATTGTGTAAGGTACCGCTTTCAAGGTATAAACATTACACGATTTAAAGAGAATTCGGATATAAGATGTCTTGACCATATACATATATCAACATGAATAATTATATGCCGTCTATGCAAAGCATGAAACATCAGTTTTAAATGTCTTAGTATGTTTTCCATGATCAGGGTGAGGAAATTATATTATATACGTACTTGGTTCCCGGTGTGAATAATGTTTCCCATTTATGAAATACTTAAGTGACTCAAAACATAACATTTTACAAGGGCCCTGCAAACAGGATTCTGTAGATTTTTGCAACTCTTCATTGCACGTCAATTGTGTTTTCACTACTATCGACACCCATTTATTCCTTGCTAATTGCTTTTCAAATTACCTAGATATTTAAATTTGAACGTCCAAAAATGTGATTGACAGGCAACAGAAAAAAAATATTTCTAGGATTTTTTCACATTTTAGTGTTGGTAAACGTTTGGTAAAACGGAAGGCCGAGACATTAGAATTTCAGCATTAAGCATTGTCTATTGAATCTCTACCAATATTGATTTGTGACTCTGTAACGGCTGTCTTTTGACAATCGTCCCAAAAAGGAGATTGTTAGACAACAGAAAAAATAAATTTCTAAGCATTTTTACATTTTTGTATTATTAAACGTTTGGTAAAACGGAAGCACATACCATAGGTTTTTGGCATGAAGCCTTGTCTATTTTATGTTTACCACCAATGTTCAAATAATGACCCCGGGGTCAGAGTTAACCCCTTCCGGGGTGTCACTGGATTTTACATTTACATACAACGGACACACTTTAAAAAATCTTCTTCTCTGAAACCACAAGGCCTGTAGCTTAGATATTTAGCATGTAGCATTGCCTTAAGGACCTCTAGCAACACTGATCAAACCATGATCACCGGGCCAAAATTTACCTTGACCATGGGTCACTTGATTGTACATAGTCATATACAGGGGAAACTCTCTGCAACAACAAGGCCTAGATGTTAGATATTTACCACCTAGCATTGCCTTCTTGACCTATACTACGATTTACCTCGTGTCAGAGTTGACTCCGCGCGGGGATGACTTGATTTTACATAGATTTATATTTGAAATCTTCAAATATCGACTTAATCATATAAACAGTGTGCCTCACTGCATATGCTGTGCACCTCTTCAGTACGTTTCGAAGTTGTGTGATAAAATAGGCAGTGATCAACAACGACAAACAATGGTTCACATAGGGAGCATGACTTGAACACATTATGCAGAGAACCACTAGACACTGCTACATACCAAATATCTAAGCTATAGACCTAGAAGATTTTTTAAGTATTCAGTATTTACATATACGTATATCCTAAGGCGGAGCTAATTATAGGCGTAAATTGGACAAACTTTGTAGACATGATCTTGGAAATGACGTACTCCAAATTTACTTGCGGTTTCAGACATGATGATTTTTGAATATCTCCTTATATGACGCTATACAAAACAAGTGACCGTCCGAACGAGGCCGATATTGACCCTAGTGTCATGATTTGAACAGACTTGGTAGAAAACCACTTAATGAAGCTGTATACGATTTTCACAGATTTCTTTTGTATTTTTAGATGTGGCGGTCTTGTTGAAGAAACTTTAAGCTGCTCGCTGCAGGATTTTTTCTGAATAAGCAAAGTTCTTCGAACTGTCTAACATATTTTAGAACGAATTTCCAATAAAAAATATAGTGAAGCGATGCCGTCAAACCAAGCTTACCAACACATTTTCTCAGACTGATACCTAGATTTTTACTTGTGTTGTTGATTCTAGCCATTACTTTAACATTTTTTCACCGCATACTGTTAGCGAACAGCTTTAAGAAAGCTTAATGCCAGAATGCTGATTGAAGTTCCATGAAGTGGTTTATGAGATGTCGCATGAAGAAATTGTTGACGACGGGCAACAACGGACACCACACGATCACAAAAGTTCACCAGATGAGTTTATAAAACTTGTAATAAGAAAGTTAAACAATTATAATTGTTCTACTACTTCTATGCTACCGAAAGAGAAATACTATGAACCAACCTTCTATATTTACACAAAGTTGTAACAATTCTTGACAATGATACTGAAATAACATGTTTCAAAACTATCTTTTGACATTAAAACTAGGCTACTGTCCAAATTTTAATACTATTACCTGCTGTGTTCGGAACTACAGTAGTATAGTCTGTTATTGAGTTCGTAGACTGTGTACCCGACATAGAAGTTGGTGGTATTGACGTCAGATTGGAAAACGTTGATGTTGTTGTTGATTCTGATTTTGTTGCATGTGAGGAATGAATGATCTGTGATGTGACATTTGGAAGATTTGTACTTGCTGATGAGGATGTCGAGGAGTACATATTTGAATAAGTAGTTGCAGATGAAAATGAAAGAGTTGTTGTATCAGACACTTCTGATTTATTAGTTGCTGCAGAAGTTAGTGTCGTTAAACGTGGGGAAGTGAGTAGTCCCGAAACGTTTGCAGTGTTAAAGGTCGTTGAAGTATTAACGTTTGCAACTGAAGTTGCATTTTGTGTAGTTATTCCTACACTAAGTGTATTATTCATAGGCATTAAGGTTGTGACAGTAGGTGTAAGAGTTGTTGTTAAATGTTTTGTAGGAGTTATGATCATAACAGTAGATGGTAATGTTTTTGTAGCAACGGAGTTTGGTTCTGTTGATGTTGCTTGTGTACTTGATGGCTGCTCGCATTGGTTGTTACAAAAGTCATCTTGGCAGCATTTGTAGCAGAGACCACTGTTTACTGCCAAACTTTGGTTGCCCAATATTTGACATTGCTGAAAAAAATTCTGGTAGTAGCTATTAAGTGTTTAAAATTAACAGCCATTCGTTCTTTCGGTCACAATATTAAAGATACAAATTTACCGTAGAACCACATTGATGAAGCAACTTGATTGACAGATAAAAAAAAATTTGTTTCTTTATAGAAAGAGAGCCTTTTAACAGCGGGTATGAATTCCCTGCAAATGGGTGAATTTTCTTTTAGCATTTTTGGTAAATGCTATAATATTATTGATTTACTTTAGGATTTGTTTGAACATTTTACAATTTCAATGGCCAAACCCACTGGAGGGCTAACTATTTAAGTTAATGATTTTATTTGTAAGAATGATGTTAATTACATGCATTGGTTCAAGTTGATTATTTGTTAAATGATATGAATTCCTGATAATTACTTTCAAAAAATGAATTTTAGCATTTTTATAAATAAGAAAAAGATAAACAACCCATGGCTGACTTATTTCTAAAAAACAATTTACTTTTCTTCCAGCAGTTTTGGTTATTGACCATAAAAGTATACATGTAATAAATCAAATAAATTTCGACTTATTACAAAGAAGAAATTATGTCAAGTCTACATAACATTTACATATTGAAAAAACCCACTCCTTTTAAGGCGTTATGTTGAATGAAACACTTATAAGATGATCATTTGTTGTAATAAATTAATCGACTAATATTATAGAAAGGGCTTCTCAAATGCCCATATAAATTATGTAAGAAACGTTGAAGGGTCATAACTCGTGATTTTTGTCAATCAAACTGAAACTATAGTAGTTAACATTTCTACCACGTCTTAGTCAAGTAGCCCCAATTATGTCTCCGATATGGCTCCGGACGGATGGACAGCCGGACGGAGTTAAAAAGATGGACGGAAAACGCCGAATTAAGCGGAGGATTATAAATTACTTATAGAAAACGTTGTAACTAAGAAGAGTTGATGTGTCAAACTTCTTTTAGAAGAGGCACGTTAATTGTTCAATATTCTTAGAGCTATAAACATTTGAATATTTTTTGACAAGTCCTTTTCGACCTTTAGACGAGTTTCTATTGTTGCGACAAGGACGTACTTGATATTGCCAGTATCGTAACTTTGCATCGTTTTAGTGATAAATAAAACTATAAAATAATAGTATATTTACAAGTGTCGGTGTGCACCTACTCTTCCATTGATGAGAGCCTAAACCCGCTGTTTCTATTAGGGTACACATCTGTAAAAATACGAACTATATGTACACTTCCAAAATATAATTCTTGGAATTATTCGACTTTTGTTTCTTAGTTATCTTCGAAAAGCCAAAACTGCTCAACTTATAGATACCAATAAGACTACCAAATATCCTTTCATATGACATGTGAGCTATGATAAAAGGAAAAAAAATAATACCCGTTAAAATGAAAATATATGACAAAGACAGACACAAAACATTGAACAACGAAATTGTTTAGGGGTAGAACAACTACTCAGCTGCATGTCGAGTATTTGTGGTCTTCAAGTTTACTGTTTTACTGCCATATGGACATTCATGTATAAGAACAGACCAAGTATATATTACAAGTCTGAATTGGTTGACAAATAAACAGCGCATGCTGTTGAATTACTTATACTACGATATGGTGCCGGTTTAGGTACGACAAAAGAAAGAGTAAATAATACATTCGAATATAAAATGAGATGAAATAAATAAGAAATAATGCTTTTAAGCATGAGATTATTAGATTCTCATACAAATGTCGTTCTCTGGTTCAAAGAGCGCTATCATTTAACAAAAGCTGTGAGAATCTAAAACAACATAACAGAGAAGCTTAAATGCGATTACAGTTAAGTAGTCTGAACAGTAAGTGATTCGTGTCTCTAAAAATGTATGGAAACAATATATGAGAGATAAATAAATAAATAAAGTTTACGTGATCTGGTTCACACACTGTAACATCTCTGCAACCATGAGGACCGAGCTGGCTGGTGCAAGAAAAACACAACGGTGGTCTTTTAGGCTGTTTCAGAGCTGTAGATAAAGTTTATGCGACAGAATTCTTGCATTGTTTTAAAAATGAGACAAATTATAACTAAACGTCTAATGACTGCTTATAATGCATAATAGATGACTAAAAAGGTTGTCATTACATTTCGCTCTTAGAACATTTCAGTATTTTGAGACTGACCACTGGTCTTCAAGACCTTATCTTGATAATCTGGCCCTGAGGTATTTTATATGCAAATTGTTAACGTCTTTCTGTTATTTTCACTAACCTGTCGTTCCACAGCCTTCTATATTGCAATAGTCGCCGTTACAACAGTTAACACACGTTACTATGTCTGTCTCTGAAACTGTTCCTTGACGTTTCTTCAGACTGTGAAATGCTAGTGAGCGTTTGCTGGTACACCGACTGGTCTGCAGTGAATGTTTAAGTATTTGGTATGACAAGAAAAAGCATTACATTGTTTTTGTATTTATTTATTGTGTCGCCATTTCGGAGAAAAGGCGATACATAGGGATCGCTTTGTCCGTTCGTCCGTTGGTCCATTCGTCGGTCACATAAACTTAACGTTGGCTATAACTTTGCCATTTCTAAAGATTTCTTCATCAAACTTTACAATTGTATTGCGTATGACAAAGGGTCGTGATGCCGCCTAATTTTGTAGGTCAAGGTCATATTTGACAAGGTTATGCCCCTTTTTGTACTTAGATTTTGTCATGAAAACTTAACGTTGATCTAACTTTCAAATTGCATTGCTTATGACAAAAGAGTCATAATATTGCCAAATTTTGTAGGGCAAGGTCATATTTGACAGAGTTATGCCCCCTTTTGTACTTAGATTTTGGCTATAACTTTGCCATTTCTTAAGATTTCTTCATCAAACTTTCAAATTGTATTGCTTCTGACAAAAGGGTCATAATGCCGCCAAAAATTGTAAGTCACTGTCATAGTTGACAGAGTTATGCCCCTTTTGTTATGCCCACAAAATTATTGGTTATTCTAACAAAGCGTAAGAGGACGACACAAGTGTTCTTCTGAACACCCGTCTAGTTTATTCATTCATTCATTTATTACATATAAAAGAAACAAGACTAAAGTCAAGCATGTATCTAACCATTATTACCAAATTAAAATACCATTTAGTTATCGTTTTAGCTCACGTGAGCTATTGTGATCACTCTCTGTCCGTCGTCCATTTTGTGTCGTCAGCGATTTCATTCAAACGACATCTCCTCCTAAGCCTCTTGGCCAAATTCAACTAAACTTCACAGGAATGTTCCTTACATGGTCTTCTATCACAGGTGTGCAATGAATTATCATTCCATGCATAACTCTGGTTTTCATGGCAACCAAAATGAAAATCTTCAAACATCTTCTCAAGAACAGCTAGGCTGCGAGCTTAGATAGTTTGTATGTAGCATTGAATAGTGGTCTAAATTAGCCTAAATATGTTGATATTTGAAAACAAAAAAACAAAAATAATATCAAACAGTGAATGCCACGTACCAAAAACGCGCCTCCCAAAACGGGTCCCACAGCACCCAGAAGTGCACACCACCAACACACACACGCACACACACACACAACACACACACACACACACACACACACACAACACACACACACACACACACTCATGTACACACACAAACCTTAAAAATCGTTTGAAAATTCACAATGCCCAGATCACAGATATTGTTGTCCTCTGGCATTTTTGTTTTCATATCATGAACCCGGGGTCAAAATTGACCCGATGGTGGGGAGGACTTATGTAGGAAAACTTTGTCTTCAAAACCACAAGTTATAAAGCCTTTTTATTTGGTGTGTAGCATTGTCCAGTGCATCTTTACCAAGAGTGTTCAAATTATGACCCTCCCTAGAAATTACATATATGTAAATATTGTAAAGTGATCCTCTTTCAAGTTTTTAATGCCCAAATGTTTAAACTTAACCCCACCAGGGGGGCACTACTGTTACATATAGTGTTATATAGGGAAATCTTTTTTTTAATTGTCTGATACAATACACCCAGTACGAAAACTATTTACTCTTGCATCAAACTTCTGAAATCCTGTAATGAAACTGATAAGTAGGGCTTAAAAGCCGACAAATTTAGTTGAAAATATAAAAGTTGATCGGTTCTTTTGAAATATTACGTACGGATAAACATCCCAGGTTGTATAGAACCAAACCTCCACTTGTAACTACTTGTTCTACATAGCACTGGCTGCTGCCTGAACATGTTGTTACGATGCGACAATCCTCAGGCTTTGGCATGTCTTGACAGTTCAGGCATTGTAAACCATTTGCTGTGAAATAAGATACATAATTTAAAGAATGATAACTAAACGTGTGCAAAAAATAACAAACAATAGCTGCCACACACTTCTTTTAACTTCAATGAAAATTAAAAGTAACAGTATCACCATTTTTTATAATTCTGAACAGTTTCTATTTTAATATTTAAATAACTGCACACCCAACTAGATAGGTATGCGACAAATTATCCATAATCGTGCGAACAATGGTGACGTAAACAACATGATATCTTTCTATGTTAATATTATAAGTCGTACCATTTGAATTTAAAAAACACTTCAGTACATTAGCTAGTATATGAAATTATCAAGTATCATAAATCGGCTGTATATTTTACCTGTTGAGCTCCGAAGCAGTGCCAGTACTGTGTATAAAAGTATGTTCTGCATTTCATTCATAACTGTAATTTACTGAAGACTATATCGCAATCTTCTAACAGAAAGTTTACCGGTTCGTTAGGTTCATTGAATTGTACTACATGTAGCATACGTTGTACTTGAGTGTAGTAGTTCGTTCACAAACCCGTTCCTTATCAGTTTAACACATTTTCCTTTTCTATAGTACCTTATCAAAACTATTTTCAGTCATTTACTTATATATATATCTTATACATATTATTGACTGATCAATACTAACTTTTGGGGCACTGTTTCATCCAATAGTTTAAAAAAATAAGGACAGTCACTAGTGATAATTTTCATGTGTGAGAATAATGCTATACAAACTGTACAACATTATACATTTATCGAACAATGACTTGTATATTATGCTTCATTTCATATGCAAGTTTTATATTTGCGTATTTAAAGAGGTTGAAATTTTTTACAATTATGCTGGAATTAAAACAAGATTTCACTATAAAACAACTTTAAAACTTCAAACATCCAAAAAACCAAAAACACTGCTTCCAGCGTCTTCGTTCCATTTAAACCGAAAGCCAAAGATTAAAGATAAAAGCTGATTGATGAATTCAAACTTAACAATAAAAACAGGCCTTAAAACCATATATACGTTAGTTGTTGTCAGCGCAGCGGTAATTCTAGTTATAAGGCAGCGACAACATGATTTGCTTAATCAAAGTAAAGGGCATTGTTATACCCCCGTAACGCAGTTTGGGGGGTATATAGGAGTCACCCGGTGGTTGGTCGGTCGGTCGGTCGGTCGGTTCGTCCGTCCGTTCCATTTTCCTTGTCCGTAGCATAACTTGACAACTACCGGTTGGAATTCAATGCAACTTATGGGTGCGCACCATAAACCGGTTTAATCCCCCCAGTGGTTTTTTCCCCCCCCCCCCCAAAAAGGGGGCCCCCCTGTTTTTTTTTTTTTTTTTTTTTTTTTTTTTTTTTTTTTTTTTTTTTTTTTTTTTTTTTTTTTTTTTTTTTTTTTTTTTTTTTTTTTTTTTTTTTTTTTTTTTTTTTTTTTTTTTTTTTTTTTTTTTTTTTTTTTTTTTTTTTTTTTTTTTTTTTTTTTTTTTTTTTTTTTTTTTTTTTTTTTTTTTTTTTTTTTTTTTTTTTTTTTTTTTTTTTTTTTTTTTTTTTTTTTTTTTTTTTTTTTTTTTTTTTTTTTTTTTTTTTTTTTTTTTTTTTTTTTTTTTTTTTTTTTTTTTTTTTTTTTTTTTTTTTTTTTTTTTTTTTTTTTTTTTTTTTTTTTTTTTTTTTTTTTTTTTTTTTTCCCCCCCCCCCCCCCCCCCCCCTTCATACAATGGTCAAGCACAATGAGAGAATGTGCAATGTACAAGAACCTTAACCCTATTTTGGCTAATTACAGAGTGACTGCCAAGAACCATAACTCTATTTTAGTTGTTTGTCAGGTATTCTGTTACTAATAACTTCTTCAGTTGATACAGCAGTCTTTTGGGGGTATTAATCACATTAAGTGATAGGTCTAGTTTTAGTTACTTTATAGAAATGCATCACATTTTCATTTGTTGCATGTTAATACGTGCATCAATCAGTCTGTGTTTAAAAAAAAGAGATGTGTTGGTCTTTCTCAATAACTTAAACTAATTGTCATTGAATTCTTACGTGAATTTACTGTTTCAAACTGCTTTCAAAAACAATTTCTGATTACTATTTTCGTGACAAAAGTATCCTGTCTCTTCTTTAGTTCTTAGCCTTTAAATAAAACAACAGGATACATGTATCGGGTCCAAACTACCCACTGACAGAAGTATGAAACTAGTTCACAATAGCCATCGTATTAACGTTACAATGCTTTCAATGTTGTAGATATTGGATTTGCTTTTAGGGCGGAAGGCAGGTTTAAAAAAAAAAAAAAAAAAAAAAAAAAAAATAAACAGGTTAAAGGTTCTCTCTATTATCCATTGCAAACTCTATAAATAGATCTTTATTTACAATTATCAGAGGATATTTCATGGACTTTTGTGGAGGACTGGCTTGTCCCGACCAGAGGGAAAGAGGGGAGGAACCGAGAAAAGGAGAAAGCAAGTCCCCCACAGCAGACCATTATTGCATACCTTGTTTGATTTTATTGCAGTTTGAAGGAGAAAACTGTTCAATATTATTTTGAGCGGTAAATAAAAACTTTATTGAATATGAACCCCCGCATTGCACCACTTACGTATGAGTTTACTAAGTACACGTGTGTGTAAACCACTGTGCATGTATTTCTAGCGCTAAATCTATGCAGTAGTCCAAAACTGTACCTTATTAACGTGGGGAAACAAAAAAAATTAAACTAGAAACAGGAATTCTCCTTACACGCGTACATTTAACTGTCTAATGCTTTTGTTTACACTGTGACGTTATTTATCAAGAAGAAATGTGACATTATTTTTCTTGGAATTAATTCAGTTAAAATCTACCATTTTTGTTTTAAAAAATGAAACACTCTGAATGCAGGTTTGTACTTTGTAGTGTAAATAGATCCTACTGATATATACTGAACGAAACTTCTAACGCACCACCTGCCATTTTCTTTCTTTATTAATTATCAGCCCTTCCAAAAACTGCCAGCTTATTTCTAGTTATCGGTGCACGAAAGCTATCATGTCTTGCATGTATGAAGACACTGGGTAGATACGTCCGTTACACGAATTTCACAATTTATGAAGACATTGGGTAGATACTTCTGTTACATGAATTTCACAATGATCGAGTGGTACAAATAATGTGGCAGATAATTTTAATCTCTCCTTGGGAAACCCACTCTTTAAATTCTCTTCCAATGAAATTGGGACTCTCGATAATTAAATAAAGAAGAAAAAAGGCAGGTGGTGCGTTAGAAGTTTTGTTTAGTATATATTCCAAAAGTATGATGGTATTTGATACCATAACCATAAGAAGCATATTTTCTTTTCGCAATCAACTCTCGATTTAAGAATTTTCGTAACTAGACTCCTTATTTCGTCCCATTCATATTTGAACCATTTCTAAAAATGAATTTACTGTTATATTTACTTGAAAAGTATTAACGTCGTTCCGTTATGCCTCCACCTGTGTCTTTACAACCTCAGCTTCCACAGCAGCTTGCAGCAGATCGCATGAAGAAGCCTGAAGCTGTTTGGAGAGAAGCACACACGCAGATAGAACATGTTCTACGGCCACCAGCGTAATTATGAAGCTAAACTGCGTAATAGCTACTTTATATGCGCCAGCTTTGGCATCATTGTGTAGAGCTAAATCCTCAAGTGTGCGCACACCCGTCCCAAAGTCTGGCAGCCCACCGGGTCTCACACAAAGTTTTGAGCTTGGTCCTCCTTTCCATCTCAGCCCGATCCTCATCACTATCACCAAGTAATTCTTGAAATCGTAATAGCCGCTTGGCCGAGTAGGCGAAACAAAAGGCGATTTCCTTGACGGTCGTCATAAAATTCCTCTGGGGCTCTTTTGACGCGTGAATGATTGCAAGATTCAGGGAATGGGCCTTACAGTGCGTATAAAGACCCCTGGGAACTACCTGTTGGATACGGCCTTTAACACCGCGGTGACATCCAGACATGTTTGCGGCCCCGTCGTACCCTTAGCCTCTCATTGCCACGGATGGCAATGTTTTGTTTTCCACAGAATATGATAGTCTCTACAATAGCAACTAGGATTTGTCTATTATTTTCCACCTGCTGCCCTTTACGCTGAAGATAGGCTAGTCACTATGTCTTTTTGTTTGCCGTCCAACACAGCTAGAAAGTTATGGGCTGCTTCACATGAGTCTGAGTGCAGTGATGACGGTTCATGGATCTTTATCAATTTGCCGAGATTGCTACAACAGCTACTGCCGTTAGGGTTTTTTTGCTTCGAGGTGACGTCCTTTCCGCCAAACAGATAGCACGGAGCACAGTACACACCCTCCTGACTCTGTGAATAGCGGAGCCAGGTATTGCTAACAAACTAGTGACTTTGTATTTTTCTGAATTTCCCACCAACATATCTAAAAACGAAAAAAAAAAAAGATTTAAACAAAACTAAAAACGGAACAAAAGTTGCATGCAATACGGTTCGAACTTGGAACCTCGAGTTTTGCAGTCGGGCGCTCTACCTATGTGCTATTACGGTCAGTACACTGTATGCGCTTTAAAAATATCATTAAACTATGTTACACCCGTTTTTGTTTTAGACAGGTGGAATTATAATAATGAATTAGCTCTATATAGCGTACATAAGTATATAGCTAAGGACCCGTAAGGCATAAAGTAAACATCCCAATATGGTCCGTAAAACAGTTTTTTTATCTTAGTTCTAAAATCTACTTTTTTGCGACCTGCTTGGAAATCCGAACTGGTGTACAGCATCTCATTTGGAGGTTAATATCGTTTTCTTTGCCGACTCAGTCAGCGGTAGAGTTTCCTCGGCAAACACATCCGGAAACGGTGGGTTCATGGTGATGCTATTGTTTGACGCCATTTTAAATTTTACCGCTCACAAACTTTTCAAGAAGGACAACCCTCACATACTCGGATAAATTTTTGTAAAGACAGCTTACCTTTCTTGGTTTTAATACGTCATGTAATGGGATAGATTTAGTTGAATTCAAGATCTACAAGATCAGATAAATTTAATGTAACAATGAAACTACAGCTGCATTGTACTCGGTTACGTCCGCCTTTGGATTTCGCAGACGCAGAACACTTCGCAATAAAAGCCGTTATCATACTTATTATCATTAAATTTGTTATCGCCGAGCACGAATCAAAGAATTTGTGTTAAGCACCTCCTATTGAGATTACATTGCAATTGCTATCGGCTAGAGGTTTTTGAAGCACCTATCATCTGGGACGAGGAATAGACACGTTAGGGCCCTGGTCGAAGAACTATTCGGAAACGAAATCCTTTTGTTTTAGAAGATACTCTCTAAAACTGGTGTGTATTTAAATAACTTCAAAATCATAAATAATAGAATATTTTTGCAAGTACATTGTGTAATGACTTAACTTAAAAGTTTAAGCTATACATTGCAGTGATCATCGGTAAAATCAACGTTTTAAAACATGTTGCGGTACAATAACACATTCAATAATATATGTAAGATTGTTGTGTTACAATTCATGGGTGAATTTCGAAGATTTCGATTTATAACAGAAGGTCTTTAATAATAATTATGTTGATTATTTGTGCTGAAAATAGGCCTTTTTCGTTATTTGTTGTTCTTTACAATTGTATTTATTTCTCATTTTACATTCATTGAACATATTATTTATATTTGGAGAATATAATCTGATATAGATGTAGGAAGCGCCCCTTTAATATGTGTATTTCTAATAAACTGATGTTTAAACGTGATTAACATTTTTTTAAGCTTTACCATGAAGACTACCGATAACTTAATTAATATTATCAGAAACAGATCTAGTTGATATAATTAGTATAGTTTACTTTATTATAAAATTGTATAAAGTAAGGGAAAAGTACGGAATAAGTAGATACACCAACATAAATAATGAGAATCAGATTATGTCTGTTGCATTAGTATATAAGAAAAACACTGTCATTTCTTTATAAATCTTTATACAAAGAAGCATCCACTGGCCTGATAGGAACGTTGCAATTGTCATGGATACAGCAAAATGTACAATCAAATTCTAAGGTTACTATGCCGTCTTGGTCAAATTTTCTACATTTGTCACTATCCGAAGACCCAAGATACCAGTCTCTATAACAGGTCTCAAATGTTGCACATCTGAAAATTTAAGCAAAAACTTCACATGGCTGTAATAGAAAACGAAGAAATGGCAAGTGTGTGTGCGAAAGTAAGTAAATGGCGCAGTGATGCATTCCTAACTAACTGAACAAAGGAACAATTATTTTCACGCATTTGCATGAAGTGGGAAATGTTAACGGAATCATCGGTACAGTTTAATGTTTGTAAAAATGTTACCGTCGGACATGATGAAAAAGATGTTGAACATGGTGTCCACTGTATACATGTATATTTTTAAAGTATGGCGACCATAAATAGTATCATTTATACCGTTTAAGTACGTTCAACGCCGTTTAGCTGTCGGTGCCTCAGAAAACCCGAATTAATTTGTATTGGTATATATCGGTGTAAGCTGTATCATAAGGGTTTTGACATACTTTTTCGACAAGTGAAAGTGCGGTTATTATTATTTTTATTTTTATTGGAGGTTTATTCTCGAGTGAGCATTCGATTTGTTCTTTGAACGATATATGGTCACGATTTAGAAGGAGTATCATAATATCTTCTTGAAATTCGGAGCTGAATCGATGCAGGCTTGGAAAGTGAATATGATTTATTAAATGTGTTCTGCATTGCTTACTTCCAGAATTTCAGACTGGCATTTTATACATTACACACTCCTGTAATCGTTGGTTTTAAAACGCACTGACTGCTCTCATCCAGGGCTGTCACATTGAGAATTAGGGCTGTCACGACCTAAATACGCGATGATAACCTTTTGTAATACGAGTAGCTCCGGAGTTTCCTTAGTAACCTGTTGTTGGAAAATCCAATCAATAACAATTCCGGGATTCTCCTTAATAACTAATATCGCCCGGGGTTGTGATTCATTGACCGACCAAAACTGCTCACTCTCAGATTTTGGTGAAAAAACAAGGTTCTTCGGACGTAACATATTTTTAACGAATCATAAAATAAAAAAGGTTCCAGTAAAGATTCCTATAAAGTATTTAGGTATTTTTGAAATTATATCTACCAAATTATAAGGCGTTGCAAATGCTTTAAATTTGAACATATAGTATCCGGTGTTGTCATACCAAGCTCACCAATATTTTCAACAGACTTTTTCAAATAGCTATAAAGATTTTACTTGTGTTGTTGATTCTAAGTCACTACTTCTACATTTTATGTTTTAGTATATCATTTTAAAGAATTTATATTTTTTTCATCAGGAACTGTGAGCGAGAAGATTTAAATAATATCGGGGATACAATTCCATCATCTGTTGTTACAGAATGAAGAAAGCGGAAATCTTCCATAATACTTCGCAGTAATAGTTATGCATTTAGTCGTACGAGTTAAATGCCAGTTTCAACTGTATCTCGGTCATTTTTAAAAGGCGGACGGTTTACTTAACCATCGTTCCTTGGAAGTATCAGTACCAGTGGCGCGGTGGTTGAATGGTTACACTCTAGTCTACCAATTCGGAGGTCCCCGCCGGGGCATGAGAAATTTCTGAAACGCTGTTCAGTGTTTCCCACCAATCTAGAGATGAACTGGTTTGAAACACAGAGGTAGTCTCGCGTGTACCAGTGCTATCACCAGGCATGCACAAGAATTAAGGCAAGGTACCCGGATTCCCTTGTATTTGCATCCGTCTCTTCAACCTGCACCTGTCAGGAGTCTTGGCAGTTTCACCTTAGGAGAAATCCTCGGGTCGGCCTGAACTATAAACCGTTAAAAAAAGAGAAGAACCCGCACTAGATCCCAATTCTCCGTAAGAAGCTGCCAACTTTCCCTCATAAAGAGCCATGGTAGGTAGCAGGGTTGGGACGTTTGACTCTCAATCTTCGAGCGGTTACAGTGACTCAGCGAC
This sequence comes from Saxidomus purpurata, assembly GCA_022818135.1. Lineage (NCBI taxonomy): Eukaryota > Metazoa > Mollusca > Bivalvia > Venerida > Veneridae > Saxidomus > Saxidomus purpurata. The sequence goes on along the minus strand of JAFMSR010000008.1, from coordinate 45,061,064 downwards.
CGTAACCTCTCGACCACGACACCGTTGTTAATTTGTACAGATAATATAATAAACAGCGAAGGTCCGCAAGAGTTCAGTAGGATAAACATCTCCGCCCACTGTTACTCCTAAGAACGACAACAGTACTGTTACAGTGTTATGTAAAAGTCACAATTCCTGTTGTTAAAGAACGACATTTTTAGCGAGCAAGGATTTTCTGAAAACTCCACTATTGTTATTTTACATGTAAATATCTAGCTTACATCGATTGTTCCATAGAAAACACATAACAAATTGAAAATGTCGGCTATTTTCTAACAAGCAGTTTTACTATTTGCTTGTTGAAATTGGTGTTATATGTTTATACAAATATTTTATTAGTTGATGTGCTGTTTTGTAATAAGTAAGTATAACAAGCACAACGTTTTGCAATAGTCAACTCTTACATTACTTTCCCTCATGCCTTATGTTCTTTCTCTTGATCACATGCTTTTAAGATTTGAAATGTTGATGGGTCTCTATGAAAAAGTATGGTAGATGTTTAATGAAGAAGGAATATATTTAGTGTACATTGGCTGAAGTGAAAATCACATACCCCCTTGTAACCATTCTAGTTCCATCTTTATGGTTACTTAGTTTGTTTACACAGTAATTATTTGGAGGGTCGCATTTTTTCATTTCATACAACTTTTCACAAAGAAATTCTGGACCAGAGCATGCTGCACACGTTACTGTAAAATAGTTGAAATGTGTATAAGGTTAACGTTATAATATTATCACATTATGAATACAGTCATTAGCAAAACTTGATTTTAACACCCATTAATTAAAGTCCTAGGACCAATTTGTATGTACATTTTTTTTGTAGCTCTTATAACACCAAGACAGGCGTCTTACAGGCGAAACAGACTATTATTTCTACGAAACAGACTTGCTTTTTTGAGAGTTCCTATAACAGATATAGTGCATTATTTTTATACCCCCGAAGGAACTTTGGTTAGTATATACATGTAGAAATCGACTCGTCCGTCTGATCGTCCGTCCTTGTCCGGAGCATAACTCCAAAAGTATTAAAGGGAATTTCTTGAAACTTCATACAGTGATAGAGCACAACGAGAGAAAGTGCAGTAAGCACGAACTGTTATTCTACTATGTTTAGTGTTTAAATTATCTCTCTTTGTTACATTTCCTGTCCGGAGCTTAACTCATAATGCTCTGAAGGAAAGTTGTTAAAATTGCGTACAATGAGAGAGGACATTAAGGGGAAGTGCAATACAAATAACCACAACACTACCTATATAGCCTTGTTTTAATATTTTCTCCATTTATGGAATGTTTTTGTCCGGAGCATCAATCCAAAAGTATTCAAGGGAATTATTTGATACTTCATACAGTGATAGAGCAAAAACAGAGAATGTGCAGTGTACAGGGACCATACAGTGCGAGTGAACATTCAAGGGAAGTGATGTACTTAAAAACCATAACTCTCTTTCGCCTTATTTGTGAATAACCTGCCGTGTATCATTCTGTAAATTTTCTGTCAGATCACCTTGTTTCAATATGCAATTAATTTATACCAAACATTGAATATGAGTAATTTTAGCAATGAATAGTAGTGCAATGTACAAGAACCATATTAAAACATCACATTCTCTAGAGCATTTGTCACTTATGAGTTAAAGCTCTTGTTTTCAATGATATTGCCAAAATAGGAAACGCTTTCTGACAACCCTTTTTAGTGATGAAGCGCCAAACGTGTGAAAGAAAGGTACACGCTGACGTTGTTTTAGAATAAACAGAACATACTAGCTGTATCATTTTTGTACCCGTAAATTTAGTTTCTATATACATGTATGAGCATTTGAAGTGCTCATGGGACTCTCATATTGCCTCTAAAATAAAATTTTGTTTATTTGTTCCTGAAACTCAATTTTGTTATAATTTGAAATATTTAGGTGTTTTGTAATGTCATGCTTCTGCTTAAGTTTCAAAGATTTAAAAATGAACAAGACATAACATACTTGAATTTGGCGGGATAGTGTAAGGCTTTCCGGTGCTTGTCCCTGATAGTAATGTGTGAGATGCCAATTTGTCTGTCTGCGGAATCACTGACGTACTGATATCTCTTTTCGTCGTTGTTGCTGCAGTTTCGGTAGTTGAAAGTAGTGCTGTTGGCTTAGAGTATGTTGAACCTGACGCAATCGTCTGATTGGATGTTGTTGTTGATGCTAGTTCAGCAGTTCCTGATTGGTTAGGGGCTAACAATTGAGTAAAAAGAGTATGGTACTATGTTGAGATGTACTCGTTTGTATATCTTACAAAATAGTTTATGTCTTTCCTGTAACATTTGTTTAATATAAGTCAAAATAAGTCAGGGATATAGACCTTCCTAACCGTAATTCGCAAATAAGTAATCACCTTTACATTATAATGTTGCTTTAGAACCACAATAATGATAAAAATAGCCTTGTTTTTTAAAGAACTATCCCCCCCTGCTCCCGTCGCTCCCTAACGATTCAACTTACTGGTGTAAGAAATGTCAAGGTGACCCGTACTTTTAATATATTAAACGACCATGTTGGATAAAAATAAAATTAGAGGTTTTTGAGATGACGATGAGAAATATTTTTGTATCTACAACCCCATGAGAGTGTGACCGTTGGCCATATTATGACCCCAAATTACAGTATGCACAGCTACACTACATACTGATGTTAACAACCAGGGTTAATTGAAATGAAAAAGAGGTTTCTTAGATGAAAATTTCAGGACCCTGTTATTTGAACTTTTGGAGAGGAAGAGCAGACAAGAGTTTTTAGATTTTAGGCCCCTGTGACCTAATATAAGTCAACATTAGTCAGGGGTATAGAATGTTTTTAGAAACACAACAATAATACATTTTTTCAATAAGTATGCAAACAATAACAGTAAAACTTGGCAATAAATGTAACTATGCATGAATATATCTTTGTGCATCTTTCTCACTTCTTTGATAAAGAAATCTTCGATGTTTCAATATCTAGTCTACAGAAATAAAAACGTGAACGGAAGTTAGTTGTGTTGTTGATGGTTGCTGTGGTTATTGGTGTATCGGCAGTTCTATTCTATAAACGTTCTGAAGATAATTTTGAGCACCATTATCATTCTGCTATATGGAATTTTATTAACAAACCACTTTCGGAAAGGGGCAAACTGTGAAGTTTGTATCGTTTGGTAGTTAAGATGAGGATGCCACGTTTTTCTTCGTATCAATTTTGCAATGACCTGACTTTCAAAACTTTAAATACACATGTGAATAGCCGACGTCTTTCAAGACACTCCACAGGTGGTTTGATACTATCAGGATCATATCATGCAGACGCAAAGCGAGACATTATACTATGTTTGCAACGTCCTTAGATTGATTTATCATGCTTGAAACACACAGAAAACAAGAAATGTCTTTTTTTTTTAAAACAGCAACACATGTCTCTCCCTGCCTCTATTCCCCCCACAAAATTTCAGCTAATTAGGGTAAGAAATTGTTAATATGCACAATGCTTGATAAAAATTAAATAAGGGGTTTTTGAGATAACAAGCAGAACCTTATTTCTATCTACAGTCCCCTGTGAGTTTGGCCTTTTGCCTTATAATGACCCGAATGAGAGAATGCCCAACTAAACCACATACTGCGGTTTCGTACCAGGCTTGATTATAATCCAACTAGAGCTATCACTAAATGTGATCAATACCCCCGAAAGACTGCTTTATAAACTGATGAAGTTCGTAGTAACAGAATACCTTGCAAAAGAAAACTAAAATAGAGATATTGTTCTTGGCAATAACTTGGTAATTACTCAAGATAGAGTTATTGTTCTTGTACACTGCACTTCCTCTCATTGTGCTGAACCATTGTATGAAGTTGTATTGCATTCAAGCCAGTGGTTTTCAAGTTATGCTCTGCGACAAGGAAAAGTAAAAATGGGCAATAACTCTGTAACGAGTCAAGATGGAGTTATAATTCCTGTGCACTGCACTTCCTTTTAGTGTACTTGACCATTGTATGAAGTTAAATTGAATTCCAACCAGTAGTTTTCAAGTAATGCTCCGGACAAGGAAAAGTAACAAAGGGCAATAACTCTGTAATGAGTCAAGAAAGAGTTAACATTTTTGTGCGATGCACTTCCTCTCAATGTACTTGACCATTGTATGAAATTGTATTGAATTCCAACCAGTAGTTTTCAAGTTATGCTCCGGACAAGGAAAAGTAGCAAAGGGCAATAACTCTGTAATGAGTCAACATTGTAGGGTCCTGTGACTTTGACCTGTAACCAAATGACCTCACGTTGTATTATGCACAACTGCACTTCATATTATTATAAATATATCAATATGAAAATCTAACAAGGGGATTTGGAACTGAAGAGCGAACAGGATTTTCCAAATTACAGGCCCATGTGGCTTTGACCTTTATCTTTATGACCCAAAATTAGAATATACACAAGATGCTTCCCATAAAGTGAAGAAAAGTGAAGAAAAGTGAAGAATATGCATCCAGATGCGAAAATATAAAGTGGACAGACGGACAGTAATGGGGAAAACAATATGTGTCCCCACTGATGGAGAAGGCATAATAAATGTTACTAATGATCAGTGTGCTTCCATTGTCTTTTATTGATAGAGAATAAATGCATGCCAAGAAATATACTACGTTAGATATAAGGTGATTCCATTGCATATATGAAAGTAAATCATTCCGCAACATCCAAGATACGTTATCATGTAGCCTTTGGTGATGGAACAGTTAGAAATAAAAGGCAAACGTGCGTTTGCTACGGTTTTTTTGAAAGTAAATTTGTGAAATCGTTACATGATCAAAGTCCTGAACTTCAAATATATGGCGTCTATCTGTGAAAAGCAGCTCTAGCTCGCTGTCGTTTGTGTGTCATCCGACATTTTTTAATTATCTCCGTTTCTTATACTATCTTGTCCAGAGCATAAATAAAAAATGTTTAAGAGAATATTTTTAAACTTCACACAGCCATTGAGTGAATGAGAGGAATTGCAGTGTATGGGAACCATAGCTCTACCTTGTCTAATCTTTTAATTATCCTCTCTGTTATATAAACGCAGCATAACACTCTATGTACTTAAATGGGCACTACCTACATTTAGCAGCTTATATTCTCGAAATATAAATAATGTGGACAATGAAAGTTAAATATAGGAAACGCTTTCTGACAACGCTTTTTAGTGATGAAGCGACACACGTGTGAAAGAAAGATACACGTCAAGGTTGTTTAAGAAAATAAAACAGATCTAAAATGTTGTACCCGCCAACCAAGTTTCTATATATCAACATATAAAGTGCTCCCGGGACTGTAATATTGAAAATATTGCCTCTAAAGTAAAATTGTTTTAATTTGTCCCTTTAAACCATTTTATGATAGTTTGTCATATTTAGATAATTTTTAATGTGATGCTTCAGCTTACGTTTCATAGATTTAAATAAAAATGCACAATACATAACATACTTGAATTTGGCGTGATAGTTTTAGGCTTTTCTGTACTTGTCCTTGTTGGTAACGTCTGAGTTGTTAACATGTCTGTCTGCGGAATCACTGACGTACTGATATTTAATTTCGTCGTAGTTGCCGCAGTTTCGGTAGTTGAAAGTAATGCTATTGGCTTAGAGTATGTTGAACCTGACGCGATCATCTGATTGGATGTTGTTGTTGGTGCTAATTCGGCAGTTCCTGATTGGTTAGGGGCTAACAATTGAGTAAACAAGTATAGTAGTATGTTGAGATGTACTCCTTTGTATATCTTATAAAATAGATTATGTCTTTCCTGTATAAATGTGTTTGATATAAATCAAAATATGTCAGTAATATAGACCTTCCTAACCGTAATTTGTAAATAAATAATCAAATTCAGACTATAACATCGCTTTAGAACCACAAAAATAATAAAAGTAGATTTTTTTTTTTGAAAAAAATGTCTGATTTTGCCTCCTTTCCTATAGAAAAATCAAATAATTGGGATAAAATACGTCAAAGTGACCAACATTTATCCTCTACCTCAGATCATGTTTGATAAAAATCAAAAAAGGGGTTTTTGAGTGACGAGCAGAAATATTTATTTATCTACAACCCCATGTGAGTTTGACCTTTTGTCATATGTTTACCCTAAATTACGGTATGCACCACTAAACTACAAGCTGATGTTATCAACCAGATTTACTTTATTAAGACTTAAGACCGCTGTGACTATTGACTATGACCCCAATTTGTACTATCCATAACTACACTTCATAATGATGATTCTCGCCAAATTCATGAAATTCCATCAATGGTTTTGGAGATGAAGAGCGGACTTAATTTTTCTCCTTATAGGCCAATGTGACTTCGATTTGACACCATATGACCTCACACTATACCATGCACAGCTACACTTCATAGTGATGCTTCTCACTAAATTTATTAAAAAACCATCAAAGGGGTTGGGAGATGAAGACCAAACAAAACTTCCAAATTTCTGTGTAAATATCGCGATGAAGAGCAGAACATAATTTGTTACATTTCAGGCCCTTGTGAACTTGAAATTTGACTATATTGCACAAAATACCACAAATGTAATATTCACAACAGTTACTACATTTAATACTGCTGTTTTCCAACAAATTTTATTGAAATCGAACAAGGGATGTTTGGAAATAAACAGCTGATACGAGTTTTTCACATTTCAGGGCCCTATGACTTTGATATGTGACCAAATGTCTTAGCTTTGTTATATGAACAACTACACTTCATACTTTCAAAATCTGAGGAAAATCCAACAGGGGATTTGAAGACGATAAAAGGGAAGAAATTCAAGATCCATGCCCATGTGACTTGTCCTTCACAGTATATGATCACAAATTACAATGTGCATAACTGAAGTTCGCACTGATGCTTCTCACCACGTTTCATTAATATCTAACAAGGTATTTTCGAGTTGAAAATTTTTCACATTTCAGGCCCCTGTTCTCTTGAAACTTTGAACAACAAATTTGGGGAAAACCCATCAGTGGGTGTCGGTGACGAAAAATTGAAAGAAAATCAAGCTCCATGCCCTGGTGACCTTGATCTTTACAGCACATGATCACAAATTACAATATGCACAACTTAAAGTCATACGGATACTTCTCACAAAGTTTCATGAAAATCAAAAAAGGTATTTTCGAGATGAAGAGCGAATATTTTTTTTCACATTTCAGGCTACCGTGACGTTGACCTTTAACCATATAACCCCAAATTAGAATACGCACAACCAGACTTCATACTGATGTTTCCCATTAAGTTTGATAAAAATGCAACAAGGTGTTTTGGCTTTGAAAAGCGGACAATATAAAATGGACAGAGGGACAGACAAACAGACAGCAAGGGGAAATTTCTACATAATATTTTTAAAGTGCTCCTGGACTTAAATATTGAAAATCTCGTAAATAAAACTGAATTACTTTTTTCCTTAAACTCACATTTATGATAGTTTGTAATATTTAGATATTTTGTAATGTGGTTCTTCTGCTAACGTTTCATTCAATGTAGATTTAAAAACATACTAGAATTTAGCGGGATAGTGTAGGGCTTTTCGGTGCTTGTTCCTGACAGTAGCGTCTGAGTTGTCAACATGTCTGTCTGTGGAATCACTGACGTACTGATATTTATTTGAGTAGTTGTTGCTGCAGTTTCGGTTGTTGAAAGTAGTGCTGTTGGCTTAGAGTATGTTGAACCTGACGTAATTATCTGATTGGATATTGTTGTTGATGCTAATTCAGCAGTTCCTGATTGGTTATGGGCTAACAATTGAGTAGAAAAAGTTTGGTAGTATGTTGAGATGAACTTGTTTATACGTCTAGCAAAATAGTTTATGTCTTTCTAGTATACATTTGTCTAATATAAGTCAGAATTAGCCAGGGATATAGACCTATCTTATCCTTATTCGCAAATATTATAAAGTGATAATAAATTTCACACCAAAACTTCGCTTTAGAATCAAACAAATAAAAGGGATATAATTGTTTGTTTTGTTTTTAAACCATATGTCTTCCCCTGCCTCTATCTCTCCCAAACTATTCAACTAAGCGGTGTATGAAACGTGAAATTGACCATGCACAACAACCCTCTGCCTCCGATCATGTTTAATGAAAATCAAATAAGGGTTTTTTTAGATGAGGAGAAGAAATATGTGTCTATCTACATCATAGTGATGCTTTCCACCAAACTTTAGGAACATGCACTGAATATATGAAAGTAAAGCATTCAGCAACATCCAAGATACGTTATCATGTAGCCGTTGGTAATGGAACAGTTAGAACAATTAAAAGCAATACGTACGTTTGCAAAGCTTTTCTATAAGGTTAATTTGTGAAGTCGTTAAATGATCAAAGTCTCGAACTTCAAATAAATGGGTTTTGTCGGTGACCATCAGCTCGAGCTCACTGTCGTTTGTGTGTGATCCGACACCAACAGCATACAGACCAATACCTTCGCTGCAATATTAACATATTTGATAAAAACTAGATGGGTGTTAAGTAGAACACTTGTATCGCCCTCTTACGCTTTGTCAGAATAACCAATAATTTTGTGACAAAATCTAAGAACAAAAAGGGGCATAACTCTGTTAAATATGACCTTGACCAACAACATTTGGCGGCATCATGACACTTATGTCATAAGCAATACAATTTGAAAGTTTGATGAAGAAATCTTAAGAAATGGCAAAGTTATAGCCAACGTTAAGTTTTTGTGACAAAATCTAAGTACAAAAAGGGGCATAACTCTGTCAAATATGACATTGACCTACACAATTTGGCGGCATCACAACCCTTTTGACAAAAGCAATACAACTTGAAAGTTTGATAAAGAAATCTTAAGAAATGGCAAAGTTATAGCAAAAATCTAAGTATAAAAAGGGGCATAACTCTGTCAAATATGACCTTGACCTACAAAAAATGTGGCAGCATCACGACCCTTATGTCATAAGCAATGCAATTTGAAAGTTAGATGAAGAAATCTTAAGAAATGTCAAAGTTATAGTCAACGTTAAGTTTTCGTGACAAAATCTAAGTATAAAAAGGGGCATAACTCTGTCAAATATGACCTTGACCTACAAAATGTGGCAGCATCATGACCCTTTCGTCATAAGCAATACAATTGTAAAGTTTGATGAAGAAATCTTAAGAAATGGCAAAGTTAAAGCCAACGTTAAGTTTGTGTGACGGACGGACCGACGGACGGACGGACGGACGGACAGACGGACGGACGGACAAAGCGATCCCTATGTATCGCCTTTTCTCCGAAAGGGTGACACAATGATGTACATTGCATATCGTGAATGAGGTCGTCTATGACTTATTCATCTATAGTTAATGTTCATTTTTATTGCATTACTTTTTTTTAATGAAAAGAAAGTCTGAGACATCTATAGCTATTTCAGATGAATGGTCTCATCTCAAAGATGGTTTCGGTAACTTAATAATATAGGTGTATATTTAAAGTGATATTGCCGTTCAAACATGCCATTATGAATTAGAATAAGACTGATTTTTACTCACAAGATAATGAACATTGTAACAGTTATAAACAAAACATAAATATCTATATAAGACAGTCAACTCTCATTCCCTCGAACCCGGATCGTTCGAACACCCCCGATCGCTCGAACACTTCTTCCGGTTCCGAACTTAAGTGTTCTTTATGTTTATTGTTCTACTGCGGATGGCTCGAACACCGATGGCTGGAACTCTCGAACTCCTTGTCGGTCCCTTCAGCACAATAATAGTGCAATTCACACCAGTTGGCTCGAGCCGGCAAATTTTGTGATCATGCAAACAATTCACACCTCGACAGGAGGGACGATAATTGGCATTTAATCGGTGCACGCGTAATTTTAGTACGCTTGTGTAATTAATAAGGTATAGAACAAACAAATTTAATTAGATGATTTTCGTTTACTAGTTATGTTTTAAATCCACATGTCAAACAATTTGAGTAAAATATGCCTGTATGATGGCTTTAAAAATGAGTGACTGCATTCTGTTTTTACATTTCAATAAACATTTCAATAAACCAGGCCCGTAGCTACACTGAGGCACAGGGAGGCCAGTGCCTCCCTGTTTTTCTGCCAAGATTAGAAAAAGGATTTTTTGGGCACCTTTTTCAGCATAGCCGAGTGAGGCACTATTATTTAGTTATTTTTTACTATCTTATATGCCTTTAACTAGCTTTTAGGTGACAAAACGCAATCGTTGGCTTTTTTCGATTCTTTTTTCTGTAGATCTATGTAACAAATGTCATCTTTTTATGTCTTTTTGTTTCCAAAATGGATAAAGCTTCAATAAACTATGTTTGACATGCATGAAAATGCACGAAATGGCACGCTCAAAAAAATTGCAGCCCGACTCCCTAGAATGTGCCTCCCTATTTTTTGACCTCTGGCTACGGCCCTGTAAACTATGGCTGAACAACTTGGTGAAGGACCCGGTAACGGGGGGATAGCTAAGTCGGTGTCTGGAAAACAAGGAGTTAAACGTAAATTGGATCAGAAAACATTAGAAACAAAATACAATGCAATAATAGAATGTGAGAAGGAACACAAAAAAAATTGTATATGTATATATTTGCGTTTCCTTTCAGGTACATTGCATGTTATATATTTGACTCGTATGTTTTGTGCATGTATATAATAATTAATTAAAGAAAAAAAGAACAACAATGGTTTTCGTTTTAATTTACACAGAGTGCAAGTGTATATGGGTCATATACGTCGTCTGTAGGTCGTACATACTTACCAATTGATAAAAGCAAAATCAAAGATGGCCGCCGATACTGATGGCTCGAACTCCCGATGGCTCGAACTTATATTCACGGGCCCTTCCAGTTCGAGCGATTGAGAGTCGACTTTCAAGTGACATGTAAAGAAAATTAGTAAAAATCCTTTTACTCCCCTTTTCAAAAATTGAAAATCAACCTTTTCTGTTAAGTATTTTTCATTTGTATCGGCCAATAATAGAAATAATTCTGTATAACTTATTTTTATCTCGTCGTTTTAAAGCATCTGCAAGATTTAAAGCTTCATGCCATTATTTAATATGGCAATTTTGAAGAGTAATATCACGAAGGTCAGACTTCACTCACACCAACACCGTAACGATGTCCTATCGTGATATGTTAACAGTATCATTTGTTTGCATGAAGCAAAATATTCCTCTGAACATAATAATGAATGACCAATATCAGGCCTACCTTTTGATCTGTTGTGCCATTTGATTTGATTTCGTGGGTTTGTTTGATATTCCGTCTGTTATAAGAATAACTTCTTTTTCAGCGCCAGAACGTCCATTCCTCTGCAGTTCTTTTAATCCCTGGTGAAGACCAAGATGGAGGTATGTTTCTCCAGTTCTGTTCAAATGATGAAAGTAATGATGCAGGATATAATTCTATATATGAAAGCCAGTTGCTGTTTGAAACATTTTTTTAACAATTGACATTTTTTAAATAGACCAACAATCATTTATCGAAATACTAGTAATTGCTTTCTATATTCTAAATTAATCGCTCTCGTATAAAGAATGGTTTAAAGTGTATCTTTGTATATATAATCACTTGTAGGTAACTGGCGAAGAAAATTTGGTATCAATTAAAACTATATTGCAAGTAGTTTCCGTCCGCAACATTCAACCATTTTAAAATCTCGTAATGCAAATACTTCTATTTACTCGCTTTAAGAGTATATAAACGTATGCCTTGTCTCCCGTGCATTTGCAAGAACAACGTTGCTTTAATAGGATACATACACAAAACAAGAAATGGACTGCTACAAAAGCAGATTCCGTCATTAGCCTTTATGGAACTATTTTGTTCATGTAGATAAATGAAACAGCTAAAAATTTATTTTACCAGTTTGCTGAATAGAAATCGAGAATTTTGATACAAATTTTGAAAGTTAAATGATATATCTGTAACAAGATTGAAGATGGAATCAATGCATCAAACAGCAAGTGTTGCAAATATCGTCGTATTTGTTTTCACATTTTGGTTTCGTTTTTATTTCTGTCTGGTTTTGGTCACAAGGTGTAAATTTGTCAGTGGGTGTCTTTATGTTTCAAAACAAGTCCAGGTAGCTACATTACATAGTTTGCTAGATGGCATGTACGGAATTATGTCATTTTGGTGTTTTAGGCTTATCAGTTATACGCTGGATTTTATCCTTCAAAACACAAGAAGTCAACCAAATGCTTGGCCGGTTGCTCATGACAAAGCGGCGTACATAGTCACTGGAATTTATAAAACGTATAGGTCCAGCGGTTTCCTTTGAGCACGCAACAGTGTACATGTACGTGAAATTCCGCAAATGAAACATGCACACAGCACAGTATATGCAATATACACAGCTTTGGATTTCTATGTATGTTTATGTATTTCCGCTATTAAAGTTTACTCAGCTACTACTAGTCGACGGAAACGGCTTCAATAAAACATTTTTAGATCTAATCTGTAAAAATGTTCAATGAATAATTGAAGGACATGGACAATTATTATACTGTAAAGGAATTCATTGCATTGAAAGGGAATACTTAATGGGTACAATCAATGTTCAATATACAACGAAATTGTACAAATACGGATTACCCACGTGTTGAAAATGTTATAACAGAAAAATGAGTGGTCGCATTTGTTTCCATAGTAATCTATTGGAAAGGGATAACTAAATAGATCAATCACCTTCATCGAAGTACAAGTAATTAGAATTTGTATAAGTCTAAGAATGAAAACATTACTTTTCAAAACAAAAGTTGCAGTTTCAGTCATAACTATGAAGGCTGATAAACCCTGAAGTAAATCCTGTCCTCTAATCTTGCAGTTTGGTCTTACAAAAATTACTAAATTAGTCTTTACCAAATATACTGAAACAAGAAATATATGCAAAGAACGACATATGGACTTCACACGCGAAAAATAAAGTCTGAATTATTCTAATGAATTGCCTATATGCTGGTACTAACGTTTTAAAGAGAAAACACTCACCTATACTGGAGTGTATTTATTGCATTTATTACTTGGTCAACAGTCCTCGTGAGTTTGATGACAAAATGGGCATCTGTAAAACAAATCAGTTTTTAAACACTGACGTCTAAATGTTGCCTCAAAGGAATGGACTATATCAGACCGTCCTGAATTCGACTGTTCAAGAGCCTATTACAAGCTTGTTTCTGTATAAACCAAGATTTGATTGATATTTAAAAGGCATTAATTAATTACTAAAGATGAAGACTTTGTGCAAAATGAAATGTTACAAAACAACAAAAATATTACGTTTGTAATAGCTCTTGTCCGAAAAGAATATGATTTACTTCTTACAGACGAGAGATAAACATTTTTGTCAGTACTTACAAAGATTCGATACCCCATATATACATTTACAATGTACTGTTCATTTAGGATAATATAACAGTGACGTAATAGATCTTATTGTACACAAAAGTTTACACTCATTGCTTAAAAAGGTAGATCATGCGTGCAAGAAAGATTTAATCTGTATATTATTCAATGAATTTTTCGCAGTAATATTGGACTCATTTACTGCGTCACATGTCATATTATCCTGAATAATTTGTACTATGGGGATAATGCTGTCATTTTCTTAACAGAAATATTCTGCATGCCTGGATTATGTTAGAACTTAAAAATGAGAATCAATACTTCCAGACTAAATGAAGAAAATTTCCTCTTTTCTTGGCCATATTTTTTTGACAGATTTTACAACTTCAAAGTCGAATTATGGCATATCATGGACCGATGTCTCGCGCGTGTCTGTCTGTTGCTGCACTTTTTGCAGACCAATGACATAACCACAGCAACAATTTTTACATAGATATTTAAATACGTGTACCACAAATACTGAGAATGATTGATAGATTTTGTATGACAAGTCTAATTTTATGGGGTGTTTATACAGTTCTCAGTTATTGCAGCCCAATAGCCGTACACATCGGACAAGAGCTGAACATACTTGTGAACAAATGAATCATTCAACATCAGAACTAGGTCGTAATATGGCATTATGTTTGGCCTCAACAACTACACCTTTTACATTGAACGTAGTACAGTCAACGTAATTTTCTTATAGTAACAATACGAATTACCCATCAGAACTAGGTCAAATAAAGGTGTGCCAAAATTTCGGAGTCAAAAATGCATCTTTTACATTGCACATGGTACAGTCACCGGACAATATACAACGGCATTTTGTCTTATAGGACTGATATGGATTACCTACTTGTTGAAAACGTTACCACACAAAAATGCGTGGTCGCATTCGTTTCCATGCTTATGCTTTTTACGAGTTCGCTGATAAATTGCAATTCTTTGTCAAATCCATGTTGTCCAACACTACCAGAAGAATCGATCACAAAACATATGTCAAAAGTTCTGTTTATACAACCTGGAAAGTAATACAAGAGAATAACAGTTACGAAGTAATATTGGACTAATAACTACATTTTTGTATTATTATTATAACTGTCAATGTCGATTTTGTTATTACAGTACTGTAAAAGTATCAGGATGGTTATAGCAAATTATAAGAACAACATTTGACACAGCCTTTCGGTAGAAATACATGTATGGAGAAATACATGCATGTATAGAGTTGAGCTGTCGAAAGCCGATCTAATCATTACTTATCTTTTAAGTTTATAAATCATTAATCATATTATCATCCAACGGCATCTTTTTCTGTTTGTGTCACTAACACGCTGTTTTTTTTCAAAAGTATTTTCATTTCTCGTGTTTGCATTTTTTACCATTGTTGCTTATACACTGTCCATTTTATCCGTTATACTGACTCCTAGGGCTATGGTTTGTAAATTTAGATTTGTCAGTTGCCTTGACTGCAAATTTAGGGATTAACATTGTTTTGCACGTAATTTTATCTGTTGTCTTGATTGCTGGTCTGAGGATTTGTAGTGTTCCGATGATTGTTTTGTATGTTGCATTTACCCGTAGGTTTGGATTTGAAGTGTTGTCGATGCAAGTGTGTTACATGTACCTTGAATCCTGGCTCTGGCCTCCGGCTTTGGAACATGGGATTTGCGTGTGGTACTAATGTAATGATGATTTAACCAATGACCAAATGAAGTGTGGTATTGACATTGAGCGGGCGGGTTGAAACATGGGTTCTGCTCTTGATGAGATGAACATTCGACAAAGTTATATGAAAATCCTCGAAAACCCTATGAGGCCTAAATGTGGCCCTAACATTGAATGGCCGGGGTCGGGTTATAGATTTCGTAGAAGTAACGGAGCAGACACAAAAACGAATGACCGCTTAGTGTGGCCTTGGCCTTGAGCAGGCAGGATAGGGACATTGATTATGCACGTCGTCTTGATTAGATGAACATTTGATAAACAAATATAAGAAAATCTTTCATGAGGTTTAGAAGATATCAAGTGGACCAAAAAAATAAATGACCCTAAGTTACACCTTGGCTTTGAGCGGGCGGGGTTGAAACATACGTTCTATATGTCGTCTTGATGAGATGATAATTTCATAAATGTTATATGAAAATCCGTCAAGGTGTTTAGGAGTTATACAGTGGACACGAAAAACTAATGACCCCAAGGTGTGCTTTGTCCTTCAGGTTTGGACATGGACGGATGAGCAGACAAAGACCAAAGACTGTACGTGTGAATTTATGTGCGTGATATGTCTGTATTGTGCATTTTGTGAGAATATGTGTTTATTGATTGATGGCCGCAATGAGATTGTGATATATTTAGTTTGTCTATTTGTCTGTTAATTGTTGTACACATTATCTAGACATTAGACGTAATGTGTCATGTCCTGGAATGTTAGATATATCATGATTGAAACATAGTAATAGTTTCATAATCAAAATTGGCAAGTGTTTAAGTTGACATGCTTGATATATCATAGTTCAATTACCAGTATGGTATGGTCATAAGCAACAACAGCGAAGGCTTGTGCATAGTAATTATGTATTATTGTATTTGAAGGCAAGCTGAAATCACCACAGATTGATGGTAATCTGACTTAAAAACAAAAATAATATCAAACAGGGAATGCCACGTACCAAAAACGCAGCCTCCCCAACACGAACCCAGCAAGTCAGATAACTGACCACGAGCATGTAAATCATGTAAATGGCAAATCTGTTCAGCTTTGAAAAATTCATATTACAGAACGTTTCGTGTACAACTATCTTTTTAAAATAAAAAGAAGAACGATCCGGTTAAACAATCGGGTAATTTGCTGAAACAGACATAACACGAACAATTATTCGAATATAATGCAGATAAACAAACCGATGAAAGATGATAAGCAAAGAAAACACGTGGTGTTAAATTTGTGTACCAAAATAATTTAACGAGTGGATTTGTTTTATTATCCAATAGACAGGGGTACGCAACAAGAGGCTTATGGTGGTCCACTTAAGTAATATTTCTGTCAAATTGAAATCTGCATGCCAAACTATTCATATGGCTCATATTTCAATGCTGTAGCTTAAAAACAATACGTAGGTGCGTAGGTCTAGTGACCCGAGGTTTGACCCTGTGACCTCAAAATTAGTAGGAATAATCTACTGGTCAAGACCAACCTCACTATCTAGTTTGAAGATCATAGTTTTAATGGTTCTACAGTTATTGAACAAAATTGATCTGACCTTGACTAGTGACCTAAATGTCAATAGAGGTCAAGTACTGGTTACGATCAACCTACTCTATGAAGTCTGAGAATCCTATGACTAATGGTTTTTGAGTTATTGAACATAATAGGGTTAACAATGGATGGGGTCAATTTCCCACCAGAACATAATGTGATCAAATTTCGTAGAGGATCACCAGACAAGACAAATATGTATGTTCAAGGCCACACAGTTTCAGACTAGATATTTTTAAGTTTTTCCTATAACTCTATACGTGGTTAATTTTGACCCTATAGGGGCATTATTTGAACAATACTGTTAAGAGGTCGATCAGATAATATTGCATACCTAATATCTTAGCTCTACATCTTGCGGTTTTGGAGGAGACGTTTTTCCTGTATAAGTCAATATGAGTGATCCAAAGGTGTGGTCAATTTTACCAGAAGGGCATGATTTGAACAAACTTAGTAGAGGTCAACTAGATACTGTTACAAACCAAATACCTAAATTCTTGTTGTTTATGAGAACAAGATTTTAAACGTTTCGATTATCAACATATATGTACTGTCGGGAGGCAAACTAGATTGTATATAACTCAATTAAAAACAAGTGATCACCTGGGCGAGGTCAATATTGATCCCAGGAGCATGATTTGAACGAACTTGGTAGAGGACCACTAGATGATGCTGTATAGATCTGACGACATGTTGTTCAGTCAACCGTAGCCATTTAGAATAAATGTAAGAAGGCGTAATGACAGGATGCCTCTGACCAAAAAAACAAAAATAATATCAAACAGGGAATGCCACGTACCAAAAACGCAGCAGTTTCTTAAAATTCCATGAAGTTGTTTATGGGGAGATGTCGTTTGAATAAATTATTGACGACGAACGATCACGGACACCACGCGATCATAATAGCTCACCTTGCGCACAAAGTGCTGTATTTTCCAAAACAAAACTTGTCCATGATACAGAAGTAACATTTTTCTAAACTAAGTGTTGACCTCTTTCCACACATTGTTAAAAGGAAAATATAACAAGTGTAGTTTACGGCCATGGTAAAATCATTGGCATTATTGACATAAAAGAAAGGTCACATATGATATAGGAAGGTCTTATGTTAGATATGGTCAGCAATGATATAACAGTGATTAAATATAAATTAAAAATGTAAAAAACGTAAAATCCTGACTACAAATAAACAGGTATATATCTGTGTTAAAGCTGCTCGCTCTCAGTCTTTTGTGAAAAAAATGAAGTTCATCAAACTCTCCGCAAATAACATATTTCAGAACTAATAGTCAAATAAAAGAATAAATTTCTGTGAAGTATATCTGTAAATTTGAAAGTATACGCTACCAAGTTATAAAGCGTTACTTACGCTTTTGAAATTCCAATTATAAACATATAGTGTAGCGGTGCAGTAAAACCTAGTTCACCAACATTTTCAATGGATTTTTGCTAATTCCTACTTAGATTTTTATACTTAATATATTGTTGATACTAGCCATTTGATGTACATTTTACGTTTAAGTAGAGTTCTATATCCTTGTTGAAAATTTTAATTTGTTCAACGGCAACTGTGAGCGAGCAGCCTTACAAAGACCTTAACTTATTACCTGCTGTGTTCAGAACTATAGTAGTATAGTCTGTTATTGATTTCGTAGACTGTGTACTTGACATAGACGTCTTGTGCACGGATGTCTGGTTGGAAAACGTTGATGTTGCTGTTGATGATGCTGGTTTTGTTGCATGTGAGAAATGAATTATCTGTGATGTGACATTTCGAAGATTTGTACTTGCTGATGAGGATGTCGAGGAGTTCACATTTGAATTAGTAGTTGCAGACGAATAAGAAGAGGTTGTTGTATCAGATATTTCTAATTTATGAGTTGCTGCTGAAGTTAATGTCGTTGAATGTGGAGAAGTGAGTAGTCTCGAACTTGATCCAGTGTTAACGGTGGCAACTGCCGT
This sequence comes from Saxidomus purpurata, assembly GCA_022818135.1. Lineage (NCBI taxonomy): Eukaryota > Metazoa > Mollusca > Bivalvia > Venerida > Veneridae > Saxidomus > Saxidomus purpurata. Next base: position 45,042,419 of record JAFMSR010000008.1, on the reverse strand, counting down.
TGCATTAAGTGTAGTTATTCCTACACTAAGAGTATTATTCATAGGTATTAAGGTTGTGACTGTAGGTGAACGTGTTGTTGTAAAATGTTTTGTAGGAGTTCTGAATGTAACTGTCGATGACAACGCTTTTGTAGCAACGGAGCTTGGCACTGTTGATGTAGACGAAACTGTTGCTTGTGTCCTTGATGGCTGGTCGCATTTGTTGTTACAAAAGTCATCTTGGCAACATTTGTAGCAGAGACCACTGTTAACTGCCAAACTGGGGTTGCCCAATATTTGACATTGCTGGAAATATTTAATTCTGGTAATATCTATTAAGAGTCATTCACTCTTTCTTTCACAAAAAGAAAGTAACAAATTTAATGTTGTATTGAACTAAAATTAAAGTTCAATCACATGTACAAACACATTGACGATTAGTGTTATGGAAAAGGGCTTTTTCATATGTTCATTAGAATTATGGAAGAAACGTTAATGGGTCATAACTCTAGTGTTTTGGTCCATCTAACTGAAATTCGGCGAGTTGCAATCCCCTATAGTAGTTAACATTTCTACCAAGTATTATTCAACCCGATCGTGTTTATGATATGGCTCAAGACGGATGGACAGCCGGAGCGACATAAAGACGGACGAACAACGTCGAATTAATACCAATCGGCCTAGATAAATGATATAAAACCTTATTATTTAGAAGAGTTGATGTGTCAACACATATTTATTAAAAGACACGTTAACCTTTCCGTATTCTTTAGAACTATAAACATTTGAACATGTCTTTAGTCAAGTCCTTTTCAACCGTTTGATGCGTTTCTAATGTTACAAAGAAATGTACTGTATTTGTATTGCGTATCTGGCCAACATCTTAATTTTGCAGTGGATGAGTGATAAGTAAAACATGTAATTCAAAATAATAATATATTTACAAGTGTCGGTGTGCACTGACTCTTCCAGCGATGAGTGCCAACAGTGGTTGTTTCTATGAGGGAACACATCTGCAAACATACGAAACACAATTATGTACCCTTCCAACACAAAATTCTGTTCAAGCGAAAAATATGACAAAGATAAATACATAACATTGAACAACAGAATTGATAAATCGGTTCGGGGACGAACTTCTTGAATACAGTTTGAATGACTCATACTACGACAAGGTGCCAGTAAACCTAGGCCAAAGAAATTTTCAAATACAACAGGAGATCAAATCAGTAGGAAATATTGCTGTTAAACATAAACGTAAGTTTCTCACACAATGGCGTTCTCTGGTTCAAAGAGCACCGTCATTGAGCCAACGTTGTGAGAATCGAGAACAACATAGAAAAGAATCGTAAAATGAATTGCTATTAAACGTGATAATCAGTAAGTGATTTATTTATATATAAATAAGTGAAAATCACATATGAGAAATAACGTAGATAGAAAAATAAAAAAATTAAGTTTACGTGATCTGGTTCACACATTGAAACATCTCTGCAACTATGAGGATCGAGCTGGCTAGCGCAAGAAAAACACAACGGTGGTCTTTTAGGCTGTTTCATAGCTGTAGATAAAGTTTATGCGACACAATTCTGACATTATCTTAAAAATGAAAGAAATTATGACCAAACGTTAAGTAAACTGTTTACACTGTTTTACAGAATGATTAAACAATAACAGGATTTTTTTACATTTCATTCTTGCTCTTATTACATGTCTGTATTCTGAGAGGGACCACTTGTCCTAAAGACCCTACTTTGATGATCTGATCTTGAGGTATTGTACATGTGTATGTGCATATTGTTTACACCTTTTCTGTTATTTTCACTTACATGTACCTGTCGTTCCACAGCCTTCTATATTGCAATAGTCGCCGTTACAACAGTTAACACACGTTACTATGTCTGTCTCTGAAACTGTTCCTTTACGTTTCTTCAGACTGTGAAATGCTAGTGAGCGTTTGCTGGTACATCGACTGGTCTGCAGTGAATGATTCGATATTTGGTATGCCGAGAAAAGTATTATTATATATTTACTTAATATTTATTTATTTATCACATATAAATCAACGAGAAGAAAGTCAAGCATGTAGCTAACCATTATCACCAAATTGAATTATCTTTTAGTTATTTTTCAGCTCACGTGAGTTATTATGGTCACCCTGAGTCCGTCGTCAGTCGTGTGTTGTCACACTTGATTAAGAGTTATACAGGGAAATCTTCATAAATATTCTTGTCTGGAACCATTTGGCCAAGAGCTCAGATATTTGGAGTGTAGCATTGTTAAGTGTTTCTCTCTCAAATGTGTTCAAATCATGTGCCTGTGGTTTTATAATGTAAATATTGGAAACTTTGAAACATGTTAAAACCGAAATGCATAGATTTTAAATATTTTACACATAGCATTGCCTAGAGGTCCTCTGTTAAGTTTCTGTATATCATGCCCCTTCGGTCATGTTTGACTACGCCCTGGTGTCACATGTTTAACATACACTATATAGGAAAAGTTGTAAAATATTTTATCAGAACAGATTGACTCAATGTTTCAAAATAATTTTACACATCCTGGGTCAATGTCAGTCACTGTTCTAAAAATAGAACCAATATGAAAAAAAATACGGGCAAAACATTTGATTGACATACTTTGAACAAACGTGGGTACAAAACAATGTATGAGCTCATATCCGGATGTTTGTGTCGTGGACATTGTGACCTTGGCATGAAGGGCAATGGTACAATGTACTCAGTTGAGTAATATAGGGTCATGATGACCCTCTTGTTACATAAGTAGTTGCATAGCATATGTTTGCACAAACTGTTTATCTATATATCAAAATCATGAAATCCTGTACTGAAGTGTAGTTTAAACTATATATATATATAGATGTGTTAGTTCTTATATCCTGCAATGAAACTGAAATCTAGGACTTAAAAGACCGACAAATTTAGTTGAAAATATATCAAATGAGCGTTTGTTTGCGATATAACTTACGGATAAACATCCCAGGTTGTATAGAACCAAACCTCCACTTGATACAACTTGTTCTACATAGCACTGACTGTTGCTTGAACATGTTGTTACGATGCGACAATCCTCAGGCTTTGGCATGTCTTGACAGTTTAGGCATTGTAAACCATTTGCTGTGAAATAAGATACATGATATAACGCTGCTCGTTCACAGTTTGCGGTGAAAAGATGAAAAGATTAATTTCTCCAAAATGATAAACTATAACATAAAATGTAAAAGTAATTGCTAGAATCAATAACACAAGTAAAAATCATTGTAGCAATTTCAGAAAATCTGTTAAAAATGTTGGTGACTTGGTTTTACGGCACCGTTACACAATATGTTTATACTGGAAATTCAAAAGCGTTTGTTACGCTTTATAACTTGGTAGCGTATAATTTCAAATATACAGATATTCTTTATAGGAAGTTTTACTTGAACCTATTTATTGGATTATTCGTTATAAAATATGTAATTTTCAGAGAGTTTGAAGACTTTTATGTTTTCACCAAACTCTGAGAGCGAGCAGCTTTTAAGGATGACAAGTTCAAATGTTACTGTGTGCATAAAAATAGCAAACAATAAAAGACACACACGAATTCAAAAAAAAGAAGATGTTATCATTTTGAAGTTTCGTCATATCAATAGAAAAAAAGCTTTTTTTGCAGCGATGTGCTTAAGTAATCTAAGGTACTAAGTTCAAAGAAACTCTTTTTCTTCATGGCAACCAATCAGCAAAGTTTTATGATTTGCCGTTTGTTATACTTACGAAAGTACTTAAAACATGTAGCGTTCTAAAAAGAGTTTCTTTAACTTCTTTTAACTTCTATAAAATTTAAAAAGTAACAGTAATTTTTATCATTCTGAACAGATTTTATTTGGTATTTAAATAACTGCGGACAATAAAGTGAAAAATGGTGACATAAACAAACATGATCTCATTATATGTCAGTATTCAAAGTCGTACCAATTAGATTAAAAAACAGCCACATACATTAACCAGTATTTTAAATTATTAATTATCAAATATAGTCTGTATATTTTACCTGTAAAACTCCAAAGTACTCTGTTCATACTTTGAAGAATGACAATAACTGTGTGCAAGAAATAACAAACAATAGCAGCCACACACTTCTTTTTACTTCAATAAAAATTATAAAAAGAAACAGTAAATTAAACTATTTTTATAATTCTGAACAAGTTTTATTTTAATTTTTAAATGACTGCAGACCCAACTTGATAGGTAAGCGGCAAATTATCCATAATCGTGTGGACACAAAGGTGAAAAATTGTGATCTAAACAAACCTGATCTCATTCGATGTCAATATCCTAAGAAGTACCAATTACATTTAACAAAAATAACTTCAGTACATTAATATCAAATATCATAACACATCTATATGTTTTACCTGTAAAGCTCCCAAGCAGTGCCAGTACGGTGTATAAGAATATTTGCCGTATGTCATTCATAACTTTAATTTATTGTAGACTATATCGCAATCTTCTAACAGAAAGTTCATCGGTTAGTTAGGTTCATTCACTAACATACGATGTAATCGAGTGTAATAGTTCGTTCACAAACCATTTCTTTATCAGTTTAACAAATTCTCATTTCCTAAACTACCTTATCAGAACTTTTTTCAGTCATTTACTGATATATATTTCTGACTGGCCATTAATAACTTACGGGACATTATAACTTACGGGACACTGTTTCATCCAATAGTATTAAAAATTAACGACACGCATTAGTGATTCATTTCATGTGTATGTGAAAATTTTATGAAACAAACTGTACAACATTATACATTTATAGAACAATGACTTGTATAATACGCCTCATATCATAAGTAAAATTTTATATTTGCATATTCGAAGAGGTAAATATTTATTACAATTATTATTAACATACGGTTGAGTCTATGATCAGCGCAAAAATCAATTCGTTGACACAAAAGTACTTGCCTTTAATAATTTAGGCACGAAATGTGTAAATAGTCATAATTGGAGTAACCATACATTGCCCATTTCATATCAAATAAACCACAAAAGTCAATTCCGATTCACAGAAGTCCACAAACAGACAGAATGTCCACTAAAATACGACACTTCGTCGGTATAATCACAAGTTCGGATTAATTTAAGGTTTTCCGTCACTTAGCTCACATGATTTACTTTATATCAAAGAAGAGTCTGCAAAAACGGTACGGACTCTGAAGACAATAGAAGTAGGAGTTGTTATACCAGGTTTACGGTATCAACACACAATTGTGTGAAGGAAATCTGTTCGGAATTGGACAAATCAGTCAGATTTATTCTGAAAATGTAAACAAAAATAAGCAAAAATGTTTTGGAGCACCTGCTACGGAAAAACTGTATATAGACCTTAAAGCTTGTACTGTTATATTTTACAATCTATATACACTTTTTTAATTGATTCAAGTGTCTATTTATCTGCATACTAACTGCTTAGTAGGAGCTAACGTCACTGCGTGGTTTGTATGACGTCCTTGAAATCTTACGCTTGCTCACAGTGTGATTGCTAGGTACATCATTTGCTTGTGTTAAACAGTAGAAAATCATGCAAAACCAAATTCTGGCATCCAAGAATAAAGCAATATCTTAAGTTAAAGAAATCCACCAAATTGTCAACTGTTGCATGAAAATACTGCGTGAATTAACCAGTCTATGTTTAAAAAGCAAGGACAGTTTTCGGTCTTGCTCAGTAACTTAAACTTGGATTTAGGTAGTAGTTTTAGTTAAATTAACGTATCTAATGTAGTATTATACACCAACGCACTTGTAAAGGTTGTGTTATTTAGTACATGTTCGATAACGTGAGTGCAAATCCATTTCAGTAATACAATCCACGTTTTACAACATGCTACTTGACACGTGAATTAAATTTACTCTCTTTGTTTAGATTGTTATAGTCCCGGCCGACCATGGGATTTTTTTTAAAAAGTATAAAAACTAGTCACGTGACTCCTTGTTTTAGTAAGGCAATTTTGAAAACGACTCATTGCAAAGCCTGACAGTTTGAACAGCCGTAGGCTTCCCCTTTCGCCAGCAAAGTAGATCGACCTTAGCTGAAACGCGTTTGAACCGTGTTTGCGATATCGGCTTAAAAATAGGTTAAAAGTCATTTTCGTTGCCTTATATACGTGCTGTAAATAATTGTAATACTAATGGAAGCAAAATTCAGAATATATTAATTACTACGGCATCAGGCAGTCATGTAAACTTTCGATTAATCCGACAGTGCATACAGCTCGCGTTTACATGTCAGCGACTGTGTAAACATAACTCATTATGCAATTATAGAGCAACTATCAATACGAACTTTATAAAGCATCTCCCTCACTCCAATATCAGCCAGTTATAACAAGAAATATCGTTTTCAAAAAGATAAACGGCGTATAAATGTATACATAAACATCGTTTCAAGGAAAGTTATCAGTATGCAGTCTATCTTTAGATCGGCGATCACGTGATCTAAACAGTCGTATTTCATTCACCGCGCTTCCATTCGTAAACTTTGAATGGTGCAAAAAGTAGTTCAAACCCTTGGATGAAAAATGGTTAGAGAACACTAAATATTTTGTGAATCCTACTTAAGATTCAAAGTATTATAGGTTCTAAAAAAAAGACTGGGTTTCATATTTAGCTATTTGAAAGGATTTCCTCCAGTTAATTAAAGAGTAAGGCTAATAGACTACGTACACGGGTGGTTAACTCTCCTTACCACCGAAAGGAAACTGTGGGGCGCGAACTGCCGAGGTGGTGGGGTTGTGAAAAATCAACAAAAATGTGAGTTTGAGTTCTGTAAATTTTCTTTAATTTTTTTTAATGAAGAACTTTCAAATATTGGGGAATGAAGTTACCAGTAGAAGTGTTTGATATTATTTTTGTTTTTAAGACAACCTGTTGCATGAAATTTCGAAACAAAATACCAAAAAATGTTCATAAGTTGGACACAATCTCGATTTGCCATAACCAAAGTGAAACTAACCTTTTTTTTGGTCCCATATCCCGGTTTTCCAAATATATTTGAGATGCCATGTTTGACTGCATGCGCAAAGTGTACATTTCTAGTTAAAGGACCATCCGGCGAGTAAATCAATTGAAGTTACTACAATTTTTTTAAATGTGGTGATGGTTGCCATACATAACTTTAGACATCTCTTTACATGTATATGGGTATCAAAAGTGTCAGTATGAACGAGATAAAAAATAACTTGATTAACACATGTAATCCTTTGTTGTTAACAAATAGTGTTTGACACAGTAAATTTAGTTGCCATGGCGTACACTTAAATGGACATTCCCTACATCTACCGATTATATTCTCGAAATATTAAATTTATGTGTTCAATGAACGTAAAATGATAAATAAATACAATTTTAAAGAAGAATTTATGGCGAAAATGCCTCATTTTACCACAATTTATCAACATACAGGCCTTCTGAAATAAATCGCATCCACCCATAGCATAACTATGATTTAGCTTGATGGATTTTGAAATAATTAAAAACAACAGCAATATGAAGTGTTATCAATGAAATGCAGGTCTGTGAATAAGATAAACGGATATTAACGAAAATCAAGTACTGTTAGCGAAGTATTGACACAAAGGATCACTCTTTGTAATATAGAAAAATCCCCTTGTGCTCAATTTCGCAGTGAGCTCCTTGTTGTCAGCACTTTCAGTGCTTTGATTCACAATAGCTAGCGTTACAACATTAATCATCTTAATAAAGGTGAGAAAGGGTTTACTACAGGCAAACGTGTTCATTGTTTCACCAAAGTGTTTTTCTTTAGCATCGTCAATGTTCGAAAATGATTTTAAATGTTGTAACATATGTTTGGCAAAGTGTACACCGTCCTTTGAAGTTTTAATTATTGGGATACGTTCGCCTTTTGATTTTGCGGGTTATTAAAATAGTCTTTTAATATATTAATGTGCACCAGCGGGGACACGTCAAATCTGACCTCGCACGAATTCAAACATTTGTGTCAAGCACCTCCTCGTGAGTTTAAATTGCAACACCCGTCAATTAGCTATCGACAAGAGGTTTTCGAAGCACTTATCACACAGGGCTAGGAACAGACACGTATGTGTAAGAAGCAAAATCACAAAGTCGTGTATATTGTTTTTTTCATAAACTGATGTTTAAATGTGTTTTATATTTTTTAAGCTTTACCGTACTGACGATATGCAGGTCGACCAATGATAATGTTCACATTATTAGAAACAGATCTAGTTGTTTAACATAGTATATAAAGTTGACTTCATTATAAAATTGTGTTGCACTCGTCATGGAAAATATATGTATTGAATAAGTTGATAACATATATAATTAGCTCTACTAGAGAAAGTCCAGCAGAGCTTATGCCATGGTGGTTTGTCCGTCTACCGTCTGTCCGTAAACCTTTCCTTGATAACGCTCTAAAGGTCGCAATTTTCATTTGACTTTGATTAAACTTGGTGATAAAGATCACTTTGTAGATGTCCCCTATTGTTTTTTTGGATACGTGGGTCAAAGGTCACGGTCACAGTGACCTCTGATAGCAATTCCTTGATAACACTCTACAGGTCACAATTTTCATTCAACTTTCATCAAACTTGCTCAGAAGGTTCCCTGCAATATGTAGATGATCCCTTTTGTTTTTGGGGTCAAAGTTCAATGTCACAGTGTCCATCGTTAAATTTTCTTTGATAACGCTCTACAGGTCACAACTTGCTCAGACGATTTCCTGTATTATGTAGATGATCCCTATTATTTTTAGGGTAAGTGGGTTAAAGTTCAAGGTCACAGTGACCTCAGTTAGGTTTTCCTTGATAACGCTCTACAGGTAACATTTTCATCCAACTTTCATGAAACTTGCTTTGAAGGTTTCCTGCAACATGTAGATGATCCCTATTGTTTTTTTGGGCCAGTTGATCAAAGGATAATGTCACAGCGGGCTCCGTTAGGTTTTCCTTGATAATGTTCTACAGGACACAGCTTTCATTCAACTTTCATCAAACTTGCTTAGAAGGTTTCCTGTAACATGTAAATCTCTATCGATTTTTGGGTGAGTGGGTCAAAGGTCAAGGTCACAATGACCAGAACTTTGGAAATCTTTTCCGCTAAATATCGTCAAATCTATTTGACCAAAAGTCTTTAAACTTCATAGGATTATTGGTCTTACATATTAGATGATCCCTGTTGTTTTGGGGTCAGAGGGTCATAGATCAAGGTCACAGTGACCGGAATGTTGAAAATATTTTCCAATCAATATCTTGAGATCTAAATCACCCGCAGTCTTCAAACGTCATAGGATGATTGGTGTTACTGAGTAGATGATCCCTACTGTTTTTGGGGTCGGTGGGTCATGGTCACAGTGAAGTATGTTACATTTGTAGCTTTGTTGCAAAAGATTTTCACAAAACTTCATCAGAAATGTTGTCTGTTTTATAATAAAGAAAAGTCCTGTTCTTTCTTTATAAATCTTTATACAAAGAAATATCTGCTGGATTGATAGCAACATTGCAAATGTTATGGATATAGCAAAATGTACGAGCAACTGCTAATCTATGTCAAAATTTTCTACATTTGTCACTATCCGAAGACCTAAGATACCAGTCTCGATAACAGGTCTCAAATGTTGCACATCTGAAAAATAAATAAAGTGTACCAGTATCCCGGTTACATAATTATGTCTGTTCTTACTAAGTATATACGTTTCAGGGAAATATGAGTGCGCATTATTTGCACTAGAATTATTACTAGGTTACGAATACCCTTGTCGTGGTATGGAATTACATGAAATTAAGCATTAAAAAATAGAGAATTTTGAGAGGAGAGAAATTTGTTTCTAAATTTGATAATTATGTGGAGCAGATAACTGGTATGGACTTAATATCGAGTTGTGACCCATTGCTGTTAATTACAGCTTGGCAACGCATTCTAATATTTTCTTTCGGTTGACCTTTGTGGCATGTTGTTCCGTTCCTGGGCCAGCAAGTCACCAAGGTCTTGCAGATTACAAAGTTGCACTTGGCGGGCTAAAATTGCAAGCTGCAACTCGTTCCAGACAATCTCTATAAAAATACATCACCATAGCAACTGCTTCTATCATATAATGTAGGTTGATAAAGGCTAGTACATTACAGGTGAAGTGTTGTCTTAGTATAGAATATTTGTCTTAATTACTGAATGATTTATATAATTAGTAAGAACAGACATAATTATGTAACCGGGATACTGGTACACTTTTATAACACACATCCGAAGCGTTTGAAAAGTAAAACATAACCAAGCCTTACACCTCCAGAAATGTCACAATTCAAGCCGTATACAGTTTCCTTCGTTTTTAATAACCCATGAAAAAATATTACGGATGGCCTGGTACCAATAACATCATGGTGTTGAACTGACTTAAAACGTTATAAATGTTACAGGAACAGTAAGCTTTTATTCATGGTCCCAACACTTTAAATATATATATACAGTGCACAAAATGTTAAGCATACTTTTTATTATTTTTTATTATTGCACCACTCATTCTTCGTATTCCATTACAGCCATGTGAAGTATGTGCTTTATTAATATATTCCTGGGCCAGCAAGTCACCAACGTCTTGCAGATTACAAAGTTGCACTTGGCAAGCTGCAACTCGTTCCAGACAATCTCTTTAGAAGTCATGTCGTTTCAGTTTCAGTTCGCTCTCACATTTCGGTAATTAAAACGTTTTTCGAAATGTCTGAAATTAACATATTGTAGAACGAACAATCAAATAGAATTGTTCTAGTATAAAATCCTGTAAAGTATTTCCGTATTTTTTAATTATAAGCTACCTGCTAAGGCTTTTGAAATTTCAATACAGGCAAATAGTGTAGCGGTCATCAAATGAAGCTCACCAACATTTTTAACAGACTTTTCCAAACTGCTATGTAGATTTTTACATGTGTTGTTGAATTCAGCCATAACTTTTACATACTATGCTTTAGTATATTATTTTTGAGAAATTTAATTGTTTCACTGTGAACAAATAGCTGAGACCATATGCAACATGTACATTTTAACCATGCACTAGCCTATTTTGACCACAACTGATACTTGATGTATCAGGAGCATTCACGGAGCAATTGCGGACATGACTTCTGTTCTTGACAGTGCTTGTTAGCTCACCTGAGCACAAAGTGCTCAAGGGTGAGCCTATTGTGATCAATGGTTAGTCGGCTTCCGTCCGTCCGTCCCTCAGTCAACAATTTCTTATAAAAAAATCCAGAGACTACACGATCTTAAGGAAACTTTGATGACTGCCATTTGACTATCGTGTGGCCACGAAAAACATGATATGTATGAAATAATGGATTTTTTGAAGAAATTATTACTTTTTCTGTTTTTCTTTGTTTAACTAGCAGGCACAATTTCTTTCCAGTACTGCGCCGTATCCATAAGACCGAAATAAACAAGAGCTGTTTGTAAATCATGTATGCCCCCTTTGATGCAATCAGTAATGTGGAAAAAGTGGAACTATCCAAGGACCCGTTTTTAAAGTAAAAGTCACTGTGAAAAAAGAATAATTTTTGTCCTTTAAATAAAAATGTTTGGCCTAAAAAAGATTCATGTGGCTGAAAAAAGTCTCAGTTGCCTTGACCTTTCACCTACCGACCTTAAAATCAATAGGGGTCATCTGCTTGTCATGACCAACATCCACATTAAGTTTCAAGATGCTAGGCCCACCCGTTCTCGAGTTATCGTCAAGAAACCGTTTTACTATCCCAGGTCACTGTGACCTTCGACTTACTGACCTCAAAATCAATAGGGGTTATCTGCTGGTCATGACCAACCTCCACATTAATTTTCAAGATGCTAGGCCCAAGCGTTCTTGAGTTATCGTCCGGAAACCGTTTTACTATTCCCAGTCACTGTGACCTTGAGCTTTGACCTACTGACCTCAAAATCAATAGGAGTCATTTTCTGGTAATGACCAACCTGCACACCATGTTTGAGGATTGTAGGCCAAAGCGTTCTTAAGTCAGGGTGACAATACCACGTGGTCTGTTACGTCAATTTTGCTAATCCGCGAAGCTAATTTTCAAAACAATTGCCGTCAATTCGAAGTTTCAAAGTGGGGTCAGTTTTTTCTTAGTCAACCAATTTTCACCAAATATAGCGCATTCGAGCATGAAAACAGTACACTACCATCGCCTGATACTGATCGTATGTGAAAATTGGCAGTTTTGTAGAACACTCTGGAAAACCTCTGAAAATGAAGCTACACAAGTATGATAATCCTTGAAGTCGCTCTTTAATTTTGCACATATCCTTAAAACTATGTTTACATATACCTCATTATTACCACTGAGCAACTCCAATTTTCGATCATTATCAAGCCGTCGAAACGATTTTCGAAGAAACGAGCAGTTGGCAAAAAATAAAGGAAATTACAAGTTATGCTAATCCTTGAAGTCATTTTATTTTGCTAATCTTTGAAGTCGGTTTTTCTTGTAACTCCAACATGGAAAATGTAATACCTTTTTCGTTGAAATGTTCGAATAATACATGCATTTCCTTATTTTCAGAAAAATGAATGATGCCGAGAAAATTATTTTCGGCAGATATGACAGAGTGTACAAATATAAGCTCAACTTCGAGCCCACCGGAACTCTTCCTTATTACTACTGTGATAAAGGGAAAAATTCCCAAGAAGCCTTGAGGTATTATATAATATTAAATCCTTGTCAGACTTAAGTCATGCATAAATACATGATAGATTTACAGATACGATAGTGATAGCACATTGATTCAGTGTTCAGTTGAGTTTTAAACGATGTTGAAATATACATGTACTTCCATTCTAGATAATTCAATGTCAAATGATTTACGTTTCTTCAAGAAAAAAGATTTGTCATGGATTCCCACTTTTTACAATATCATTGAAAAAATATGCACTATATCTATAGCATGTACCGTCAATTCAAATTATAACCAGGGAAAGTTTTTCGAACAAATAAAGGTCTGTTTAACCAGTTACAACATGTTTAACAACATTCTTGGTAACATAAGAAGTACACGTGATTTTGAATTTAAATACGAAATGGGACTTTAAAAACCTCATCTTGGCAAACACTGCTAGCAAATTGTCAAACACCACATGTATATTTCACGTGTACTTCTATGTTACCAAGAATGTTGTCTTACCGGTTAAACAGACCTTTATTTGTTCGAAAAACTTTCCTTGATTCTAATTTGAATTGGCGGTACATGCTATAGATATATGGCATATTTTTCCAATGATATTGTAAAAAATGGGAATCCATGACAAATGTTTTTTCTTGAAGAAACGTAAATCATTTGACATTGAATTATCTAGAATGGAAGTACATGTATATTTCAACATCGTTTAAAACTCAACTGAACACTGAATCAATGTGCTATCACTATCGTATCTGTAAATCTATCATGTATTTATGCATGACTTAAGTCTGACTAGGATTTAATAGTATATAATACCTCAAGGCATCTTGGGAATTTTTCCCTTTATCACAGTAGTAATAAGGAAGAGTTCCGGTGGGCTCGAAGTTGAGCTTATATTTGTACACTCTGTCATATCTGCCGAAAATAATTTTCTCGGCATCATTCATTTTTCTGAAAATAAGGAAATGCATGTATTATTCGAACATTTCAACGAAAAAGGTATTACATTTTCCATGTTGGAGTTACAAGAAAAACCGACTTCAAAGATTAGCAAAATAAAATGACTTCAAGGATTAGCATAACTTGTAATTTCCTTTATTTTTTGCAAACTGCTCGTTTCTTCGAAAATCGTTTCGACGGCTTGATAATGATCGAAAGTGGTAATAATTAGGTATATGTAAACATAGTTTTTAGGATATGTGCAAAATTAAAGAGCGACTTCAAGGATTATCATACTTGTGCAGCTTCATTTTCAGAGGTTTTCCAGAGAGTTCTACAAAACTGCCAATTTTCACATACGATCAGTATCAGGCGATGGTAGTGTACTGTTTTTGTGCTCGAATGCGCTATATTTGGTGAAAATTGGTTGACTAAGAAAAAACTGACACCACTTTGAAACTTCGAATTGACGGCAATTGTTTTGAAAATTAGCTTCGCGGATTAGCAAAATTGACGTAACAGACCACGTGGTATTGTCACCCTGTAAGTCATCGTCCGGAAACCGTTCTCTACTGACCAACCAATTCCGGATCATTTTGACCTTGACCTTTGACCTCCTGACCTCAAAATCAATAGGGGTCATCTACTGTTAATAACTAACCTGCATACAAAGTTTGAGGATTGTTGGCCAAAGCGTTATTAAGTTATCATCCGGAAACCATTCTCTACCGACGGACCGACCGACATGTGCAAAGCAATATACCCCCGCTTCTTCAAAGGGGGGCATAAAAAATAAATGGGTTATTTCGATGAAAATCTAACCAACGTTTCCGACACAAGACTTTCGATGGAAACATAACATACTCTTAGCCAGTGTCAAGTTATCCCCACATGTACTGAATGAACAAAAACATGACATTTCCCCTTGCTGAACTTGAAATCCAAAGCAGCTTGTAACGTCTCGTTGTGGACGAGACGTGACTTTGACCTATCCAGCCAAATTTCAAACACTATTCTGTCTTCCTCATAATAGGCTTGTTTCAATGACTCCAACAACCGCCACAAAGACGATGGCCTATTATAGTTAATAATAATCACTCTTAAATCCACTGATTTCCAGTTTGTCTTAAACCTATTCATTAAATATACAACTTCTATCATCTGTGTTATCTTGTGTCAAGACGATGCACGTGGTGCATAGTGTCAGTGTCGATAAAACTAAAATAGTTTTTTTCTTGATCTGAATGGAAGCCATACTTTCTCTATTTTTTGCAATGAATATGAACCATTTTAGTAATCTGGTATAAACTATAAGCTTGTTACAGCCCTGTCATTCTAGTTATTTTCTTATTCTGCAAATAATTGAAAATGAATTGTAAGGTTTTCGTTAAGCGTGAACAGCTGTTACAGACCAAAAACAGCTGTCGCACACGTTAAACTACATCATACCTAGTCATCAGGCCTCAAATAAAAGAACAACATAACAGCAACAATAAAAGTTTCAT
This sequence comes from Saxidomus purpurata, assembly GCA_022818135.1. Lineage (NCBI taxonomy): Eukaryota > Metazoa > Mollusca > Bivalvia > Venerida > Veneridae > Saxidomus > Saxidomus purpurata. The sequence goes on along the minus strand of JAFMSR010000008.1, from coordinate 45,027,298 downwards.
CGGCTGGTAAGCATTCACAATGCTTCAGCAGAGTTCAATAATATATAGGAAGTGAAACATACGCAATTTGAAAAGAGTATATTATTTTATGGGTAACAAATTGTCACTATCATCTCTCAGTTTTTTTGCAAAATGAGCACAGTTTGACAAGTTTAAAAGCTCTGGCCATCTACACTCAAAAGGTTTTTGATATTTGCTACGTAAATCTCTGAACAGAGAACATACAATTAACAAGCAAATTCAGTGAATTATATCCCCCGCCAAATGAAACAAATAACTGAAAAAGAACAACTGGAAAGTGTATTGGTCTGTCTGTTTCAGCAAAAAAAGAACTTTTATAATTTCTCCACCCCAGTTGGGCCTCACCTCCGAGGGGATTATTTTTTTCTTCAAGTTACGGTCAAAAAGAACTTAGTTGTTGTAAGTTAAATTAAATCAGTACTACTAGTTTCAGACAACCAGAATTCTTAAGGTAGTGCAACTGTAATGGACACCTTTCCAAATCTAATTTGACATATTATTTTCATTATCTATATCATGTCACTGATTTATTTGCAAAATTTCAGGTAGGCTTACCATCATTAAAAAAAAAATATATTTGAATTTTTCCTTCAAGACCCCATATTCCACTTTCTCTTCAAATAATTTGACCCCTAGGGTAGATTAAAGTTCTATAATGAAAAACAAACTAACGTCTATGTCAGATATTTCAACCATTTTATTCCAATTATGTCACCCCTAGGGCTTTCATAAGTTCCAAATTTAAGCATTTGTTAAATAATTGTATCATATTTAATGTGTAACTATAACAAATGAATACCAGAACAAGTTTTAAACTGCAATAAAACAGTATTATGAAACTACATATATCACTGAAGTTGATTCATACCCCTGCAAGGCCACCTTGACACAAGCAAAATAGAAATTTATATGTAGTTTTCAAAATTCAAGTACATATTATCACATGTTCAGTGATTTCAGAATTTTTTGTGTCTAATTATTATAAACAAATGCCAAAATTATTATTCAGCTAGAATAAAACAATTTTTAGCATGTCAATTTTTCTAAGAAAAAAGAAAGATGTATTGTCACAGGCTTGGCTCATGCGCGTCTGCGTGAGCGTGCAAAAGTTCAATATTGGCCGTAACTTTTCTATTACAGGATGGATTTAGTTCATATTCACACATAGCAATCCTAGTGACAAGACCTTCACACTGACCTAATATATAGTGACCCTGACCTTCAGGTGACCTTGACCTCTTAACTTACAACAGCAAAAAACATCAAATGTCAAAAACTTTATTATTATTGGACATTTTTGGTTCATATTCAATCGTACAACAATCCCTGTGGAAAGACTTAAACACGACCCTAGCTGAAGCAAAATGCAAATCATATTTGTGTTACTTTTCTTACTGATAGACAGTTCAACACTGAATATGTGTTCCAGTTTATACAATGGGCATCACCAAATTGAAAAAATGAAAAATCTCACAGAAATATACAAGTGTAATTCACAATCACATATTCACATCATTCATTTCATATGCTTGCAGCATTATTTCCCAAAATATTGAGAGTTTTTGGGAATAATTTCTTCCAGCACTTTCTTTGCATTTGAGACTCTGGGTAAACCTTCTGAATTCTTAGCAGTGAAAACATCTCGTATTGTATCTTCACCACCACGGGTGTGTAACATTCTAAAATGCATTAGACTTAGTCCAGGCCCAACAATATTTTCAGCTGTAGGCTTTTTTAACACACCAGTGAAGATAAGTGGATGTAAAGGTTGGCAAGTTTAATGTTTTAGTATTGTTGAATTCCAAGTTATTTGCTACTGCAAATGGATTGAAACTGTGTGCCATCATAGCTTTTGTTGGGAGATTCACAAACTGAAGCAATTTTCCTCAAGCCATTACATTATGTGCATCATAGGTTTCACAAAGCAAAGATGACACAAGATCTACTTGTTTCAAAGACTGCCTTGCATATAACTTTCTTAAAACAGACAGTGAATCAATAAAAGCACATTTTAAAAATTTACACAGAGCACCAATGCTCTTCAGAGTTGAAACTAAAATCTGTCAATCAAAGCGCCGTCTGTTATGCGCAACTAAACATACTCTTGTGAACTTTCAAAGCCAGCTAATCATTTTATTAAAAGCTGATGTGATTGGAACTGATTCCACAACTTTTCCATTCACTTTCATTTCTTCTCCAAGCATGGCTATGTCAGTCACATTGGTTGCATCTTCACTAATTGGAACTGTTAGAGTGACATATGTGTTGAATTGGGCTCCAAACTTCACCTAGACTGCAGCAATCTGTGTTATATGGAATAAGACTCTTCCTTCGTCTGCAAATAACATTGAAATAAACATAATAAACATGTAAATAAATGAATATTCTTTATTTTATCTAAAGCCGGGTACATGTACATGTATATGGTGATAAATCGTTAGGCTAATTGACCGTTTGACTTGATAGCTCAGTTGGTAAAGTGACTACTCTGACAGCGGAAGGCCCTGGGTTCTAGTCCCGGTTGAGCCACAATTGTTTAACCATTACATGACCAAACAGGAAACATGCAAAAGTATGTAACATGTTCTCTCGATGAAATAAGAATTCCATCTTACACAAAAAACAAAGTTTCTTTTTATTTTATGCTAAAACATCGCTACTTTTGTTGAGTTTGTTTCAATGAAATGTCAAAAACTGCTGGAAATATCATAAAAAGCATTGGAATGTCAATTTTATTTCACTGAAAACCATAAAATAAACTTTGTTATTCATAATATTATTATAAACAAAAATTTCAAAAAGCATTTTATTACTTTACTGCTGGTGATGCATCTAAAGATGGACCCATGTCTTCTATCAAACCACTAATGTTGGCTCGTGCGGCAAGTGAATCTTGACTGGCAATTTTCCTAAAAAGCTTCATTTTGATAAATTCAGTTATTATTATTAATCAAGCGAGCTTATCAAAAGAAATCAGCATCATTTACAATAAATAATCATCCCGGTTCCGGGGCGACAGTACATCCCACAATTATTTACTTCATTGTCAACCATGTTCAGTAAATAGCGTCATTACACGGTGTATAGCCTATAACAATTAATTGAATTATAACAAACTCCTTCTGTGTGACAGTGTCATTGACTTCTTCTACTTTTACAATAAAATATGAATATTGAAAAAGGTACACTTTAATGAATGCAAGTACTACCATTTGCAAATAAATGCCTTATATGCTAGCCGTACAGAATTGCCATACGGTACGCAAGATACTGCCTAATTCTCGGCTATGTCGGGACGTCGTTCTGACCAGTTAACCAATCGGATTATAAGGTTGCGTTCATTTCTTCATTAAAAGTTGTGAAAGGTGAAAACTCAGTCTTTACCGTTGACTTATATGCAAGTTTAAATTTATTTCAAACGAAACGACACAAAATTGTTATAAAAACAATCGGATTGTTTCAAGGTAATGGAAGATCGTGGTCTTCTTTCATTTCTAATCTTGGTTATTGCATTATTCAAAGTTAAAGAAGCATAGAGACCAGCGATGACAGCCAAGGAATCACCTTTCCCGAATGTAAATAATTTATCAGTACCCGGATGTGCGAAGCCGAGAATAATAATAATAATTACAAATATGTGCGCATGTACATAATGATCTATCTATTGCTGAAAGCGGCAATGAGTACAGATTGTATTTCCTTATTCAAAATGCAATTATTTACAAATACACCATACCAGTTCCAAGTTTGGTGTTCAATGCGAACCATGGCATCCTTCGGCGTCCCTGTTTAGATGGTTCTCCTTTAACTGGTAAGTACGCTGGTAAGTTAATGGCACTGGCCCAAGTCCACACTTTGACAGTATCAATAAAGACAGAAGACAGAAGAATTTTCACTCCAACAAATTATTTCCTTCTAAATTTCCAAGGTCAACATTCATTAGAAGCCGTAAACGATATCAAACAATTAGGAAACATAAGCATGAAAAGGTCTGACAGAAGAACCTGTCACTCCAACAAATTATCTTCTTCCATATTTTCACGGTTCACATTCATTTGGAAGCCGTAGTTTCTGTTTCCTGGTTTACACAATACATGTGATTGTTCTTGATATGTTTCCTTCGCCATACAGTTTGCTTGCTTCGTAAAAAACGTCCTAAAACGTCCTTTTTATCACGATATATCTTTGTTGTTTTTCGCGAAAACAAATTACTTTCGGTTCGCACTGATCACTTCCGGTTTGATTTTTATTTTAGTTTTCAACATAATTTGATTATTCAAGCTAATAATAGTAGTTAAATTCAATATAATTTACGAAATAAGTAACTTAATGAAATATTATTTCGTAGAAAAAAAATAAATCACATGTAAAAAAATCTCCGGAATCTACGGAAGTTTACCGACATTTACCGATCTTCGAAATTATGGCGGGAAATATTTACAGTCGTCCTACCCTAAGTTTCTATATAGAATAATTACTACATCCCCTTAAGGGCCTCATTTCTGTAAAAGTCCAGTTTCAAAATTTTTCGTTGTTGGAGATTACACAATTGATTATTTGTGCCAAACAAAATCAAATTCTGACAAAAGAAGCATTTTATAAATGTCACCACCTTAATGGGGCCTCATCTTTGAGCGGAAATTCTTTTTTCTGCATCTTACAGTCATACAGAACTCAGTTGTTGTAAGTTAAATTGAATCAGGACAATAAGTTTCAGAAAACAAAAATCTCAAGTTTCGATATAGAATATTTAAGAAAAATACTACTCCCCTTGAGGGCATCATTTCTAAAAAAAACAATGGGCAGGGTGTGGATATTAGAAAGAGCGATCATTTAATTGTTTCAGCCAATTACATTAAAATTTTGATAAGCGGTTGCGGAGAAATAGAATTTTAATGTTTTCATATTGAATATAGAAGAAAATAACAATTAAAGGGCAATAACTCTGGAGATACTAAGCCAATCTTGACGCCGTAGCATTATGCTATTTTAAACTTACTTTAAGTTTCATGAAATTCTATCAATTGGTTCCTTAGTTATGACTCCGGACGGACGGACGGACAGACGGTAAACGCAAAAGCAATATCCGTCTGCCTTTGGTGGGGGATAAAAACTGGGATTCACTTTCTATTATATGTAAGATGACAAAATTTACACTTTCGATCGTTTTGATCTGTATTAAATTCAAATATTTCTCCAAATTTAAAATAATGTTTATACATGACAATCTTTGCAAGTTATTAAAGGGACATACCCTACATCTAGCCGATTAGATTCTCGAAACACAGATAATGTGTTCAATGAACGTAAAATGATTTTAAAGAAGAACCTATAGCGAAAAATGCCTAATTTTACCACAATCAATCAATGTAGAGGCTTTCCGTGATAATTCGCTATCCACTCATTAACTCTACATAGATTATTGAATGGTAAACGGTACTGCAGCATATTTTAAAAAGCTGATTTTATATATAATGACTGGAATGCATAGCTTAAACTAAGTACTACCGAATATTCTATTAATTTTGTTTTGGAGGTTATTTAGTTTGACATGAGTTACAGTGTATGTCTCTTTAACGTTTTCATACCATGACTGATAGTAGTTGTTTATTTATTTTTTGTTCTAATACACCAAAAGTAACAGAACTGATACATGTATTTGTGATTTTTCCATGCATATTGATAAACCTAAACTATGCAACATGTTTTTTTTCTGATAAGCCCTGTTTGAATCCATATATGTTACATTTGTACATTTCGATTTGCATCTGTTCTAAACAGTTATATATGATTTCTGTATGGTACTCTCGCCATAGTTACATGTAAGCAGCCAATAACGGATCATGTTAATTTTCTACAGACAACCAAATGCACTCTTTCCATATAAACCACATAAATTAGTAGATCTATTAACGCATAAGTTTCCTATAAAATTTCGTATGAATATTTAAATATTTTTACATTGGTTCATTCCCCATATTTCAGAGTAGTAATTCAATATATTCGCAAAAAATAACTTTTCTCTTTTATTGAAAAGTCAAAGCTGCTAAAAATTGTGAACTGTTTATACATCGCTTTAGATGCTTGGTCCGATATACAAATGTACATATTTGCGTCCTGTGTCAGGGTGAGCTAATAGCATTACTCAACGTCCATTCACAATTTCCTTTGAACGACATCTCCTCTGAAACCACTGGGCAAATGTTTAAGAAACTTGGCTGAGATGTCAATAATCAATAGTTGTTCAATTAAGTCCATTCCATGCAGAACGCTGATTAAAAAAATATCTTCTTCTCAAATAATGAAAACTGATCCCGCCCGATGGGGCGGGGGTGTGGGGGGTCACTTGATTTTACATTGGTATATATAGGAAAACCTTGACATATCTTCTGCCCGAAACAACAAGGCCTATAGCTTAGATATTATGACTGAAGCATTGTCGAAATTGACCCTAGTCTGAGGATCACTTGAATTCACATACATGTAGACTTACGTGGGAAAAACTTTTAAAAATCTTCTTGTCTAAAACCACAAGGCCAAAAGCTTAGATATTTGGAATGTAGCATTGTGTAGCGGACCTCTATAAATATTGTTAAAATCATGACCCCAAGGTCATAACTGACCCTTCCTGTGATGCGATTGTTGACATTGTATTAAAACCAATGGTAGCCATGTGAGCGATAAAGGGCCATCTTAGCCCTTAATGTTTAAGACATACTAGGTCAACGGTGTATTTAAATGATCACACATTTCTGCCTTGGCATTATATAAATTAAAGTTGTTATGTGTATGTATTGTACAGTTTTTTGTTTGTTTTATTTGTGTTTAAAGGGGCATTCACTAATTTCAATGTTTAGTTGTTAAAATATATTTTTTGTATAGTTTAAAGAGACACTTCGTAAACTGGTATCAAATTAAGAAACTTAAAAAGCATAAATAATAGAATATTTGCAAGTATAATAACTTAACCCGAAAGTTTAAAGCTTTCTCTGATTTTTTTAATTTCTCCAAAACGATGCAAAATACGAACTAAAAGATTTTAAAAGCTGCATTGAAGGGTAAAGAACTGCAATGGCTGGTTCGAATATCATTCCGTTGCTATTGAGTACAAAACCATCAAAAATATAGCACCGGGTGTTAACGTCATTTGATAAGAAAAACTTTAATAACAGATCTTTAACACATAAAAATATAATTACGTTTCTCTAATTATATCACGAACATCTGGAACATCTATGTAAAATACAAATATTCTCTTTAGGCTTGAGGAAGTACATAAACGATTTCTACGTTTTAACTAAACTTAATATTTAGTTAATAAATGGACACATTTTAACTGATCTACAGTTTTCTCAGCTATTACGCTCTTAGATTTTGGTGAAATTGACATATTTTAGAACGAATCAACAAATATAATGGTTCAGTATAAATTTTTGTAAAGTATTTCTGCAGTTTTGTAATTATACGCTACCAAGCTAAAAGCATTGCAAACGCTTTTGAAATTCTAAAATACATTTTGTAAATATATTGTGTATTGGTGCCGCCAAACCAAGCTTAGTAATATTTGCAACAGATCTGCACAAAGTGTCAAGTAGATTTTTACTTGTATTGTTGATTCTAGTCATCATTATCACATGTTATGTTTTAGTATATCGTTTTGGAGAAACTAATTTTTTTTACCGGAAGCTTTAATAGAAAAACAAAGTCACAATGTATTTTCACGTTTATTCCATGTTTAAAAAGGTCACCGAGAGCTCAGTTAGCTTTTCCTTCATAAGACTCTACAGATCACAACTTTCAAACAACTTTCACCAAACTTGCTCAGAAGGTTTCCTGCAACATGTACATCACCCTATTGTTTTGGGAATCAATGGGTCAAAGGTTAAAGTCACAGTGACCTCAGAGAGCTTTCCCTTGATAACACTCTACAGGTCACAATTTTTAAGCAACCTTCATCAATCTTACTCGGAAGGATGCCTATTCTTTAGGAGGTAAATGTCAAGGTAACAGTTACCCAAACTTTAAATTTAATTTCTGCTCAATATCTTGAGATCTGTATCACCCACAGTCTTTAAATTTTACAAGATGATTGGTCTTTATAAGTAGAGGACCCCTACTGATTTTTTGGCTCAGTGGGTCAAAGATCAAGGTTACAGTGACCTAAGCTTTGAAAATATTTTGTGCTCAATATCTTGAGACCTGTATCACTCACAGTCTTCAAACTTCATAGGATGTTTGTTCTTACTAAGATGACGATCCGTACTTGAGTTTTTTTTGGTAAGGGGCTCAAATGTCAAGGTCACAGTGACCTCCAATAGCTTTTATTTAATAACTCTCTATAGGTCACAATTTTTATTTGACTTTCATTAAACTTGCGGAGAAGGATACATACAACCTGTAAATGATCCCTTTGGTTTTTTTGGATCAGTGGGTCAAAGCTCAATGTCACATTGACATGAGCTTTAAAAATATTTTCTGCTCAATATCTTGAGATCTATGTGTCCACAGTCTTCAATTTTCGCAAGATGATTGGTCTGATTAAGATCGCGATCTGTACCCTCTTTGGGGTCAGTTGATCAAAGGTCAAGGTCACACTGACCCGAAATGTGAAAATCAATTCTGCTTAATATTATGAGATCTAATTATCAACAAAAGTCTTCAATATTCATAGGATGATTGGTTTTACTGTGCATATGATCCCTACGGATTTTTGTTTCGTAAGGTCAAAGCCCTATGACCTATGTTGCCTTTTCTTTGACTTTCACAAAACTTACTCAGAGCTGTTCAGTCAGTCTAATAGAGCGATACTGACTCTTTTTGTCTTCTTGTTTTAATATTGTATCACTTAAAATAATTGCGTGATGCCTTTTGAACCTATTGGTCTCATTACTTTTAAAAATTCTAATCTGCCAAAGTTACCCACTAACACAAATGACACTAATGGGTTGATGTGTCGTTAAATATTCATTCATTTATTTATTATTAGTGTACTCAATCTTTGTAGGAAGGTTGACCAGTAGATGAGCGATATCAATTTTGAGATCAAAGGTCAATGTCGAGGTAGACCTCTACCACAATTGTTAAAATCATGTCCCCCGGGTCAAAATTGTCCACGCAAAAGGGTTCACTTGAATTAACATATGCTTATATAGGAAACACTTTAAAAGCATTCTTCTCTGAAACTACAAGGCCTAGAGCAAAGACATTTCCTATGTAGCATTTCGAAGTGTACGTCTACCAAAAGTCTTCAGTTCATGACTCACTTGGTCAACATTTCCCCCATTTTCTGTTAACCTTTGATCAGCATTTTTGCACAAAACGATGCAGCATGGAACACTCTTTAAACGCATATATAACAATGTTTCCCCCGTTTTGTTTTCATCCAGCTATGTTCTAACAATCTTAGTGGAAGTTTCTTTATTTTTTGTTTATTATATATACATTATACATTTTATGGGTTTCAACACTTGCTGATTTGAATAGTTTCCTTAACCTTAATCTGTACTTTAACATTTAAACTTTACAGGTTCTTATTGGGTTAATGTGTCTGGTAAAGGGTGATTTTCTGTCTGAAGTTGATGTCCTGCATGAGGTTTCGAAGGCCAGAGCAGCGGTATTTGTTGATGAGTTTGTTAACTGTGCCAATGTCAGAATGACTTACATCAGGTAAACAAATAATCCACATTGTAACATTACCACACATAACACAGCATATACCAAAGCGTGGAGCCACTGTAGCGCAATGGTAGTGCGTTTGCCTTGGGATCGGAGGGTTCCGTGCTCTATTACCACCAGTGACATAGCGTTACTGACCTTTCGCAAGACACAGCACAACAGTTATACATTTTGCCTCTCTCTCTCTCTCTCTCTCTCTCTCTCTCTCTCTCTCTCTCTTCTCTCTCTCTCTCTCCGGTGGGGGAGGGGGGTATATGGGTTGTGAGGACAAACTAGGGTTAGGGTTAGGGCTAGGGTTGTCCTCATTACATCTTTGCTATTGACAAATGTCCTCACTATTTATCTCTTTTTATCTTTTAGTGCGTCCTTACATCTACGGTTGAATTGTCTCAAGCTGAAGTGAGAATGTAAGTTGTAAAAACTTGTTTCGCAATCTAGAATATTAATGAAATTGATTAGTATAATTTTTTAAAGATTAGTTTTAGTTGATATTTCAACATAGCTATATAATAAACAACCAAGCTGTGAAGCGAAGTAACCGCTGCAGGGGTATTATTTTTCACTTTCTGCTCGAGACTTACAGATGCTCACTCTAAGATTTGGTTTGATAAAAAGTTCTACGAACTGTCTGAAATTAACATGTTTAAGAACGTATCATTAAAGAGAAACGTTCCAGTATAATACTGTAAAGTATTTCTGTATTTTTTAATTATACGCTACCAAATTATAAAGAGTTGCTTACTCTTTTGTAATTCTAATATATACAATGTGTAAACATATAGAATAGCGGTGCCGTCAATCCAAGCTCACAAACAGTTTAAATAGATTTTCTCATATTGCTATATAGAGTTTTACTTGTGTTGTTGATTGTAGCCAGTACTTTTACATTTTATGTTTTAGTATATCATTTTGGAGAAATTTTATTTTTTCACCGGAAACTGTGAACAAGCAGCTATAAAGTCGAAATAACTTTACTCTAGCTACTTCGAAAGCAGTGGATATTTTGCAAAAGTTTTAAATTACAAATTCAAACCTACAGAATTGATAAATACTCATTGGGCAGTATGCAACAAACTCTTACTTCTTTTGTTTTTGACAAGAAAAGGTATAACAATACAAGTAATATGCGCATCTATCTTTATTTTTTGTATATAGAAAATTGCGTGTACAATACATTCTATGTAAGAAAAATACATTATTATTTTACATTTCACGTTAATCCATTTAATACAGAAAACAGATAACGTTTAGTGACACAAAGTATGAAAAAGGAAGTAATTGGCGACTTGTTTTACATTTTCACAAATAAGTATCAAACAATATGTTTACGCGCAGGTAATTTTCTGGTGAAAATAAAATGGTTAGATATCTTGTAAGTAGATTAAAATTGATATGCAAGCGAAAGCCAAAAACATTTTTAAGAATATTGAAAACACTTTTGACGATAATAACGTATAAATCAGTTTTATTTATGCACTTCTCGAAGCCAGCTGCTTATTCTAAGAGAAGTATATTGAACAGCAATCACAAAATACATTGTATCTTAAATTGTCAGTGTGTACGTTTTTGTTCGTCACATTTGAAAAAATGGCTTTAAAGCTATGTGAACAAAATAAATGCGACTGGTGAGGCTAACCAATTATTTTAGCATCTGACGATGAGAAATCTGACGACTATATATCTGACACAGTTGCTGCGACAAACACCAAGATATATCTGGCAACAATAATATATGGGTCTAATAGTATCGTAGTAAAACATTATCTCACATAGTACGTTTCTCTTGCGACGGTCTGAAAAAAATTAAGACTAACATATACTCATTGTCAATTATACGAAATATTTTAAACGGTTCTTGACATTCGTTTTGAGATATAACCAGACATAAACAAATACGTAGTAGACATAAATTTCTCCTGTCACCTTTACAACCAACAACTGTTAAAAACTTATGATGAAGCCAATTTGAATATGCGCTGAACATTTTTAAAATAAAGACCTAACTAGACTAAACTAGACCTAACAAGAGGGCCATGATGGCCCTTTATCGCTCACCCAAGGACATTTGGACTGAAAATGTTACCTCTAAAGTGTAAACAAGGCTTTTCCATATTTGAGCTGTATGACCTACTTTTTGACCCCAGATGACCAATATTCGATCATGAGCTAGAAATCATCGAAACAACCTTTCTGACAAATTTCCAGGATATTTGGGCTGAAATGTTACCTCTAGCGTATTTACAAGGTTTTTCCATATTTGGGCTCTGTGACCTAGTTTTTGACCCCAGATGACCCATATCCGAACTTGAGCTAGAAATCAATAAAACAACCTTTCTGACAAATTTCCAGGATATTTGGGCTGAAAATGTTACCTCTAGAGTGTTAACAAGGTTTTTCCACATTTGGGCTCTGTGACCTAGTTTTTGACCCCAGATGACCCATATTCAAACTTGAGCTAGAAATCATCGAAACAACCTTTCTGACAAATTTCAAGGATATCTGGGCTGAAAATGTAACATCTAGAGTGTTAACAAGGTTTTTCTATCTTTAGGCTGTGTGACCTAGTTTTTGACCCCAGATGACCCATACTCGAACTTGGGCTAGAAATAATCGAAACAACCTATTTGACATATTTCCAGGATATTTGGGCTGAAAATGTTACCTCTAGCGTATTAACAAGGTTTTTCCATATTCAGGCTGTGTGACCTAGTTTTTGACCCCAGATGACCCATATTCAAACTTGAGCTAGAAATCATCTTAATCCTTTCTGACAAATTTCCAGGATATTTGGGCTGAAAATGTTACCTCTAGAGTGTTTACAAGGTTTTTCCATATTTAAGCTGTGTGACCTAGTTTTTGACTCCAGGTGACCCATATTAAAACTTGAGCTAGAAATCATAGAAACAACCTTTCTGACAAATTGCCATGATATTTGGATTGAAACAGTAGCCTCTAGAGCCTTAACAAGATTTTTCTATTTTTGGGTCATGTGACCTAGTTTTTCATCCGAGATGACTCATATTTAAACTCGTCCGAGTAATTACTGGGTCAAACATCCTGACTAAGTTTCGTGACAATTGAGGCAAAAATGTGACCACTAGAGTGTTAACGAACTAAGTGTGGACGGACGACGGACATTCATCGATCCTAATAGCTCACCCTGAGCCTACAGCTCAGGTGAGCTAAAAAGAAAACGAACTTGGTATACAAACTTGAGGTGTTAACTTGAAATCAACTGCCACATAATTTATAAAGCAAGAACACATTTTTAACGCACCAGGTGGAGTTGCATAGACTTCGATAATATGTGAACTGAAGTTATATCATAATCCTTTAGCCCTTTTGGAGACATAATCGGCACAATATAAATACCACCAAGTTAAGAGGACAATAATCGCATTTTTACTCAAGATCACTTGAATAAAATCCAGTTATCTGTAGTAAAATCTTTTTCATTTGTACACGTAAAAATACGGAGAAATACATGTCCCAAATAAAAAGCATTACCGTGATAAGGCCTGTACTGGTTTCTTAGAACTCAAACTGTTTTGCGAAGAAAAGGGACATTTCTTCACCTACAAAATTCCGCCGATCCATGAAAATTTAACCGCACTAACTTACATGGAAAACGGTAACAGTAACTACAAACGTTTTAATCAAAACTCAAGCGGATTGTTCAATGGTATTTATTACGTTAAGTTCAAATAAATATTCAAGACGGGGGAAGTAATCTCAATGTCCGCGAAGCAGATATGATAAGGATGTTACAACTTAATTTAACATTTTATAAATTTCAGGAAATTTGAGGTTAAAACAAACTCTTAAATAGACATACCCTACATCTAGCCGATTATATTCTCGAAACATAGATATGTGATCAATGAACGTAAAATGATAAATAAATACAATTTCAAAGAAGAATCTATGGCGAAAAATGCCTCATTTTACCACAATTAATCAATATAGAGGCCTTCTGTAATAAATCGCATTCACCCATTAATTGTACAACAACAACTCTACACAGATTATTGAATGGTTTACGGTACTGCAGCGTATTTTAAACCGCGGATTTTATCGATAATGACTGGAATGCATAGCTGAAACTCGTTTGTCGTTCTTATGCGTAATTATATATCACTCAGGCCTGCGCCATCCTGATATATTTTTGCGCATAAAAACTCCAAACTCGGGTTATTCTACGATAAACCAAACATGGATACATATTATTTCTTAATTAATTCCACAGGCACGACATTTCAAATGCAAAATTTTTACAATAATTAGAGCGTCTTTAGTTACCTGCACTGGGTTCAGTTCCGTTTTCAACATCAATAGACACATCGGGATCGCAGGGTATCTGCACAAAGATATCTCGGCCTTTACACTCCTTTACAATTGCATCCATCAAATTTGTTCCCGGGTGTCTAGTTCGGTTATAACACGTTTCACTCCCGTTTACATTCTGTAAAAAAGAACTAAATGTGATTGAAACACCCAGTCTTTTATCTACACCACATTATGAAGTAACACAGCGTATGTTCATAAATCGTGGTATTTGTAGTTTCGCCTGAGGAGACTACAAGCAATCTAATCGTACTCAGAAATCAGTCGCAAAATTAGTATAAGCTCTTTGTTGTTTTTTGTCCATAGAGTATTTGACTTAAGTCTTTTTAAAAATTTAAGTATGATACTGAGTTGGTTATAAGAGTTTTAGTTTGTTTTAAATATCTCGTGGAGGTGTATTTATGAGCAAAATGTTACTTTTAGTATAGTTTTACTCGTATTCGTTTGCTTTCTTAACCCAGCTCTTTGTTGTTTTTTGTCCATAGAGTATTTGACTTAAGTATTTTTAAAAATTTAAGTATGATACTGAGTTGGTTATAAGAGTTTTAGTTTGTTTTAAATATCTCGTGGAGGTGTATTTATGAGCAAAATGTTACTTTTAGTATAGTTTTACTCGTATTCATTTGCTTTCTTAACCTTTTCTGATTGATGTGTTATAATAATTCAATTTTAATTAGATCTACTTAATATGTAATGATTATTGAATTATAACTTTCTTTTGCTTCTCAAATCGTCACATTAAACACACATTACTTATGTTTGGAGCATATAATCTGCTAGATGTAGGGAGTGCCCCTTTAAACCTTTATTTCGAGTAAAAAAGACCCTCAAAAGATTGAAGTATTTTTTTAAGGAACATTGCTTTTAAAGATTAACTTTGTTAATAGAGAGAAAAAAATGGTTTAGACGTCTTTTAAGCATAATACCAAGGTATAAACCCTGAAAGATTACCTTAATAAAAACCAGGAATACAAATGAAACTTGCATGTCGACCATAACGAATAGAAAAAGCACCCAGCTCTGAGTTAAGTACATGTTTCAATAAAAAGTAACTTCAGTTTTTAAACATACCTCTGTTTTAGGTGTGAGCAGGCAGTCAGTGCTATTGGCTGGTTTGTCGATGTAGTATCTCTGAAAATATTTATTATTTTACTGTGCAGTTTGCAAGTAAATAATCAATGTGTTTTTATGGTTAGAAATTGGTTACTATGTATTACTGTATGTTTTGCAAATTGTTACTGTTTCAACATAAGCTGATTATATTGCATATCGTAGAAAGTAATATTGACGTAAACAAGTATGAATCAAAGTGAATATATGGCAGCCATTTACACTTTAGGACATTTCAACATTGTAACTGGCACATCGTCTGATTTCTTATTACAAATGATACCAAATATCTAACAAATATTTTAATTAAATATAAATAAAATCTGTCCATTATTTAAGACTAATAAATTGTTTGAGCTTTTTAAGGGTGAATCCGGTTTAAAACTTCAAAACAAATCATAGCACAAATAGGTTATCAAATGGTTACATACGAGGGTTTAATGAAAGTTCGTGGACTTTTCATATTATTTAATTATTGTTTATCCAATTGATTTGCAAATTACATAAACAACGCACGTATTCTGCAAGTAAATCATACTGCTTCCAACTTATCCATGGAAACGTCACCCGGTGCACTTCATTATTTTGTAAGTATTACCAATAACAAACCTGATAAATTGTAAAAGTTTAGTTCACGTACGACGGCGGGAATTCATGACGTTGACATTAAGCATCTTAACGTCACTTCCGTGAATTTTGAGCGTTGAATGTTGTTTGTGTGCAAAGTTATCGTTGAAATAACATCTAAAGCCTCAGAAAAGTATGATGTTAGTGACTGACTTGGAATAACGTGCACACATAAAGTTATGTGTGACTTTGGGTCTAAAGTCATCGCAAACGTTCAAAAAGCGTGCCTCGAAATGGATTCTTAGACATGAAAAGTCAGTACGTTTGTAAGGAGACTATGTTGAGATTTAGCGTCCACAAGTGACATGATACTTATGTGGCTACTTATGTCACTTTTGGACGCTTAATTATGAACAGTTCATGGACTGTGTTAATGATAAAGGAAAACAACGTAATATTGTAATCAAAATGAAGTCATTTCATTTCTCAACATTTAACTGTTCATACAACCCTCGTAAATACTATTAAATGTTTTATAATTTTTAGGGTTATAACCAACTAAAATCATTTTTTCATTTTGACCCGTTTGGCCAAAATCGATGTAAGCAGTTATAAATGGTCTAACTTTACAGAATATTTTGTGATGCAGAATTATAAGATATACAAAATGTCTGCAAAAATGTCTGCAACTTTATATAAATGTCATTAATCACCGATAAACTTACATACATGTACGAGTTTTGCTAATCGACGATTGATGAGTTTGGTTCAAACAAGAAAGAAATCCTATTTTCAGCGTTTACAATGAAAAGTAGATGTTTTCCTACATAAATTAATCCAAATCTTCAAATGTTCGGTACTAGCCCCGGATTCTGAGATGTATCGCAGTTTATCATATACATTGTATGTTAGTGGTGAAACTTTACAAGTTTGAATTACAGCAGAGACGTCATTGGTTTTGTACTTAAAGTTTGTTACTTACATCAAAAATGTCCACTTCAATCACTTTATGCCCGTTGGCGTCGGTAACCTCAATAACGTCCTCTACTTCCCCTCCTGCTAGTGTGTGGTTAATGTTCAAAGTGATATTATGTCCTTGCCCATCATCGATTGTTTCAATCTCAGAGGTCTGTCAAATGATGATCAGCATTACTGATATATTTTCAATAAAATTACCAATCAAGGTTATTTCATATTTATGCTATAGTGTGCAAATTAACTTTCAGGGGAACGATTGAAGAAAATTGCTGTCCTTTCCCAAAAATATATATGAAGGTACAAAAAGTACTGCTAACTAAATTTTGGCTCCTAGCATGCCTAAAAGACCATCAACATTCTGATTTTACCAAGAGAACTTTGTTTCTATTCTATTTTCCCAATGTCTGAGTTAACGTGTACTTTAACATTATATGGGTATTTTAACGTTAGGATTTTTGTTAAAGCGCTTGAACTTTATTACAATGTGATTAAAAGTTATACGTTAATAACTTATCACTACAATGACCGATTGGTTGTAAAACCAACTCACATCAAACATTACTGCATTATGTTAGCTACATTACTAGGTAAAAACAACTCGCACCAAACGCTGCTGCATTATGTTCGCTGCATTGCATGTACTAGGTACACGGTATAATGACGCAATAACCATTTACTCGAAAGATGAAAACTACACGATGCTTAAACCAGTACAAACGTGAACTTGAATGTGTTCTCAGGATAAACTACAACTACCACTGAAGGTAATGAATACCCTCCGAACGCTGCACTGGCACAGTATATAAAATTTAAGTAACATTTATTGGACCATGCACAACATAACTTCTGTGAAGTATCATTAAATTTTGACCTGGGGTTTTGAAGATTAAGAGCGGACGAGACTTTATAATGACAAGCCCCTGTGGCCTTTGACCTAGTAACCCAAAACATTGACCATGCACAACTAGACGTGGTAGTTATCACTTCTGTGAAATATTAATTTTTTACCTGGGGTTTAGGAGATTAAGAGCACACAAGAATTTACTATCTCAAGCCCCCGTGACTTTGACTAAGTGACGTGAAACATGGACCATGCACAACTAGACATGATACTTATCACTTCTGTGAAGTATCATCGAATTTTGACCAGGGGTTTTGGAGATTAAGAGCGCAATAGATTTTATTATCTCGAGCCCCTGTTACATGGACCATGCACAACTAAGCATAGTACTTATTACTTCTGTGAAGTATCATTAAATTCTGACCGAGGGTTTTGGAGATTTAAGGTCCACAAGATTTTACTATCTCGAGCCCTTGTGACCTTGACCTTTGACCTAGTGACCGAAACATGGACCATGCACAATTAGGCACGGCACTTATCACTTCTGTGAAGTATCATTAACTTTTGATCAGGAGTTTTGGAAATTTAGCATCCACAAGATTTTACTATCTCGAGCCCCTGTGACCTTGACTTTTGACCTAGTGACCCAAAACATAGCCCATGCACAACTAGGCATGGTACTTATCACTTCTGTGAAATATCATTAAATTCTGACCACGGGTTGAGATTAAGTGTCCATAAGATTTATTCTACAGACGGACAGACGGACGGACGTTCAAACATTTGAATACTTGTGTGGCTACTCTATTGTTCTTTTAGCCATGCAAGAGAAAACAGATAGCCACGTTAGAGCTGACGAAATGAATGACACCAAAGAGTATTTACTGTTACCTATTGTTCCTATAGCCACCTAAGTTTCCAAATATAAGCACTGACAAACAGACGTTTGATAGATTCACCAACCTGATCTATAACTGCACTTTGACATATTCCGATCACCAGCAACCCAAAACGCAGTAACATCAGGTGGAATTGTGGAAACTGCTTACTGTTCATATCTGTAGTAGTATCTGTATAATGTTGTATAGTTCGATATAAAAGTTAATAAGCAGTTTTATGCGCTAAATACCGTATAACATCAACCAAATTTCATCACTAAACATGAAAATATCCGGGACCCAAAGAGTCGAAAGCCTCAATAATGATGTACTCTACTTTTCCTCCCCAAGGTTTGCTGGTATCGTTATAAAGGAAGATGTCTGCTTGTAAAGTATCAAGGGTGTGTAGAAACTGTCCACAAAAATGGCGGAAATCCAAAATGGCCGCCAAAATCACTAAAATCCCATTGAAAGGTTTAGTTATAAACCGAATGTCATAATTATTATCATTGTTCAAATGTCTCCGTCATACATTTTACAAGACATCTCCTCTGAAACCACTGGGCCAATGTTGATGAAACTTTGCAGGGATGTTTCTTGCATAAAGCTTTATCAAATTTGTTCAAAGAATTCCATTCCATGCAGAACTCTGGTTGCTATGGCACCAAATAGGAAAAACTTTAAAAAAATATTCTTCTCTAAAATCACAAGGCCTAGAGCTAAGATATTTAGCATGTGGCATTGTCTAGTAGACCTTTATTAAGATTGTTCAAATTATGGCCCCCGGGTCAAAATTGACTCCGCCCGGGGGTCACTTGGTTTTACATAGGCTTATATAGGAAAAACTTTAAAAATCTTCTTCTCCAAAACCACAAGACCTAGATATTAGATATTTGGCATGTAGAAATGCCTAGTGGACCTCTACTAAGATTGTTCAAATTATGACCCCAAGGTCAAAATTGACACCTCCAGGGTGTCACTTGATTTTACATAAGCCTATACAGGAAAAACTTTAAAAATCGTCTTCTCTGAAACCACAGGACCTAGAGCTTAGATATTTAGCATGATATTCTACGTTATTTTACGTTCTAAATCATTTCTGAGCGACATAATTGTTGATGCTGTAATTTTAAATTTTAATTCAGCATTTGGGAATATCAGTTTTATTTTCCGTCAGAGTTTGTACGATCCAAGTTTAATAAATACGTTACCATATATCTTCTTACATGAAAGTAAATGTTTATGAGTGGTTTTAAAATTTCCCAAATAAAACTGTGTTGTAAGTCAGACATTGAAGCCCTTAAACTATGGATACCACAACGGCACAATAAAAACAAACAAACCTTTCTACTTCTGTATGAACATTAGAATTGTGACGTGGTTAAACAATACTGTCAGAGACTGCTGCTTTCTAAAACTGAGTGTTGCAGTTGCCAAATAAATGCAGGTAAACAGTTATTTGGGTATAATAAACGTTTACTTAACTTGGAGAAGGTTTCAGTTTAAGTCCTCCTGTTACAAGCTCCGCTGTATGACTGTATGGTAACATGTATTAGTGTTATTTATTTGAATATATGCATTTCATGATGTAGACTATTAAGGTGTAACTAACTAACATACAGTGTATTACAATAAGGAAAATCCATTTTACCCTCATTTAGTTGATATTCTGCAATTTAATTACACGACAAAACGACAGATATATCGCGCCAATACGACTAATGACATATGTGTCGTTTGGGCGGGAGCGACAACATGCAAAATCAAGGATTTGTCGTTCTGGCGTGTTCGGCACCCCGCCGACACGCCAAATTCACACTTGTCGTTTTTGCTTCCCCGCCAAAACGACAACTACCTTATTTGTCGTATCGGTGCTCTTTTTTGTCGTATGGCGTCTTTGCATGGCACCAAATTTGAGGCGCCAATACGCCAATTGTGAGACAAATTTCAGTGTCGTCCTGGCGCGTACAAAAATGTTGTATTGGCGCTCTTAATTTGGCGTACTGGCGGGTAAGTGCACTTGAACGCAAGAACGACAAACAAGGGCGCCTATACGACAAAAAAGTAAAGTGTCGTACTGGCGGGGGCGCCAAAACAAGTGTGAATCTGGCGTGTCGCTGGGGCGCATCACGTCAGATTCTTGATTTGTAGTATGTGCTCACTTTATCTATGGTTCTGGCGTGTTGGCGAATTTAACAAAGATGACCTTATATCGCTCACCTGGAGTTCATGAGTTGAACAGTATTCGTAAATGTCCCGTACACAATGCTACATTGTACATTCCAAATATCTAAGCTCTGGGCTTCGTGGTTTCAGGGAAGAATTTTTTAAAGTTTTTCCTATTTAAACATATATGAAATCAAGTAATCCCCGGATGGGGTCAATTTTGACTCGGGGTCATGATTTGAACAATCTTGGTAAAGCTCCATTAGGCAATGCTTCATGCTAAATTTGTCAGCTCTAGGTATTGTTTCTTGTTTCAGAGATGAAAAGTTTTTAAGTTTTTCTTATTTGTAGCCATAGCTACCAGAGTTCTGCATGGAAATAAATTCTTTGAACACTTGTGCAAGGAAAATCCCTGCCAAGATTCATTTACATTGACCTTGTGGTTTCAGAGGCGATGTAGTAAGAAGGAAATGGTGGATAGACGGACGGTGAGTGGTCCTAAAAGGTAACCCTGGAACTTTGTTTCAGGAGTGCTGAACATTACGTTTGAAATAGTTGTGATTTTGTTGTATTGCTCATTTATGATTTGATGGACTGAATGCATTTATATATATGTATATTAAATAAGATTAGATTAGTCAAGATATAAATAAGTAATTAAATTGCATATATTCTTGCTTCAAATTTATAAATTCCTGTCGAGAATATATGTATATTTGAAATTATTAGAACAGTAACGTATTTGTATTTGAAAACAAAGTGAAACGTGAATTTTATGCCTTTTCTGTATGATGCAAGTATGCTGCAAGTCATAATCTACTAGTATGTTTCCGACGTATACTAATACATTTGTACATACTTCTAACTTTATAAAGAGTAACACAGTATTTTATGAAGCCATTCTCACAATTCGTATCTATAATAGACATGGCTATTTATAGTAACGTACATATACATAATAGTCCATCCTTTTAAAAAGAAGTTAACATTTATACTAAATTGTAATTCAGTAACTTTAATTTTGTATCAGTTTAAAGAATTGTTTTTACCTTTTGAGCCAACCGTTCTCATGACTTTTTAAAATTCTCATCTGACAAAGTCACCGACTGACTCAAATGACTCAAATGTGATTTTGTTGTATTGCTCATTTATGATTTGATGGACTGAATGCATTTATATATATGTATATTAAATAAGATTAGTCAAGATATAAATAAGTAATTAAATTGCATATTATTTGACGTGTCGTTAAATAATAAACATTAATTTATTTTTAAACATACTTAAAGCCATCAAAATACAGTTTACAACGAGAAATGTTGTTTTCGAAAAGCCGCATCGAAAACTGATGTCTTCCCTTTGCATGGAGCATGTTTGATTAATGGTAGTTTTGTAGGATAGGATTCATGTAAAAATGGTCATTATTATCAAATACCTTAAAATAAGACCAACACAACTAATACATTTTTATAAACCTTGTAAAATCTTCAAACAGGTCAAAATGTGATGCTTGATTTAACCACGGACCTATATACACATATAGGTCCGTGATATTACCAGTCACAACACTTCGGTTTTGTCAATACATGTGACTAAAGCCATAAATTTGTGAAGTCAGTTAAAATCGTTTGTTTTTTTTCAAACGTTTTGGGAAGCAAGAAGACATACAAATAACTTAAAAATAATAACATCTAAGTAAAGATACATCTTTCCAGTTTACTTCAATAACTTAATAAATATTGTCAGCTAAGTATTAATATGTAAATATCTCAAATGAAAACATCATGTGAGCTAAAAGAAATGCCTTTTTCTATTGTAGTCAATGTGATTTGCTGCAAAAAATAGTTAGTTTTTTAAATCAATAGGGAAGCAAGAAGATATCAATTTATTTTAATAATGGAAATAATGCAGATTACTTCAATAACTTAATAAATATTGTCAGATTACGATTTTATTACTTTTTGATGAGTTAAAGATTTTACTCCTATATATTTCAATGTGCATAAATTGACCGATAACGCTTAATCGATAAACCCGATAAGCTGCTTTCAAGGGAGACAATTTCGCCGATAAGCCAATAAATCTGAAGATATTTCTGGGGATGTTTTGTAGGTCATAAAAGGGAGATAATTAAAAAATGGTTTAAGCTGTATTTCCGATTGATTAAATAAAGAAGATGCTATTTTTGTCGATAAAGAACATTACATTTTAGTGTTTTCTCACGTTAAAGACAATATTATATTCGTGTATTGAACAAATTCCTTATATACGATGTATAGATATCGAACTGAAATCTATAAAGAACAAGTATTTTGGAAGTCAAATGTAATAAAATTGAAAAGTTACAAAGATCTATAACTGTTGATCTTCGTTCATTTTTAAAAGGTTCGTGCTATATCAGTAAACCTATGTAAATATAATTATAATGGATTCCTAAAACTTACACGGACGGTTTATGTTTTAATTGGCATAACGGAACCACATACACCCCGATTTTTCTGCTAATAGCCCTGCAAATAATGTTATGGTGAATCTTTAATCGTTTGATAAAGCTACCACTTTCACTAAAAAAAATATAAATTATTATTTGGTTTACTCTCAATAGCACGGCACAACTATTTGTTCAAGTGTCACGTTTTCGGTCATAAAAATGACAACGACCTGATGAAACCAGACTGCATGGGACCTATCCTCATTTAACTTATGTATTTATGTGCACATAAAGAGTGATGCAGCGTGATTTTCACACCTGCTCGTATAGTTGTTTGCGGTATTGAGCGTGCAAACAGTAAAATTCAATAATCATCTCAATATATACAAACGGTTTATCTTCATAAAACTGTTTTATTAGTCTTTAGTATCAGCGAGATTTTATGCATACATCTACATTTCAAAGAACGCTGGCGATGAAGTTGACTTTCGCTCCCTTGCCATTACTCGAACTATTTAACAAGGTATTATTTTCTTGATATGGATATCTACCCTGTCTGCATGTTTTTACGACAGAAACGCCCAGAACTCCTCACGTAAAAAATGATCATTTGAATATCGTATTTAGCAATTATGTATGTATTCTCATTAAATAGTTTACCACAAAAGTTATATATATGTAATGTATTCATTTGTAAATAATGCACTACAGTTGTACTATGAAAAATACAATGCAGCCGGCAAAAGAAAAATGCAAAATCAATGTGTTTTTTTTAACTCACCGGAACATATTTGTAGTTCGATATATACGATTACTTTAATGTATTTTTCAGTATTAGGTCTGAAAATTTTGCTGCTTATATCCGAAGATTCGTTATAACCGATGTACGTTATAACCTTATATTTTACATTAAAAAAGGAAAGACAAAATCGAGCCACAACAGAAAGTTCGCTATACCCGGAGTTACGCTATATCCGGAGTCGATATATACTGAGATTACTGTATCGTTCTAAGTTAAAACTATTTTACGGGAAAAGCCAAGCAAAAGCGCCCAAAGAGCGCATAAGCAGGCTTTTCCTGCCTATAAGTTACGTGTAAATCAAAAATAAATTCTGAATTGAATGTCGAATGAATTTACAATAATCTCAAGATACCGTACAGCAACTCGTACAGTGAGATAATTAAAAGCTATGAAGAGAAAGGGTACATTACAAAGATAGCTGAATCTGAGCCACGAAATAGCCAGTCATGGTATTTACCACATTTTCCAGTAATTAGACCTGAAAAGGAAACAACAAAAGTACGTATCGTGTTCGATGCTTCCGCAAAGTATCAGAATGTATGTCTGAATGACGTAATCTATGCTGGACCAAAACTTCAGAATGAATTGTTTGATGTTCTTCTCCGTTTTCGAAAAAAGCCAGTGGCCATTGCTTGCGATATTGCAGAAATGTATCTTCGAGTCGGTATCCTTGAAACGGATAGACGTTTCCATCGGTTTCTTTGGAACTCAATATGTGACCCACCAGAACAGTATGAATTCAATCTATTAGTATTTGGAGCAAATGCGTCTCCTTTCTTAGCTCAATTGGTAGCTTAAGAAATGCACAAGCTTTCACAGAACAGTTTCCTCAAGCATCAGAGAGTGTGATGAAATCTACATACATGGACGATACAATGGATTCTGTAGAAAACGAGAATGAAGCAATGAATCTTTATCGTGAACTGTCAGAATTATGGAAGCTAGCTAGCATGAACCCTAGAAAATGGATGACAAATTCAATTGCGGTGTTAGCTGAAATACCACAAGATGAAAGGGCATATAAAACTGAACTTAAGGCAAATAGTGAATTGCCAGTAATTAAAACATTAGGTTTAAATTGGGATTCTCAAGAAGATGTGTTTTCGTTCAGTAACACATTATCGCTTGTTTCGGGAGAAAAGTTAACCAAACGAATTGTGTTGAAAAACATAGCAAGATTGTTTGATCCACTAGGATTTCTCACTCCGTTCACTGTGCGCGCAAAAATGATCATGCAAGACATATGGGTTACTGGAGTAGACTGGGATGATGAACTCCCTGAACAATTGTCTGAGGAAATAAAAAGATGGTTTTCAGAACTAGAACAGTTGAATGAACTACAAGTGCGAAGGTGTCTCAATATAAACTTAGATAGTAGACTACACACCTTTGTCGACGCATCAAGTAAGGCATATGGAGCAGTTGTGTATTCTGTAAACCGTGGAGATGAGGGACAGACTGTGAATTTGATAGCCTCGAAAAGCAGGGTCGCTCCTTTGAAATCCATTAGTATTCCTAGACTTGAACTGTTAGCTGCCAGCTTGGGATTACAGTTAACACAAGTAATATGTAATGTGTTGGACATGCCAATTGAAAATGCGACATTCTGGTCCGATAGTATGAATGTACTTTACTGGGTTCATGGTGCAAGTAGACAGTATAAAACGTTTGTAGCAAATCGTGTAGGGTCAATTCATGAAATAACATCTCCAAGTCAGTGGCGTCATGTCCAAAAGTTAATAATCCAGCAGATTTGACATCGAGAGGAAGTTTGGTTCGAGAATCGTCAGACTGTTCGTTTTGGTGGCATGGACCAGAATTTCTAAAATATGCAGAGGAGCACTGGCCGGACAATAAGTTTGAAATGACAGAAGCAGTTAAAGTTGAAATGAAACGAAAATCTGAAAAAGACGAGAAATATAATTTTGTAATTACTGGGGAAAAGGAGAATAGGCTTAATCCTACTATCTATTCAGACTGGAATCATTTAGTTAGAATCAATGCATGGATAATTAGATTCATAGACAACTGTCAAATGTCAAAGAAAGATAGAAGGTTGTCAAAAGAGCTACGTTTAGGTGAAACTCAAGAGGCAGAAAAAAGACTTATAAGAATAGCTCAAATTGAAGGTTTTGAACTTGAATATACGTGCATTTCGAAAGGTAAAGCTATTCCTATTAGCAGCAAATTGGCTCCGCTGAATCCCATATTAGATACAGACGGACTACTGCGATGTGATAGTAGGATAAAATACGCGGATTACATTTCATATGACGTTAGATATCCGATTATTCTGCCAAGAAAACATAGTATCACAAAGCTTTTAGTGAAACGGAACCATGAGCTTGTTAATCATGGCGGTACAAACCAAACATTGTCATCGTTGTCAAGCAGATTCTGGATTATATCGGCACGCGAAGACATTCGACAGTGGGAAACGATTTGTGCTGAATGTAGACGCCGTAAAGCAAAGACAAGCAAGCAAATAATGGCACCACTACCTGTTGAACGTTTAAGTCATTCTGTCAGGGCATTTGCAAACACAGGCGTGGACTACGCGGGTCCATTCATTACTAAACAAGGTCGTGGGAAAGTTCGACTCTTTGTGTGTTCACATGTTTAGTGACACGGGCGGTTCATTTGGAAGTTTCGTCGATATGGACACAAACTCTTTCTTGAACACACTGTATAGATTTATCAGTCGGATAGGTGTTCCAGACACTATGATTTCAGACAACGGAAGCAATTTTGTTGGTTGCGTGAATGAATTGCGAGAACTATACAGACAACTGGACGAAGACGACATTATTGATTATACCAATGAAAAGCGTATGAACTGGAAATTTTTGCCGCCAAATGCCCCTCATTTTGGTGGAGCTCATGAATCAATGGTTAAGTGTGCTAAGAGAGCATTATTCGCCATACTGAAAAATAGTGACATCACAGATGAGTTAATAACAGCAGTTGTTGGAGCGGAAGGATTGATTAACAGCAGGCCTTTAACATATCAGAGTTCGAATCCAGAAGATAACACGGTTTTGATGCCAAATCATTTCTCTTTGGACAGGCTGGTGGTAATTTTGCACCAGATATTAACAATGTTACTGTTAGAGATCTACAACGAAGATGGCGTTTCGTTCAAGAACTTTTAAGACACTTTTGGAAACGTTGGCTCCAAGAGTATCTTCCTACACTTGGTGTACGCAATAAATGGTTTCTGGGTACTCGAGATTTCGCAATTGGGGATATCGTTATGGTCATTGATCCAGACGTTCCTAGAGGACAGTGGCACCTTGGGCGAATCAAGAAGGTATTTCCAGGACCGGATGGTCATGTTCGAGTAGCTGAGGTTCGCATTGGAAACAATACTCCCAAACGACCTATAACACGTTTAGCATTATTACAAGGAAATGAGCAGTAAACATAGTGAATGACATATTTAAATTTCGCAGTACATGTATTCAAATTGCGTATATAAACCAAAATGAAGCATATAGAAAAGCAGTGTTAATTAATCTGAATAGTTTAGAAAATAGCACTTGTAAGGGCATAATAATCCCTGTGCTATAATAAATGTGTATAAAGTGTTTATTGAATAGTATAAAAAAGAAAGTGTGTGTTAAAGGGCGTAATAATCTTTCCAACGTATTCTAAATGAAAATAGTAAAACAAGTTCCTGATGCAATTCGGAACGTTCCATTAGAAGTTCATTAAACCGTCAAAGTCAACAGAAATGAATAGAACAAATTGCAGATTAGATAATTTTGCTGAGCTGCAGAAGAAGAGCTAAAGAACATTGTTTATTATGTATTCAGCAAAAAGATGTACATTTTATACTTAACTTCTAAAGTAAAGAGTGTTCAAGTTAATTTCATTAATATGTGCAGCAACAAGAATTTTTATTTTTGCCTTTTTGAGTTAGATATGATGGGTGCATACTTCTCTTAATATCAAAAGTTATCATGCAGAATAAATGTAGCACTGTGGTCAAGCTATGTTGAGTAAAAGAAGTGTTGACAGGGTGATACTAGTAAATGTTTATCAGAACTAAAGTGCACAGTTGTTGAAGTGACAGAGTTTGACAATGTTTGAGGTCTAGAAATAGTATTTGCGAAGATCAAGATTAACATTATATATATATATATTGATAGCAAAGTCCAACTTCAGAGTACTTGAAGAACTTGTTTGCATTGTCTCTAGGCTTCATGATGTTTCAAAAATAGTCTTTCGAGAAATATTTCAAATACCTGTATATTGTATCCATGGTAAAAAACTATTATGCCCTTGGAACTGGACCTTGCTATGTATAGCATTTTGTTCACTTGTTTATTAGTTTTGTTGATAAGCTATGTGCTATCAAGGAGGGGAGAATGTTGTGAAGATAGTTAACGGTCAATTTTAGTAGAACATATTCTGTTGTTCGATTTTTGTTAATCGAGTTTATCGTTATAGAATAAAAAACGTGGTCAAACAAATAGTGATATTTTAGTCGTTTATGGGCCCTTCGAGATTAAATAGACATAAAAAATATATAGAACAGGCGCTACATCTTCATACGTGTCCCTTAAAGCACAGAGCGGCCTAGTTTTGCTATCGTAAATTTAAACTACATGTAGGTGTTTTGTAAATATTTTGAGTTAGCCAAAGCTACTACTGTATTTGCTCTAGTGTAAGCTCCACCACATAAATAAATGGCCAGCTTCAATATAGTGTTTCTACATGAGGGTGATTGTCCTATGAAGTTATTCCTAGAGCATCCATTCGTTTAGTACTTGGGACTTAGAAGCCCACTGGAAGGTAACAATATTATTCCGAATGACCAATAAAGAAAACATTCCTTTAAACTGCTACAGTTTCCGGTGAAATGTTTTTTTTTTTTGGCAAAATGATATAAAGCTCAGCATGCTCAGTTTCCGGTAAACAATTGACTATATCCCAAATGATATACTAAAACGTACTATTTTCTTTTACTGTGTTTATATGGTCCCCTTAGCCCCGAAGGGGTGTCTTCGGCCGATCCCAGCATTTCTCCCATAATGCTGCTAAACTTATTTTTATTGTCGAGGAGATTTTTTGTTAGGAGGTGCCACCCCTAATTTCTAAACGATTTTGATTTTGCGTGCAAAATCAAGGGTAGAGCTACGGAAAATTCTGCTTGGTTAGCTTTCCCCTTGAAGGGTAAATAGAGATGGTCCACAAGGTCCTTTTTTGTTATAAAATACTGCTCTGAATGATTACTTGAGTTTAAGTCTATTTTTGGTATTTGAGATTGTAGATCTAAATTATCCGCTGATATGACCCTCTGTGTAAAATTAGCCTAGCAGTATGTATGAGTATTTAGTTATTTGTTATTATTTCTACTATATAGCAGTTACCGGTATTTTGGAAGGTCCATTGCGAGTGAAGTGTTATCTCACCGCAATGTGAGTGTGTAATTTTTACTATTTCAACCGCCTGTTTAAAAATATCTACATTCAACACCCACGCAAGGGATTCACCTTAAGCTAGAGTACGACCTATCTTAAACTAGAGCATGACGTCTAAATATGTCTGAGTATACTAAAACGTAAAATGCAAAAGTACTGGAACCTTTTTATCTGATGATTTGTTCTAAAATATGTTAATTTCAGACAGCTCGAAGAACTTTGTTTCACACCAAAAACTGTCTAATTATAAACTGGTACTTATTGATGGATTCCAAGTCATATCGCTTTATAGTTTGGTAGCGTATAATTTCAAACATATCATAAAACTTTACAGGAATTTATACGGAAACCTTTTCTTTAATGATTCTTTCTAAAACATATTAATTTCAGACAGTTCGAAGAACTTTTTCATCAAAATTGAGAGCGAGCGGCTTTAAAGTATTACTCATAGTTTTAAGATATCTTAAGCTGCATCCAGATTTAGGTTCTATCTCAGATATTAAATTCAGATTTGTAAGGTACATGGACTTACCATGAACATGATATTAGCCAAGCTAAGCAACGACCTTAATGAAAAATACATAAAGAAAAACATGACCTGGAAAATTCGGGTATAAAGTATACTCTTTATTTTGTCTCGTGTAGTATAAATACTCCATTTCCCACATCGAATCTTCCCTTCCAGTTCTTTTAAATGTTTTATACCACTCTGCTGCGACATGGGGTTTGATTAGTGGAACAGAAATATTTTTTGTTATAATGTTCTTGTACCAACTGAGGAACGGCAACCAATTCCGTTTATTTGGAGAAAATCCCCACGTTCCTAACATAGGATATAAAAAAACTTTGTTTTCCAGTGGAACATCTAAGCAACATTTTCCGTCACTATGTCTGATGCTCTCTCCTTGCAAGGAAAACCCGTAAATATCATGCTTATGACTATACTTCTTGTGTACAAGTTTTAAATATCTATAAAAATATGGAGACACCGTCAGATCATCTTCCAGAACCAAAGCAATTTCCGAAGAATCGGAGGAAGGATGCCATGTCTGGAATTGAAAAAATAACAATTAAACTTGTCTTGCAGAAAGTTAAAAAATGCAAATAGGTATCTTTCGAGTATAACCCTGCGTTTAAAATAAGTAGCGGTTTTGATTTTTGTACAAACCGATTTTCCTTAAAAAATCTTCAGAGTTGAATGATTCGTCATTTCCTGGCTTGATATTACTGCCAACTTTCCTTGACTGAGGGTTATTGGTTCAGTTCCAACTACCGACCGTCTCTTTACGTGAGGAAGTCGGCAGTTTTGTTGCAGGGATAGGGGTTTAGTACTGGTCTTTTGCGGGAATGGTGATTAAGTAAACTTGTATATAACTAACGACTGATAGAACAGGTGTTAAACCCAAGAAGTAAAATAGTTATTTCACGTACAAGTAGACAAGCTACTTCATATACTGAAATTGATTGTCGATATTCTGAAGAATATAATTAAATATTGCAAAAGAGGGGACATGTTTCCGATAAACTAACAAACGCGTTTTGGTGGAAACAATGCATACTCTTAACCATTGTCCAGTTATCCCAACGTGCACTGAATGAACAAAAAGATGACATTTCCCTTTGCTGAACTTGAAATTCAAAGCAGCTTGTAAAGTCTCGTTGTGGACGAGATGTGACTTGGATCTATCCAAACAAATTTCGAACTCTGTTCTGTCTTCCTCATAAAAGGCTTGTTCCAATGACTCCAACAAACGCCGTAAAGACGATGGCCTATTATAGGTAATGACGATCACTCTCAAATCCACTGATTTCCAGTTTCCCATACCTGTCCATTACAATACAACTTCCGTCATCTATGCGACCTCGTGTCAAGACGATGTACATGATGCATGGTGCCAGTGCCGATAAAACAAAAAAGAAATGTTTTCATGTTCTTGATGGAAGCCATACTTTATCTACTTCCTGTAATGAATATGAACGAGTTAAGTTTAAACGACTTTAATGATCAAATATAAACTATAAACACGTTACAATTATTCTAGTTATTGTCTTATTCTTAAAATGATTACAAATGAAATTTTAATGTTCAATTTCCTATGCAAGCTTGAACAGCTGTTGCAGACCATGAGAGGGCCATGATGGACTTATATCGCTCACCTTGGTACCATTTGCTATCTAAACAAGGTGAAAAACAGCATTTTAACCCTAGGAAAAAAGTTAGAATGGTTAAAGGACAGAACCACAATGCTAGACAATGCTACATACAAACTATCTAATTTGTGGACCTTGCAATAAAGACGAAGAGGTTCACAAATTTTCTGTGTAAGTTAATACAGAATCATAACCCTCGGGGTGTGCCCAATGTTGATCCCAGTGGCATTATTAAAGCTATCTACGCTATTCAAAGTTTTTGAAGAATTTCCATTTATAAATCCTTGAAAAACAAGTGAGCCCTGGGACGGGCCAATTTTGACCCAAGGGCCATAATTTAAACAACTTTTGTGCAAGACCCTGATAGAATGCTACATACCAAATATCTAAGCTCTAGGCTTAATGTCAAGTTTTTCCTAATAATCTGGGTAGGTTCAAAAGGATTAATTTGAAAGGTCCATTACTCAGACCAAATTGAATTTTCTTTTAAATATGGAATTGTAACGGCGTCTTCTCAGAAGGAAAAATATGACATACTGCATCGAATGTGACCATATTGTGTTGAAAATTTGAGTTTAACAAAAGAATTAATAAATTATATTTTGCCTTTCCCAAAGACGAATTAGGTTTTCCTGTTTTCAAATATCTTTGTAATTTTCAAGAAGTCTCACAGAAAGAGGCTGTAAATAAGTTGTATTATAGTTGAAATAACTTTACTTTCAATGATGTGCAATGTATATATCTGACTTTTTACAACATGCAATAAAGCGAAAGTAAGACAAAAAGACCACCCAGGTCAATCTAAGGAAATACAAATACATTCATTCGTTTTTCTGCAGCAGTACTTCAAACAGGGAAACACTCTACGGCCATTGTTAAGTTTCAGAAGCCAGTTTCAAATTGTATTTCCTTGTTACAACTCCAGATTTAAAAGAAAATTCGATTTGGTCTAACGAATGGACCTTTGAACTAGGAATATTTTATCAAATAGACAACAGTAAAATTCTTAAGTTCCTGTAAATGTCTACAAACCATAAGAGAACACGCAAGTTATTGACGGTTCGAGCGTTTACAATGATATCAAAATTAAAATCTGGAAGGTTCTTTCAAAGAGAACGATTGTTAAAAAGCTTGGCATACCATTTTTAAAATTAATTACGTTCTATAGTATTTACATGCATTTGTGTTTCGATATTATTTAAACCAATCGGAAAATTTTAATAATTCTGCTTTGTTTCATTTTTAAATTACGTCTGAACATTACGTGAAGTTAAAGAAAGTTGATCGAGTATTCATTGAGATATGACTAATTTAGGTAGGTCAGTACCTTTTGTCAGTAGAATAAAAAGATCTGTTAAAAGCTTTGCTGAGTGGTATTGCTAACTCTTGCGAAAGTTCCTTAAGGATTCTGTTATTAATGTTGTCAGGTCCTGCTGCTTTACCTAGTGCGAGTGTTTTAAGTGTTGTTGTTACTTCGTTCTCTGTTATATTGACTGAGTCTAGTTTTGAATGGTTATGGTTTATTTGTATACGTGGCAGTGTTTTGTTGTTATCGTTAAGTTGCGTTTGCGATTGAAAGAAATTATTAAGAAGATTAGCCTTGTCAATGTCAGATGTAACTAGATTACCGTTATCATTCAGAATCTGTGCAGTTTTATTTGTTGTTGGTGAAATGAATTGTTTAATTATTTTCCAGTAGTTAGGAGTTTTAAGGTTTTCATTTTGTAATTTATCTGATAGTTTTTGTGCTACGTGTGTTTTTGCGTTTCTTAATAAATGGGTAGTTAAGTTTCTTATCTGTTTGTAAGTGTTCCAGTGATGTTCTTTCTGTGTTCTTTTGGCTTTGTCATATGCTCTCTTTCTCTTTCTAATTTGTTTTCGTAATTCATTATGCATCCAGGAAGGATCTGATTGTCTGATTGTAACAATTTTGTTTTGAATATGTTTTTGCGTTATTGCTGTTATTTTTTCAGTGATGTTGTTTGCATATGTATCGATATTATCATCAATTAAGGCGTCCCAGTTAGCTGAAGCTGCTTCTTGCCTCAGGCTTACATAGTCTCCTTGGTCAAATTTCCACACCCTGCGTCTGTAGGATTTAGAAGAAGGTTTTGAACAATTAAGACAACAGAATACAGGACAGTGAAATCTAATATTTTGGTCGAGAAATGGGTCGCCTACTCCAGATGTGTGTATACTACATGTAGAAGAAACAAGAAAAAGGTCTATAAGGGAATGAGATGATTCTGTGCAGGCATGGGGTAATTGAATAATGTAATTGTAATTGACTATAATTAATTACAAAAGTTGCTGTAATTGAATGTAATTTGTAATTGGAGTATTTTTCAATTACATGTAATTGTAATATAATTAATTACATCACGAAAACACATGTAATTTCAATTACATTTCAATTACTTTTCAATTACTTTGGTCAAATTTTGAATATAAATACCAGTAAAATAAAGTACACAATTAGAAATAATGCATTCTGCTGAAAACTTATTTGAAATTGCACACAAAGAAAGAAAGAAATAAGTAAGTAAACTAAAAAGATAAATTAAATAAATATACATTTATCCTTAGTGAAGAAATGTGATAGAATATTCAACATATGAATAACTCCATTTCATAATTGTTTAATAATTTTGCAATTATAGTGTTGTTTTGTTGTCCACATGCCATAGAGTGCCAGGTGGATTTAGTGATTAATCCATGCCCTCTGGTTACATGTATAACTGACCATGATAATAAAGGTGACAATTAACTACTATCAAAATCCTGTGAAAAATAAATTAAAGCTTATTAAGTATTTAACAGCTGTGTGGTTCAGAAAATCTTAAATTAAACCTTCACTGTTTGGGTAGATAGTTAGTACGTAGACTTGACTAGACTTGACTAGAAGATAAGGAAATGTCTTTTACAAGTATTCTGAAACATTTTGAAAGTCCTGGTTTTGGAAACTTTATCTATCAATCTACCGATACTGCACATGTTCATAACTGAACATCATGACTGTGGGTGGTGGAGGCAACTTGCATAGATCAAGGGTACATAACACTCAACATTTAAATAAAAGAATTAAACTATTTACAATAAGCAAATAGTATGTTAACACAAGTTTGTGCAGCAAATAAGTTCAAGTCTTAAAATTTAAACTTAAAATCCCCAACTGTTGCCTAGGATATTTAACTGTTAGACAGTGCAATCCATAGGGGTATGGTCCTTGAATAAAGGAATATTTAATGGCATCAGTGTAAGATAAATGTCTCTTAGGTATACAAATGTACTGTTTAAGGTGAGAAGAGGATGACCTTGTAGTTCTAGGGGCATGGACAGGGGATAGGTAATATAGACAAAACCATGGTGAACTTTGTAAACTAAACTATTGAATTCTGTAATGTTGGCTGAGAAAGGTCCTCCCAATATTTCCAATATGACTCTTGTACCTTCAGCGCTTGTTGTTTAGCCACAGTTTAGTCACAGTCCTCTGCATCATTTATAACCTGCTCTAGTCAGCTTGGTAGTATGGCCTCCAAACCTGGGAAACATACTCTAACTGGGGTCTGGGGAGTGTTTTATAATAAGACTTTTGGTAGCTTTGGATGTAAACTTAAAAGCCAAGTGTGTGAGATTTGTTCAAAGTAAAACGCTGTTATTTCATGTATTACTTTCAGCTTCGAAATAAATTTAAAAACATAAAGTAATTTGTAATTTAATTAATTACATTTGCGATGTAATTGTAATTTAATTAATTACATTTAAAAATATGTGTAATGGTAATTGTAATTTAATTGAAGACTTTCTTAATGTAATTGTAATTTTAATTAATTACATTTCAATGTAATTGACCCCATGCCTGATTCTGTGTAATGAGTAGGTTCTTTAATTACTTGTGTCATGTCGTGTTGTGTGGCTATATCGTTTATTTTCGTTTGTGTGGAATGTTTTAGCATATCTAGGTTGAAGTCACCTGTGATAATAATAGTCTGTATGTTTGTGTTGAACGCAAGGCCTATCGAGTTTTCTATCTTAGACAAAACCAACGGGTGGGAGTTTGGAGGGCGATAGAATGTACCAAAAAGAATGTTTTTATGCCCAATTTTAATTTCTACCCATATGCACTCAACTCCGTCTATTTCTAAATCATGTTTCCTGATAGATGGTATGTGACTTTGTACATACACAAGAACACCACCGTGGTTGTCACCTGTTCTATCCTTCCTGAAGGGTACATCATAATTATCAAACAGGATAGAGTCAGAATTAGTATTGTTTCCTAACCAAGTTTCACTGAATGAAATGACATCAAAGTGCTGGAGCTCACTCAGCAAGATGTGTTGTTTTTGAAAAAAGCTCTGAACATTGTAGTGAACAAAGGAAAGGGAGTTGTTAAAACCATCTATGATATCAGTATTAGACATAGAAGGGGCAGAGTACTGAGTATTGTTCATATCAGGACCAGGGTTTTCGTGGACATCTCCCGCTCGCAGAAGAATCATAGTCATCCAGATTATTTATTCAAAATTTGTAAAATGGCACACACCTTTTGTCTTCATTTGATAGGATGTAAAAAGTCCTTTCCTCACCCTATATACGGCTATCTCTACATACATTATGTAATACCAGGACAGAAGCCATCATAGGGCGAGGGAGTGAAGTGCCTGAAGTGACGTTTGCAGATAGAAAGAAGGGAAAGAGAAAATACAGTTTTAAATAAAGAGTAAGTAGTTATAAAAAGAAAATTGTAAGTAGTAAGTAGTTATAAAAAAGCTATTGCGCATATTTTCAGTTTGGGTGTTTGATCAGTTGTACACGATATTTTAATATCATTTACGCAGTTTTGGGTGGAACGAAATCCGTCATCTTGCATTGAAATAGATTTGGTCATTTCTGTACTTTGATTGACAGCTACGGTACTTATTGGTCTATTTATGGGACAACTTGTAAATTTCACTGATTTACAAAAATATTTTAAATTAAGACTTATTCCAAATCGATAATTTGTTCTGGAAGTGTTTGCCAGTAAAAGAAGGAAAATCTTAAACACGTGGCAATTAACGTGGTGTGTTGAACTTAATGTTCTGCCAAGGTGTTGCGGAATATAGCAAGAAAATATACTAAGACCCAGACTATTTTGTTTTGAGTTTTGGAATACAGCTGGAATAAGTGTTTCGTGAATTTTTGTGTGTAATGGATTTTACATGAAGATGAAGGACTGATGCCTGAAGTTACCGTAAGTATAGATCTACTATAATAATTTAGATTACTTTGGAATATTTTCTTTTGGACAAACATTGAGAAGATGTAGCTACTTTGTACCAATAGTTACATTTGTTTGTCAAAAGCAATAAGTTTTAAGCATATAAGCATTAAAAAGCATTTGTAAGGTTTTTTATAGCAAGAATACAGCACCGCTAGAGATTGACTCTAGTTTTTGTCCTTTTTATATGTAATTTTTTAAAGTTTGCAGATAGAAAGAAGGGAAAGAGAAAATACAGTTTTAAATAAAGAGTAAGTACTTATAAAAAGAAAATTTTAAGTAGTAAGTAGTTATAAAAAAGCTATTGCGCATATTTTCAGTTTGGGTGTTTGATCAGTTGTACACGATATTTTAATATCATTTACGCAGTTTTGGGTGGAACGAAATCCGTCATCTTGCATTGAAATAGATTTGGTCATTTCTGTACTTTGATTGACAGCTACGGTACTTATTGGTCTATTTATGGGACAACTTGTAAATTTCACTGATTTACAAAAATATTTTAAATTAAGACTTATTCCAAATCGATAATTTGTTCTGGAAGTGTTTGCCAGTAAAAGAAGGAAAATCTTAAACAGGTGGCAATTAACGTGGTGTGTTGAACTTAATGTTCTGCCAAGGTGTTACGGAATATAGCAAGAACATATACTAAGACCCAGACTATTTTGTTTTGAGTTTTGGAATACAGCTGGAATAAGTGTTTCATGAATTTTTGTGTGTGTTTTGTGAATTCTTTCTGTAATGGATTTTACATGAAGATGAAGGACTGATGCCTGAAGTTACCGTAAGTATAGATCTACTATAATAATTTAGATTACTTTGGAATATTTTCTTTTGGACAAACATTGAGAAGATGTAGCTACTTTGTACCAATAGTTACATTTGTTTGTCAAAAGCAATAAGTTTTAAGCATATAAGCATTAAAAAGCATTTGTAAGGTTTTTTATAGCAAGAATGCAGCACCGCTAGAGATTGACTCTAGTTTTTGTCCTTTTTATATGGGAATATGGTATCAAAATATGCCTAGAAAAATATGCCTAGAAAGTCTTAAAAACAAAGATTACTATCAATAAGTAGTTCTAAGCAATATCAGAGTATCATTGCTCTTCAATTTGACCTTAGAAATTTAACAGTTAAACCCAATAAATGCTAATAGCATGTTGCTGATTACAGTATACAGTACAGTGTTTGTTTGAACTGCATCTAATATAAACAAGTTTACAAACAGATATAACAGTATTTTAAAGTTTGGAAGCCAAACTTACAAGGCTACAATATACAATTATAGACAAATTTTGACGTCAATACATAGTTTTGCGGACCTGTTAAAAGTAATATTGACCGAGGACGAAGTCCGAGGTCAATATCATTTTTTAATAGGTCCGCAAAACTATGTATTGACCGAAACATTAGTCTATAATCATTATATCGTATACCTCATAAAGAGTAGTGACAATCATATGAAAATATAACAGAAATGGCGTCTTAAAATCCGTGCAGGTCTACACATCATTTCCAAATCTACACATACTTTTGCAGACCCGGCACGTGAGCGCTATCGTCCAATCAGGATTAAGTATTTATGACAGGTATACAATATTGTACATTGTTCATCTTTTAGAATCTTAGTGGTTTTCAATTTACTGCAAGTTGGTCAATTTGAAGGGCAATTTAACAGATATTTAGTACTAACATAATGACATAGTATATAATCAACACAAATCCATACTGTATCAATGTGACATGATCATAATGTTATGATGATGATGTGGTAACATAACAAGAGTATCTTCAGTCATTTAAATTAAATGTGATGAGTAACAATATCAGTGTGTTTTCATTTTCTAAGTTCAAATCACAAAATATGAAAACAAATTATTTTGAATCATTGTAAAACAGAATATACAAAAGCTTTAGTTTTCTATGAAAAGTAAGTGTACAGTATACTAAGAACAAAGTCATAATAGTTTATCATTTATAGCCTAGAAAGTAAGGGGTAATTGCTAGATTCATCACACACAAATATACACAATGTTTACCCATAATATAATACATTTATAGTAAGTTATTCAAATCCTGTATTGTAACTGTGTTAAATCATCTTTATCACATCATCATGATCATCATCACCACCATCATCATCATTAAATGATATTTATTATATTTGGAAGGTTCTAATATTATACAGCAGATTTATAACAGAATTCAAGTGCTAATGATACACATCATCATCAAATGCATCTCAATCACATCATTATCAGTAATAGAAACAAACACATACACTTACACATGTACACATTATACAAAGTATATATAAATTTGTTATACAGTTATTGTATTACAATATGCTAATTCAACCTCAGCACATAATCTGCATTGTGATCATTATCATCATCATCATCATCATCATCATCATCATCATCATCATCATCATCGTCAACATTATCATCATCATCAGCAGCAGCAGCAGCATTGCTTATAAAGAATATAAACTTATACATGATCCTGCATATACCTTTTACAACATAGTAATTAATGCAGCTGCTATACTACATATATGAAAAATAATCTTGTTCACATCATCAACATCATCATGTTCATCATCATGTTCATCATCATCATCATCATCGTCATCATCATCATCATATGATACTTATTATGTTTGGAAAGTTTTAATATAAAGTAAGTGTTAATTATATTACATTTTATGTTGAATTATTGCATGCATTTACTTTCACTGTTTCTTTGGCATTAAAGGTCCAGGTATTCTTTACATTTGTGTTGCTATCTTTCTTCAATAGTCTTGCTTCATATGCTATGTCACTTCTATGTTTACTTAAGTCTTCATTGATGTAGATGTCTACTTTGGTGTCTTTTAATTGTTTTCTCCCTTTGATGAATTCTATCTTAGCCCTATAGCTGGTGAATTTTATGATGATGTCTCTTCTTTTATTATCTTTAATTTTTCCTACTCTATGACAGTTATCAAATGTCTGCTTTGGTGATCTTGGCTCCGCTCTTTTTGGCTATATCTTCTACTATGTCAGCAACATTTTCATTCTTATTTTCTTCATAATTTCCAAACCTAGCACTATTTTTTCTACTATACTGTTCTGCCTCCTCTTGTTTCATGTTCAGCTCAAAGTTTGCCATTTTTATCGATTCTATCTCTTTTCTGAGATGCACCATTTCATTTGCCATTTCTGATGTTGCTGCTTTCACATGTAGTTGGACCAGTGTCTGTATTTCATCCATCAGGGCCCCTTTTACTATTGAGGCAATTTTGACAGCATCTTGGTCAGAGATACCTGTGGGTGCATTTTGTGATTGGGTAAGAGGAGATCTAGCATTTAAAGAATATAAATGCCATATGTTGGTGATGTTATCCCTTTGATCTGTCTTTGATCTTTTTTAACCCACAATACAATTACTCAAATCAAACAATACCATTTGTAATCCCTTAATGACGGAATGAACGGAAAAACTTCATAAGTTGCCCTCAAACCCTAAACCCCTAATATCAAGATGTGTGTTCGAAAGAAGTCAATCAATATAGTTTTTTTTTCTTTGTCTAGGTAAAATGTCCCATATCGCATGTGTGTTACAGCGCATGTGTGTTGACGCTAACATAAACGTCTATGCAAATGCCATGCACATCACTTTTTCACGTTACAAAAGGCAACAAATCGTTTACAAAAAATCACATAAATACAAATTATCAAGTTGTTGGTGTTTTTGTTTTGTTTTTAAACTTTTCTGGCATAAACGTATAGCTTTAGATTTATAACCGCCGGTTGGTTAACCTTTCTGTTTCGCTTCGTGAAAGATTTTATTATTAAATTATATCACATATTATTTGTAAAGCATCACTAGAATAGTGGTTTGGTAAAATCAACAGTTGTCAACTCAACAATTTAGAATCCAAGTTTCCAGACCAAGAATGTTTTTCTTTAACACACAGTGTTATATCTAGTCTGGTGCTGGAGTCCACTTTGTCTTAAAATGAAACAAAAATGCGGCGGCACCCGCGCTCGTTATCTACGCATACGCATGGGCGTATTAGCCATTGGTCAACAACTACTTCATAACAAATTGTAGACGAGTTCAAAGGCATTATCCTAAGTTTATTTTTGTTAAAATTCCTAGTCCAACGACTTTGTAATTATTATGTGTGTGTGTTCTGTTGAGCTTTAAGTGAGTTTTTTTCTTCGATTGTTTATTCAAGGCGTAACTTTTTAATTACTTTTTTTGTGTACAGTTGAGCTTTAATTTGATTTTTTTATATTATATATTTGTTTAAGGCATAATTTGTAAGTGTATTTTGTTAAAAATACATAGGCCGTCAATTTCAGGCCGCTAGGCCGCCAACTTCAGGCCGCTAGGCCGCCAGGCCGCCAACTTCAGGCCGCCAGGCCGCTGAGTCGCTAACTTTAGGCCGCTAGGCCGTTATCTGCACCTATCTTTTTTGTGTGTTCAGTCGACAATTAATGACTATTTTTGTGTGTGTTCTGTTGAGCTCAAAGTGAGATTTTTCTTCTAATGTTTATTCAAGACGTAACTTTTTAAGTGACTTTTTGTGTACAGTTGAGCTTTAATTTGAGTTTTTATATTATAAATTTGTTTAAGGCATAATTTGTAAGTAATTTATAAAAAAAATCATAGGCCGTTAATTTCAGGCCGTTAAGCCGCCAGGCCGCTTGGCCGCTAGGCCGCCAACTTCAGGCCGCCAGACCGCTAGGCCGCTAACTTTAGTCCGCTAGGCCGTTATCTGCAAATATCTTTTTTGTGTTTTGTGTGTTCAGTCGACAATTAATGACAGTGTTTTTGTTTAAAGGCGTTGTTTCTAAGTTTATTTTTGTTAAAATTCCTAGTCCACCGACTTTGTTTTTTTTTTGTGTGTGTTCTGTTGAGCTTTAAGTGAGTTTTTTTCTTCGATTGTTTATTTAAGGCGTAACTTTTTAAGTGACTTTTTGTGTACAGTTGAGCTTTAATTTGAGTTTTCATATTATATATTTGTTCAGGCATAATTTGTAAGTTTTTTTTTGTTAAAAATACATAGGCCGTCAATTCAAGGCCGCTGGGCCGCCAGGCCGCTAGGCCACGAACTTCAGGCCGCTGGTCCGCCAGGCCGCTAACTTCAGGCCACCAGGCCGCCAACTTCCGGCCGCTGGGCCGCTTATTTAGGCCGCTAGGCCGTTATCTGCAGATATCTTTTTTTTGTGTGTTCAGTCGACAATTAATGTGTGTTTTTGTTTAAAGGCGTTATTTCTAAGTCTATTTTTGTTAAAATTCTCAGTCCACCGACTTTATTGTTTTTGTGTGTGAGTTCTGTTGAGCTTCAAGTGAGTTTTTTTCTTCGATTGTTTATTCAAGGTATAACTTTTTAAGTGACTTTTTGTGTACAGTTGAGCTTTAATTTGAGTTTTTATATTATATATTTGTTTAAGGCATAATTTGTTAGTGATTTTTGTTAAAAATACATAGGCCGTCAATTTTAGGCCGCTAGGCCGCCAGGCCGCCAACTTCAGGCCGCTAGGCCGCCAGGCCGATAGGCCGCCAACTTCAGTCCGTTAGGCCGCTAAGTTGCTAGGCCGCCAACTTCAGGCCGCTAGGCCGCCAACTTCAGGCCGCTAGGCCGCCAACATCAGGCCGCTAGGCCGCCATGCCGCTACGCCGCCAACTTCAGGCCGCTAGGCCGTTTTGCCGCCAACTTCAGTGAGATACTTTACTTGTATAACTTAAATCATGCCGAATTACATCATATACGAGGATGTTAGGTTGAAACTTTTGTTACAAAATGTATTTTATTACAGAATATTATGATATTATTTAAGACACATATTTTTAAGATCTAGTCTTAATAAAACAAAGCTGGCATTTATATTCAAACTCATTTTAAAAAATAATGTAGAACAAAGGCCCTATATACAATCTAACAGTTCCTCTACTACAAGTTTAACTTACATGCTGCGAAACACTCCAGTTATCCATAAAAGTTTTAAATCCTTAAACAATATCTCGTTTTAAACACGTTGCCATGGTAAATAATTAGCGTAGATCTAACAGTTGAAGTAATTGCAGTTGATCTAGCCCAAGGGCATAAGTCACAACAAAGGATGCGATATGATTTGCTGTTAATTGGCGACCAGTAATCTAACTGGTCACACATTATTGCATATTGCACACTGGTCAATTGCATTTGATAATTACACAACAATATACAACAACAAAAACAACAACAATATAGTTTATTAACATGCAAAGTGCCCAATTAAAATTATGAAACCATTATTTATGTTTTCAAGTTTCAAACTTGAAAAACACAAATATTTACAACTTGGTAAAAAGCAATTCAGCAAATGAAAGTGTCCAGCAACCCTATAAATGTTCA
Organism: Saxidomus purpurata; assembly: GCA_022818135.1. Classification (NCBI taxonomy): domain Eukaryota; kingdom Metazoa; phylum Mollusca; class Bivalvia; order Venerida; family Veneridae; genus Saxidomus; species Saxidomus purpurata. Next base: position 44,984,254 of record JAFMSR010000008.1, on the reverse strand, counting down.
GAAAGTATATCTTTTTGGTTGCCGATGACACATTTTATGTACTCGAATGAATTATTTTTCTAAAAGTGAAATTTGACACGCATTTAGGTAGATATCGTGATTTAAATTATAATGAGTTTGTTTTAACCATTAAAATCGTGAAAACTATTTTGATTTACATTCTTAATTCAACTGTAAATCTAATTCTTAAAACTACCCACAATAAAACGTGTCATGAAAAATCAAGCTTATCATTTTAGATATTGTAATTAGATCGAGCATTTGTGTTCTCATTTTCGGACGCAAGTTTTAGTCATCAATGGAAATAGTTTCGTCCATATTTGAATAGTTTGTTAGTCACGTAAATGCGTACATTTAGATCGTTTCAATACATTTACATGGTACTTTTCTAATACATTTAAGAATGAAAGATAGATTTCATTTTGACATAAACAAACAGAAACAGAAGTTGGTGTCATTTGCATATAAAAAAAAATCGACATAACTGCTGTATTTTTATACTTTAAATCAAATAATTTTATAACATTACACGGACTTCGTTCTATACGTTACGGGCTCAAAATATCCTCATCTCTACTCTCTGAAGATGTCTAATAAGATGAAAATATCGCTTTCGTTGTTGTTAGAGTACCTGTTATCGGCCACGATTGTACTGCGTATGACGTCACTCCAGGTCAGCGATGCCGCTCGTAAGTTTCCGGAAATAGTATCGTCACTTTCCGTACAGGTATGTTATTTTGAGAACTTTATGGTGTTACTGACAGGTAACCAATCGGTATTTTTCGTCAACAATTTACAATTTGAATAAGCTGACGAATAATATTCTAATGTTAAAACGGAAAAATGTCAATCAATGGGACCTTTAACAAATATTATCTCATGTACTATTTTGGCGGTACCGATATTCCAATATATTTGAGTTGGTTTGATTTGAAAGGGATTTATCAAGGACCGTCCTAAAACTACATGTGTAGTTTATTTTCTGGATGAGTCCCCGGCATGTCTCCGATCAAACCTAGAAAAAAGAGTTTTGAAGCCGAAAAAGGAGAATTGACCTGCAACAATTTCCAGTCAGTATCAGCCATTTCCTGGTGAGATATCCACTGAGCATTCGTTAGCCTGTACTCTGGGGGTAGTGATTAACTCAGGCCTCGACCACGGCCGCAGCACATACAAGGCCTACTGGTGTCTCTCAGCTGGGATGTGCGATCGCCCCACTACAGGTGCTTAAGGCACCAGGTGCCATATCGCTCATCCTTGCACAGTGCCGGAAGTGAGTTTCACAAGAGGCCCTAGACAACTGAAACCCCTCTCTACGATAAACACTCATCCGGCACTGTTCGGGATACAGGCTAGACCCACAGGCAGTGGTGTTCTGCTTTACGTCCGCCTATACCAGTATCCAGTCTTGATCAATGTTCAAAGTCAAAACTAGTCGTCCGTGACCATCAGATCAGCCCTGAAACCCAGTCCCGAGCGACCACATCACACAGCAGGTGCTCCAGTAGTATCTCACGACAGAAGTTTGCTGTCTAACAGTGAATGAAAAGGTTTCCCAAGAGACTTTCTACATGCTGAGAAAGTATCTCTACATGCTGAGAATCGTTCGCATTCACTGCCGAGAGACTGGGTGAGCCCAATGTCAAAACTTACCAGGGCGGCCAAAACACAACTAGGCGTCGTTTAACTCCACCATTTACGCGGGCGGGCGAACCAACACTGTGTTAACTAGCACACCATCCGCTCCAGAGCTCCCAAAACTGGGCGGGCCAACAAAATTTAGCACACCATCCATTTCAGGTTTCCTGCTGCATGATGCGACCCCAAGAACTAGATCTGCCCCACACATGATGCGACTCTGTAGCCTAATCTGAAGAATAGGGGTACCAGCCCCTGCCCAAAAGCTTCCCGGAGCACACGTTGTCGGTAGCTCATCTTCCTTCTCCCCAGTTCCACTGGCTAAAGAGAAATTTAGAGTCCCAACAGTTGGTTACCCACGCGGCCAATTTGATCTAAATGTGAATGACCCAGTCCGAAACGTGGCAAGTAAGGATGCCTCCCCCGCAGCACAATCACTGTAAGGGAGGTCTTCTATCTTCTGAGGAGGAACCGTCTGGCGCCAGTATATTATCCACTGTCACCCGGCACTTGTCACAGGCGCACAGGGATTCTGGTAGAGTGGTGGACATCTCACACCGGAGATCTTCAGTGCTGCGCTGGTATTAACAAACGGCCCTTGTCAGAGTCACCCCTCGTCGTTAGCTGAGGCCCCGACAGTTACTAGGTCGATGTGCCGAAGTACAACTGGACCGAAGTCCTGCTGTGTGTCTTGATCTAGTTTCCGTCGAGACCCCACGCCTGCTCCACGACGTGCACGCCACGAGGGGCAAAGACCATTCCTATATGTTTTAAATCATCTTTCTTCTGGTACTTATTTTTCTTCTTAAAAAGTAATGACCTTTCTGTTTTGCTTTGCTTAGTTTCTATGTTAAACAAAATCGTCTTCACAACCATTTTGCCATTATATTCATATTTATCATATTGGAGAGGGCCGTTTACTGATGTTGCTATAAATCGTGGCCAAACCTATTTGTCAAATGTATTTGAATTGTTTCTATCCAAATGTTATAAGTGTATTTGTACATAGAACAATAAAATATTTTAAACCAAGCCACTTGATTCTGCTGGCGTAGTCTTACACGACCATCCAATATATATATATCTATATATATATATATATACGTGAAAAATACAAAAAAATGTGTGCCGGAAAAAAGTTAAATATATTAAAAGACAAAAACACAGTCCATGAGATAATTAAATTATTATTTTATATATATATATATGTGTGTCCGAAAGGCATGCAAGAAGAATATTCAAATGAAGGATGGGATAGGGAAGCAATATTTTATACACGCTAGAAGATGTATGTCACTGTACGTTTCGGAACTGTTGAAGGCCCGTTACATGTACGGTAGTTATACTGCTTTCCGGCAAGGTGTGACTGTAGCATAAGGTTTTTACCTCATTTTTTATAGAATTCAAAGATAAACTTAGGGATATAATCTCAGTAGCCATTTTGTTATTTATAAAGGTAAAGGTAAAGTGTTTGTTTATTATAGTGTCACCCCTATTTAAAGGGCCAGCCATTTCTGACTTATGAGACACCTTCTTTTTGAGCACATGTACCTCCCGAATCCTATTCTTTTAACGCCAGGCACCAGGCAGGTAGGCATACGGTAACCATTATCATTAATATATGTATTGAGTTTGATACCAATTTTTGAGTAGTGGTCGCTCTTTCGATTTTGGTAGCTACATCTACCAATTTTAGGCAGCTCTTGTCACTGCGTATTTGGTCACCAGTCAATCTAATTTACGAGATTCTTTGGCACATAATCTATGCTGAATTGTTCATAAATAGTTAAGAAATTAAACGTAAGCCAAATATATGCACAATGCATTAAGATAATGTCTGGATTTTTATAATTTTATAAAGTTTTGATATGGAATCTGGTACCTCAATGAATAGGCATTACATAACTAAAGTACTCTGATACAATATAACGCAATAACCTTCAACAGTCAAAATTAACAAAGTCTATTATAAATTGTATGTTGTTTAGTGTAACTATTAAGCACTTGGAAATTAATGAAATCAGTTAAGTCATAGTAGCAGTGTTCCAAAATGAAGTGAAAAGTAACTGTTAAAATCAGTGTCGTTTGACTTACATGGACTTACATGGACAAATAGCAGTGCAGGTATGTTTAAATGAAACAAACATCATTTTGTATCAATACCTTTGAGAATTGGGAGTAAGCTGAGCTCTGAATCTGACTCTAATATCTTTCAATGCATGACCAAGATACAGCCCGGACACGAATGTGTGCATATGAACAGGATTCCATTACCTTTAAACCTTTAGTGTGACCTTGACCTTGGTAGGGACGTTGGTCTTGCACGCGACATGTGGTCTTGATCTACTGAACATTTGTGCCCAGTTATTTAAAAAATCCTTCAATGTCTGACAAAGTTACAGTCCGAACACGAATGCGTGCATATATACTGTGCATATATACACGATTCCATTACCTTTAAACCTTAAGTTTGACCTTAACCTTTGAGGTAGGGACGTGGGTCTTAGACGTGACACATCGTCTTGATATGTTGTACATTTGTGCCAAGGTATTTACAAATCCTTAAATGCATGACAAAGTTACAGTCCCGACGCGAATGTGTGCATATAAACAGGATTCCATTACCTTTAAACCCTTTGTATGACCTTGACCTTGATAGGTAGGGACGTGAGTCTTGCACGCGACATGTCATCTTGATCTACTGAACATTTGTGCCCAGTTATTTCAAAAATCATTCAATGCCTAAGTTACAGTCCGAACACGAATGCGTGCATATATAGTGTTCATATATACACGATTCCATTACCTTTAAACTTTAAGTTTGACCTTAACCTTTGAGGTAGGGACGTGGGTCTTAGACGCGACTAATCGTCTTGATATGTTGCACATTTGTGCCAAGGTATTTACAAATCCTTAAATGCATGACAATGTTACAGTCCGGACACGAATGTGTGCATATAAACAGAATTCCATTACCTTTAAACCCTAAGTGTGACCTTGACCTTGATAAGCAGGAACGTGAGTCTTGCACGCGACACGTCGTTTGGATCTACTGAACATTTGTGCCAATTTATTTCAAAATCATTCAATGCATGACAAAGCTACAGCCCGGACACGAATAAATGCTGTGACAGACTGACGGACGAAATCACCAGACTGACTTTGTTAAGTTATCCCTTTGATTTTTCTTTGTTCCTTTTTAACCCCACAATACAATTATTTACAACCATTTTTAATCCCATTATCACGGAATTAACTTAAACAATCATACTTCATACTAAGTTGTACTCGAACCCCTTACCCCCGAATGTCTACTGGGCATGTACGGACAAAAATATAACGGTTTTATTAGTATTTACGCAACAATTTGATAGCCTTTCGTTGAGTATTTCCTCTGTTATGATGTGTTTAGAAGTTTAAATCAACTTACAGGGCACTGGATCCAACTTTTGATCATACTTTTATTTCAGAGCCACTATCATTTAGATATATAAGATTTTCCGGTAACTGGTCATAATCTAGATTCCAGTTTATTAGCAAATGTTTACGTTCTTCTTTTTCGTCTTTTATACTCTGTCTTGTGAAATGGAGACCGTCTTCGAACCAGTTAAAGGTTAGTCCTCGCTTACCTATAAACACAAAATGTAAATTAAAGCCGACCAATAAACACATATTTTATACTACAATTAAAGCCGACCTATAAACACATAATGTATACTATAATTAAAGCCGACCTATAAACACATCATGTATACTATAATTAAAGCCGACCTGAAAACACATAATTCATACTATAATAAAAGCATCCTGTTGCTATACTTAAATAACTCTAAATTGTGCTACTATATCATAAAGACTAAATTTAATTTCAATATTTTTATTTAAACAGCTCCAGTTTCCTCTGAAATTTGTTTTTGGTTAAATGATTAGAATCTCTGAAGGGGCCGATCCCAGGATTTCTCCCATAATGCTGCTAAACTTAATTTTATTGCCGAGAAGGAGATTTTTTGGTATGAGTGCCACCCCTTATTTCTATTCGATTTAAATTTTCCGTGCCAAATCACGGCTAATTCTGCCTTGTTAACTTTCTCCTTCAAAGGGTAAAAACAAGTGGACCAATGTGTACAAGGCCCTTTTTTGTTATAAATTATTGCTCTCAGACTGTCTGTTTACTTGAGTTTAAGTCTATTTTTTGGTATTTGAGATAGTAGATCAAAATTGAACGTTGTTATGACCTTCAGTGAAAAATTAGCCTATCAGCATGTTTGAGTATTTAATTATTTGTTATAATTTCTACTACGTGTATACAGCAGTTACCGGTATTTTGGAGGGTCCGTTGCGAGTGAAGTGTTATCTCACTGCAATGTGAGTGCACAATTTTCACTATTTCGACCACCTGTTTGATAAATGTAAGCATACAACAATGTATACATTCAACTCCCACGCAAGGGATTCACCTGATATGTTTGAGTATACTAAACGTAAAATGCAATAGTAATGATAGTATACTGGAACATTTTAATTTGATGATTTGTTCTAAAAGATGCTTATTTCAGACAGCTCGAAGAACTTTTGTTTCTCACCAAAACTGCCAAATATTAAACTGGTACTTATTGATGGATTCCAACGCATATTGCGTTATAGTTTGCTAGTGTACAATTTCAAACATACCACAAAACTTTACAGGAATTAATACTGAAACCTTTTATTTTAATGATTATATTTAAAATATATCAATTTCAGACAGTTTAGAGAACTTTTTCATCAAAATTGAACGCGAGCAGCTTTAAGGTATTACTCATAGTTTTTAAATACCTAAAGCTACATTTAGATTTAGGTTGTATCTCAGATGGAAAATTCAGATTTGTAAGGTACATGGACTAACCATGATCATAATATTAGCCAAGCTAAGCAACGACCTTATTGAAAAATACAGAAAGAAAAACATTACCTTTGAAATTCGGGTATAAAGTATACTCTTTATTGTGTCTCGTGTAGTATAAATACTCCATTTCCCACATCGAATCTTCCCTTCCAGTTCTTTTAAATGATTTATACCACTCTGCTGAGATATGGTTTGTGATTAGTGGAACAGAAATATTTTTTTTAATAATATTCTTGTACCAACTGAGGAACTGCAACCAATTCCGTTTATTTGGAGAAAATCCTGAGGTTCCTAACGTAGGATACAAAAATACCTTGTTTTTCAGTGGAACATTTAAACAACATTTTCCGTCACTATGTCTGATGCTCTTTCCTTGCAAGGTAAACCCGTTGATATCACGCTTATGACTATACTTCTTGTGAACAAGTTTTAAATATCTATAAAAATATGGAGACACTGTTAGATCATCTTCCAGAATCAAAGCAATTTCCGAAGAATCGGAGGAAGGATACCATGTCTGGAATTGAAAAATTAACAATTAAAATTGTCTTGCAGAAATCTTAAGAATGCAAATATAAAGTTTCTTTCGAGAAAAAACCTGCGTTTAAACTGAGTAGCGGTTTTGAATATTTATACCAACCGATTTTCCTTAAAAATATTAAGGGTTAAACGATTCGACATTTCCAGACTTAATATTACTGCCAACTTTCCTTGTCTGAGGGTTATCGGTTCAATTCCAACTACCGACCGTCTCTCTGCGTGAGGAAGTCGGCAGTTTTGTTGCAGGAATATGGGTTTAGTACTAGGACTTTTGCAAGGGTGATTAGGTGAACTTGAACATAACTAACGGCTGATGAAACAAGTGTTAACCCAAGCAGTGAAATAGTTTTTTTACGTACAAGTAGACAAGCTTCTTCATATACTGAAATTGATTGTCGATATTCTGAAGAATACATTAATTAAATGTTGCAAAAGAGGGGACATGTTTTCGATGAACTAACAACCGCGTTCTGGAAGAAACATTACATACTGAAAGCCATTGTCCTGTTATTCCCACGTGCACGGAATGAACTAAAACATGACATTTTCCTTTGCTGAATTTGAAATCCAAAGCAGCTTGTAAAGTCTCGTTGTGGACGAGATGTGACTTGGATCTATCCAGCCAAATTTCGAACACTATTCTGTCTTCCCCATAATAGGCGTGTTCCAATGACTCCAACAAACGCCGTAAAGACGATGGCCTATTATAGGTAATGATGATCACTCTCAGATCCACTGATTTCCAGTTTGTCCCATACCTGTCCATTAAAATACAACTTCCGTCATCTGTTTGACCTTGGGCCAAAATGATGTACGTAATGCATAGTGCCAGTGCCGATAAAACAAAAAGAAATGTTTTCATGTTCTTGATGGAAGCCATACTTTATTTACTTCCTGTAATGAATATGAACAACTTTAGTTTAATCGACTTAAGTGATCAAATATAAACTATAAACATGTTACATTTATTATAGTCATTGCCTTATTCTTTTAATGATTAAAATGAAATTTAAAAGTTCAATTTTCTATGTGAGCTTGAATAGCTGCTGCAGAACATGATAGGGCCACGATGGCCTTATATCGCTTACCTTGGTTCCATTTGATATTTAAACAAGGTAAGCGTTTTTACCCTAGAAAAAAAACTTAGAATGATTAAAGGAGAGGACCACTAGACAATGCTACATACCGAATATCTAATCTGTGGACCTTGTAATTATGTAGAAGATTTTCACAAATTTTCTATGTAAGTCAATACAGCAATACAAAATCATAACCCTCGGGGTATGCCCAATGTCGATCCCAGGGGCATTAGTAAAGCTATCTACGCTATTCAAAGTTTTTTTAAGAATTTCCATTTATCAATCCATGAAAAACAAGTGAGCCCTGGGACGGGCCAATTTTGACCCAGGGGCCATGATTTAAACAACCTTTGTGCAGGACCCTGATATGATGCTGCATACCAACTATCTAAGCTCTAGGCGTAAAGTATTTCCTAATAATCTGGGCAGGGTTAAAAAGGTATAATTTAAAGGTCCATTACTAAGACCAAATCGAATTTTCTTTTAAATGGTAACGGCGTCTTCTCAGAAGTAAACATTTGACAAACTGTATCGAATGTGACCAAATTGTGTTGAAAATTTAAGGTTAACAAAATAATTGATAAATTATAGTTTGCCATTTCAAAAACGAAAGTAGGTTTTTTAGTTTTCAAATTTATTTGTAATTTTCAAGAAGTCTCACAGAAAGAGGCTGTAAATAAGTTGTATTATAGTTGAAATAACTTTACTTCCAATGATGTGTAACGTATATCGTTAAGTGTTTACGATATGCATTAAAGCGAAAGTAGGCCAAAAAGACCACCCAGGTCAATCTAAGGAAAGACAAAAACATTCATTCGTTTTTCTGCAGCAGTATTTTAAACAGGGGAATACTTTACGGCCATTGTAAAGTTTCAGAAGTCAGTTTAAAATTGTATTTCTTTGTTACAATTCAAGATTTAAAAGAAAATTCGATTTGGTCTAATAGTAATGGACCTTTGAACAATCTAATCAAGATGTAACAAAAAGGAACATTTTATCAAATAGACAACAGTAAAATTCTTTAGTTCCTGTAAATGTCTACAAACCATAAGAGAATACGCAAGTAACAGACGGTTCCAGCGTTTACAATAATATCAAAATTAAAATCTGGAAGGTCCTTTCAAAAATACCATTATATTATTTAAACCAATCGGACAATTTTGATCATTCTACTTTGTTTCATTTTCAATTTCCGTCTAAACATTATGTGAAGTTACAGAAAATTGATCGAGTATTCATTGAGATATGACTAATTTAAGTAGGTCAGTACCTTTCGTCAGTAGAATAAAAAGTTGTCACATTTGTTTGAAATTTGGTACATGCGTATATCGTGCTCAACTGCGTTGCATGGTAACATTTTCATTCAAATGACGTCACGTGACGTCTTTTAACTACGCCATCTGGTGACAGAGTACCGGAAGCATACCGTCATTTGGCTATAGCTGTTATTTTGTCATTTGTGGACGGACTCTTATTTTTCAAAGTTGAAAACGTAGAGAAAAAACGTTAGAAACGTTGGGTTTTTTGCTCTATGTGTTTGTCATTTCAGAGAATAACAAAAAAAAGTCGACGGTGAAAGTATTTAATATTTCGACAATTTACTATTTTGATATCTAAAACTGAATAATTAAATAAGAATTGTATGTGTTCAGTAAGCGCTCTTGAATAATGTCATTGTAACGCGAAAAAGTGACGACGCTTCGTGGAATAGGTAAGTAAAGTCATCGTTTACGGAGTGAAAATGTCACTCAATTTTTTATACGTAACTTCTGAGACCTCCAGTATTTTAAAGGATGGATAAAGCAATTTCTCAATGATTCATTTATTACCTTTATATTCATGGCAAAACACTCTACCAGCATACTAATTTCTTGAGTGTTGTCTCACAGAAGCTGTTTTAAACGGTTTTTACAACTGTTCGAAAACATGTCTTTAAATGCTGCGAGTTAAAACCTATCCTGAAAACTCAGCAGAAGGCCCTTTACTAGCACCTAATGATTATAACCAATCGATCCACGAATACAAAATCTCCTTTTCAAAGGGTCATGTGTTATAGCTAAGGCAGATATGATGTTACCCATGCTTGATGCTCATACCTGCAAAAATGCGTACATCAAACCTGGCATTATGAGCAAGTAAAAGTACATTTCCACATTTTTCTAAAAGGTCGACGAAAATCCTTGATGCACAACCCGTATTGCAAATTTCGTGTAAATGTTTGAGCAACGTTGTTATTATCCTAGAAACGATCTCTTCGCAGTCAGGTTATTTACGTCGCTATAGTATTTGCTCTAAAAACATCTTAAAAACGTTTACATAATACTTTTTCCTCAAGTATGTCAAACCATTTATAAGGTCATGTTATGATAAAGAATTCAATGCTAACACATAGCAGTGTCAGAAATATTATATATCTTTGTGGAAGAACGACCGCTTCAAGTGTTCAAATCACGTCGTACCAAAGACGTGAAACTAGACAGGACAGCCGGTACATAAATCAAAGTAAAAACTGGCCTTCAATCTTTCAACGTACTGCTAACTTTATTTTGTATCATATAATCATTAAACATTAGAAAATGTAGCGTGCAATTAAAACTGCTTTCCGTTTGTGTGTTATTTTATCAAATAATTTATAAAACGGACAAGTACCCTGTTTCGTTTTCAAACGCATTCAAAACTAAATTTAACCATGGTAAATGGAGTTTTATTGTAGTACAATGGTGTACTGACTTGTTATCAGATACGAAGATCATAATTGTAATTATGTTTGTATACAGACTGCAGGATGATTTGTGCTCAAATACGAACGTTTAAATAATGATGTGTTTCTGCCCACAAATAGGGCAGTTATCAAATAATATATGACATTAAATACCGTTTCATACTTCAAAATATTTGATAAAAAATAATTTGTTTTATTGAAGATGGTGCAGGTGTTATACCACAAAAATCATATGAGTTGTAACTGAACATGTAATTCAAAATTGAGGAATTAAAAATTTAAAGTCACCTGTAAGTAGGATGATCAGGGATTTAAGGAACTGTTTGAAGTATCAGGGATTATCTCTGTTGATATTCATTTGTATTTATCATCAAATTTTAATAAAGTGAAATACCATCAAGTTTGTGCAGTTACAACTATTGTCAAAGTATTCGACTTTCGAACAAGATGTTTAGAATGTTTTCCTGTAATTGCCGCAACAACAAAAGAACTGCAATGATGGAAGGCATTCTAATTACAAATATCAAATAAAACCACCCAAAACATCTCTGTAATTTGAAACAAAATTAAAAGGAGATACTAATGAAGTTAGACGAGCTATTTGACAGAAGGACGGATGACAGACGCACGATGGGAAAGGTCACTGCATGCTCAGGGTGAACTAAAAATATTGAGGACAGTCAATTTATGCGAATATTATTCAGTGCCAACTCGCGAAAACCAACGATACACCTATATATAATTTACAATAGCGATTCTCACGAATAATAAAAGGTAACGGGCATATATGACTCAGTGAAATAATGTCGTACGTAACATCCTCATAAACGCAATCGTAAGTAAAGACTTGGTTATATCGACCTTGAGAAAATCAATTATTTGATCATATTGTTTTTGTGTTAAAAGAATACAGAGAATAGAAATTACCAGTGGCATAGTCCTGAACTGAACTTCGTCTCTCAAACGTCGTTCTTTTTAGCGTTCAAGTGGTATCATTCAAGAGTTACTTGTGAAAAATCTAGGACGAGGACGTCCTGTTTTAATTCAAATATCATGAAATATACACTGCCAAAATAACATAAACGTTTATCGTCCCGATTTTGAATTATTTTGAAAAAAAACGACAAAAAAAGCGTTGAAAAACGATGGTGTTTGAAACGTTCTTTCAATTGCTATAAGCGGAACCATGACATGCTTTGTGAAAAAAGAAAAATGTTTTTTACTTGGATTTATGGAACATTTTCTAATGACTTTGACATACTTCACATGAAAAAATATGTTAAATATTAATAAAACTATTTGAGAATGACTTCATGACGGGATGTTTCCGGTACGCTGCCTATAGAGAGCGTTGTAAAATGTCGCTACAAAATAAAAACGTAACTATGCGACGCAGATGGACACGATATATGCATGTTCCAATTTTTAAGTAAATGTGACAACTTTTAATTTTACCGACGAAAGGTACAGTCTTATCTTAAATTGTATAACGCTAATTTCAAAAGTCACAAAACGCAGAGTTACATGCATTTGATCGAAAATTGCCTGATATTTGCAAAGTTTTTAAACCAGTGGACAGAATGGCGTCAAATTATGCATAGTCACTTGAATAACACTGTGAACAACTTGTGAAGTTCCAACAAAATCGACCGAATAACTTGGTATTATTATGATACTCTCTATCGAAAATCCAAAACTGCGTTGTTTTATACACGAACATAATGGAAAATATGTCGGATATGCAGAATTGCAAAAACAAATCATCAAAACTAAGGAAAACAAAGCTTTATAACTTTAGGAAATATGTACACTCAACAGGTTTAGAAACGCAAAAGTGGCAAACTATTTATTTTAACAATGTTATCGTGTTTCAAATTTATTCAAATTTCATACACAACAAAAACAATATAAAATTGAATTCTTGTAAAAGTTTCAATAGTTCATCGCAAGAAATGACTTAAATAGAAATAAAAACAATAGCGTCATTCAAATAACATTGTTCAACAGGGGAAATCTTTGCGTTTCTAAACCTGTTGAGTGTAAGACATGTGGCAATTTTAAAGTAGCTGTCTCTGTTCAGTTTTGCCTGAACATCAGACACTTTTTCAGCTACTCTTGTGGGCCTTCTAGCGACGTTATAGAGCGGAGTTACAAAATTTAATTTGCCATGCACTAACACCTAATCAAACGATTTTCTTCAAACTTAACATAGTATTTACCGGAAAATGCAAAATTCATCACAATCACTTTTTGGAAACAACACAAAACGTTTTAATTACGGGCAAATATGCGTGTATGTTTCGCCGAGTGTATAAGACCATGTACCACAGAACACATGTACACAGTTTCACTAGATGTTACCTTTATAAGTGCAAAATGGTAATACTATTTACTTGAAATTGTATTAAAATTACAAAATTTACACTTTCAATCGTTTCAGTCTGTTTTGAATTCAAATATTTCTCCATTTTAAAATTAATGTTAAACCTAGATTAAAACAGTATGTTTTGCTAGTTATTAAAGAGGCAATCTTTACATTTTATATATCAAAATGTGGTACATTGTCACTTTTGAAAATGGCCGCCAAGATGGGCGCCAAATTGTTAAACATTATGTGTGTATATTGAATACCATTTGAAAATGGAGAAAATTTGAAACGAAAAGCAATTTGGAATATACATGTTTTGTAAAATGTAAAGTAAAACAAATAAGGACTTAAATATTCTCTTCAAGGGCAACAAAGAGTTTTGTACACGTTATAACGAAATAAATATTCATTCTCTTATATGTAACAGAACTTGACATCGATGGATATTCCAGCTGGTCACCAAGATGGCCGCCAAATTATTGACAATTTTGTCAATATATGTAGTATATCAATTCGACAGAAAGAAATATTTCACAGAGAAAAGAAATGTCATACATATGTTTTGTATACAATGTTTAGTCATTCAAATAGGATTTTTTATTTCCAGTTTTAAGGTGAAAACCTCTCTCATACAAGAAAAATGGAGATAATTCAACACTAAAACATACAAATTTTGTGAAATTTTATATCACAGAGAAATATTACATAGAGAAAAAAACCTCATACATATGTTTTGTAAACAATGTTTAGTCATTCAAAAAGGATTTTTGTATTCAATTTAAAGGTGAAAACCTCTCTCATACTAGTAAATTGGAGATAACACTAAAACATACACATTGTTGTGACATTAAATATACTTGTATTATTTTACCATTCTTATGATAGACACTATCATCTTCCAGTTGTTAATATCAAGAGAAGAGTTTTATGCCCATTATAACTAAACTATGATGCATTTTGAAATGCAGAAATATTGTTTATGGTATTTGTTCAAGATGGTTACTATGATTGCCACAACAATATCAAACATGTATGAATGCATGTATATTTGTGGAATCGTTCCACCATGAAGATATAGTTTACTGAATAGCAGTTTTTCAGGTATAATTTGAATTTTTTTAAATATTACATGCGCAATTAAATTAACTTGAGACAACATTTAAATTGTAATCATTATAAAATAAATAAGAATTTGGTTCCCTTTATAATATGAAATAAACGTCCACTTCTCATATGCAACAGTATCTATGATAAATTAATTATAATTAATTATTCAGCAACGTGTACATGTTTGTTAATTTCTATTAAAACTAATATATACTCTCATAAACACCTGATAGTGTAAACAATAATTATGTTTTAACATTACATATAATAACATTTGAGTTAATTTAACATAAATAATGTAACATTGTTCAACAGTTTTACAATCACATCGACAAGAAAATTATAAATAATGTTAAGCAAATTGTAAAGACTTCATATTAGCTCTCCTATACTCACTATATAATAATTGTATTACAATATGTTTAATTGTAGTTTTCGTTATTTATGTAAATTTCATACAATGGCACAGTTTTAGTAATTCAACAGTTTCACTCTTTTGATTGTGCACTAGAATGAAATTCGTAAGTAGGCGATCTCCAGTTAACTCAAGCAAACATTTTGACATTCATAATTGTGTCAATTTTAGTTTCCATATAAACAATATTACTGCATTTTGAAATACAAAGTGATTAAGTTCTAATGGGTATAAAACTTCTCTCTACACATTTACAACTAATCAATGATAGAGTTTATCATTAAAATGATAAGAAAAAAGGTAACTGTATCTTTTAGTGTTGAATTGTCGCACTTTTTCTACTTATAGGGAGGTTTTCATTAAATTGATTAAAGAATCTTATTTGATTAACTAAACATTTTTCTCAACATATATGTTAGAAATTGTTCTTAAGTAAAATATTTCTTGATGCTGTATTGATATTCTATATATAATTTACAAATTGGTCAACAAATTGTGACCATCAATGCAATCAAACTTGAAAGTCTACTGCCGTCCAGTTCTGTTACATCTAAAAGAATGAATATTTATTTAGTTATCACGTGTATGATTTAGTTAATATGGACAACTTAAATGATATTGTCTTTCATTAAAATGGTAAAATAAAACGTATGTAAAATTACACCCAAATTGTGTCTTTTGTGTTGAATTTCTAGTTTAAGAGGCCCTTTTGCCCTTAAATTGAATAGAAAGGGTATTATTGGCTTATATGAACATTTTATGAACATACATATCACAAATTGTTTTCCAGTTCACGTCTTGTCCATGCTGAAATGATACTTCATATATACACATAATTTTCAACAATTTGGCGGCCATCTTGGTGGCCATTTTGAATAGCAAAAATGTACGACATCTTTGGCAACTGCAACATCCAGTTTTGAAATCAGAGACTATAACGAATATTTTGATATATAAAACCTTTGTTTACAAACATAGACCGCTTCATGCCTTAATATCCAGTTTGGTTTGCAGCACTATATATACAATTAACGGGTTGATAGCGCCTATTACAGGCGGTCTCTATGTTGATTATTTGCGTTAAAATGAGGCATTTCTCGATATTATTTGTTCTTTAAAATTGTATTCATTTATCATTTAACGTCATTGAACAAATTATTTATGTTTGGAGAAAAAATCTGCCAGATATCGAAATTGCCCCTTTATGGAGTCATTACAGTGACTGATTGTAACTGTCTAAAAGTTTTCTTTTACTACATCAAAAGTAATAGAATTGATATTCGAAGATAAAACTAAATTTTCAAACATGCTTTTTTCAGATAATCCCATCTTAAATCAATTTATGGTGCATTTTGATTTGCATATATGCAAAACATTTTACAGGGTTTTGGTTACGCACTCTCGCCAGAGTTCCATATACGCAGACAAATAGCGGATAATGTTTATACCTACTTCTATACCACTTGAATTGGTAGAGTTATTACACATAAGTTTCGTACAAAAGTTTGTGTGAATATTAAATATTTTTACATTTGTTCATTCCCCGTATTTAGAGCAGTAATTCAGTATAGTAATAACGAAAGAGTCAAATAATTAACATTTCTCTTTTATTGAAAATACAAAGCCAACGGTTTATGTATCGCTTTAGATGCCTGTTCCGCTATTATACATATTTGCGTCAGGTACCATGTTTAAAGAAATACGCGGTATATATCGTTAGATAGATAGATTTATTTTAGTATATCACAGATGTACAAACATGGTTAAAACAAACATGATGCATACATATACAGATAATCAGATGTATACACAAGTTTATAAACCATGATATGCACATCAATACCAAGGATAACACAAAAAAGGGAAAAGTGATTCTCCCTTATTTCCATTGTGGTCCTTGACATTGATGGCACACCACGGAAAGGCACGATTATTTACTTCAAATGAATTAATGGCATCACATTTGTATTATATCACAGACCTAGGTTATTACAACATCAATATATGGATGAGATCAAAGTATTGTATAAAAAAAAAATCAGTTATATGAGCATCAATCAGTATTATGACACTAAAAGCACAGACTAGATTAAAAAGTAATATACCAAATATACCTATTCAAGCATTAAACTTAAAAATGCAAGGAGATCGTTATGAATGATAAGACACTAAAACAAAAATACAAAGAGATCGTTAAGAATGATAAGACATAATGTTAAAACTAGGACAAAAAATGAAGTTTGACGGCTTCCTTGAAATGCTTAAAAACTGTAATATTACGTATCAACTGTGGCAAGTTATTCCAAAGGACACACCCCTGATAAGCAAAAGACTTTTTACCAAATCCCTTCACCTTGGGAATACAAAAACACCCACTGTCATTAAAATTTAACATGGATGGGTCATCAGGATTGGGACACGAGGTTACCCTAAACCTTGTACGATGAGTGTGTAAGGAGTGTACAGGGTTAAAATGTTCACCCAGGTAATCTGGAGCTATGCCTGACTTAACTTTGAAAACATGACCCAAAATAATTTGGTTTACCCGTTTTTCAACTGGTAACCACTTTAAATACCTAAACTGGCCTGGACCAACATGAGACATAGAATCCATATTCAAGACGAATCTCACTAATTTATTTTGGGTCGTTTGAAGTCTATTTTTCAACAACTGTGTCAAACTTTGGTACCAGAAAGAACAGGCATAATCAAAGTGGCACTGGATGAGGGATGTAACCAATAGCTTTCTTGTATGTTGTGTTAGAAAATCACGCTTTCTATATAGGAACTTTAACCTAGCGTTGGCTTTACTAATTACTGACCTTGCCATAGGCTCACCAGACAGGCTTTGGTCCAAAGTGGCGCCAAGATATTTAACTGAATGGACAGCATCAATAATCTTGCCATTACATGAAATTTCCATACCGGAATGAGACCTTATTTTAGGTTTTGAGCCAAACAAAATGGACTCTGTTTTACCTAGATGCAAAGATAACTTGTTACAAATAAGCCATTCACTGACTGTTTCTAGTTCACTGGTTAACACAGTTTCAATCTGGTTTTTACTTTTACCTGTAACCAATATGCCAGAATCATCAGCATATAAAAGTAATTTATTTTTTATCACTGCCGACATGTCATTGACGTAGATTAAAAATAAAAGAGGACCAAGTATGGACCCTTGGGGGACACCACAAGTGATATTAGAGAAGGAAGATGATATACCAGATACAGCAACCAGTTGATGTCTATCACATAAGTATGACCTAAACCATCTGAGGGCATCTTCACTTAGCCCAAGGGCTCCAAGTTTCATCAATAGAATACTGTGATCAACAGTGTCAAAGGCCTTCTGGAGATCAAGCAGTACCATCCCTACCATATGACCCTTATCCATTTGGAATCTTATATAGTCAGATAAGTGTACAAGACATGTATCTGTCGAAAACCCGCGCCTGAACCCAGACTGAAAACTATATAATAATTTTTTTCAACCAGATACTTTTCAAGTTGATCATATACAATTTTTTCAAAAATTTTTGATACAATACTAAGAATTGACACCGGTCGATAATTACCAACCTCAGTCTTGTCATTCTTCTTAAACAAAGGAACAACACGGGCAGACTTTAAATCATCCGGTACTACGCCTTGAATAATGGACAAATTGACAATATGAGTGAGAGGACTAGCTATGATGGAGGCACTGTCCCGTACAAATCTAGCTGGTATTTGATCTAGACCAGTAGCTTTATTAGCACTGAGCTTATTTAAGTACTTTAAAACACTGTTTTCTGATACAACTGAAAAAGAATAACTATTAGGTTTAACACCTTTATCAGTATAGAAACAAGAGAGAAATAATTTTCCATATTTGTTATAACAGGATGGAAGTTTCTCAACAAGTTTAGAAGCAACAGAAGTATAAAATGCATTGAATGTTTCAGCTACTTTTAGCTTATCAAAACAGATTTCACCATCTAAGTTCAGTCCTATGTTATTAGAAGAACACTGACCTTTTTTTGAGGGGAGACCAAGACCTTTTAAAGTTTTCCACAAAGTTTTTGAGTATGACTTATTTTCTGTAAGTTTTTCAGTAAAGTATTTCTGTTTAGCGGTACGAACATGATTCTGAGCTTTGTTTCTTAATTCTTTGAAAATAACAAAATTTTCATCACATTTATTTTTCTTAAACTTATAAAAAGCTTTATCTCTGTCTTTTATAGATTGAAGAATTTCTGAATTAATCCATGGCTCAGTACGTTGTTTAATACGAACTTCTTTAACCGGAGCGATATTATTTATAACTGACATGAAAATTAATTTAAAATTGTTCCATGCATCTACAACAGTGTCACAAGTGATAACTGAACTCCAGTCTGTATTTAACAAACATTGCTGAAAATCTTCCTTATTATAGTTCTTCAATGACCGAAGTTTTACTGTATTATGTTTACCAATAAAAATTTTTGGAACCTTTCTGGTACAGAATATCATCTGGTGATCACTAATACAAACATCTATAACACCACTATGTGAAATTCTTTCACTGTCAGAAACTAATATCAAGTCAATTGTTGAACATGATGATGTTGAAATCCTGGTGTGCTCATTTATTAACTGGAATAAACTAAACATTTCCATAAAAGAACCCAAGCTTTTCATTAAAGCACACTTATATAAACTAGACACATTTGTATTAAAATCACCAAGTAAAATGTTTTCATACTCATTAAAATGACTTGTAGAAGAATAAACTGATTCTAAGAGTTCATAGAAATTTAACTGTTTAGGTGGTCTGTATATAACACCACAGATAATTGGCTTTGACTTCGGAAGTAAAAGTTCTATCCATGTCGCTTCTAAATCATCTTGATCGAGGTCATCCCGTCCATTGAAGGCAATATCACTTCGAACATATACACATACCCCTCCGCCTTGTCGATTTCTATCCTTGCGTCGAATGATGTAATTATCGATGTGTAACTCAGAGTCAAAAATCGTATGGTCAAGCCAAGTTTCCGATAAACAGATACATGCTGCATTGGTTTCTATGGATAATAAACGAACTTCATCTAATTTTGGGATAAGACTTCTAATATTCAGGTGAATGAAGTGAAGACCTCTGTTTTTGAAGCATTTAAAATTTACACTTTGTTCTGATGTAGAGTTCTGCATTACAGGCCCTGGACACGGGTGAATATCACCACACAATAAAAGGCATATAGGTAAAAAGTTCTCAGTATAGCTGGATTTATTTGATAAATGTTTCTACTTCTTATCTATTGCACTATAACTAGTCACAAAGTTCCCATAAAATGACACATGCCCCACAGAAATGACAGGATCGTCCGTATTATAAACATGGTGGGTGGGGTAATCTTCAAAAAAGTCAACGCCAAAAAAACACTCGCCGGAACGTATACTGCACAACAGGACTACCATCAGATACTTTATGAACTTCATTGTTGATATTTCTCAGGTTAAAAATTATAAAATCAGTTGTTAAAATCATTAAAACAAGTAATTTTCTTCGATTTTTTCCGGAAGTAAATAAACATGCCTATCCAGGTCTAACACCACGATATCGTTATATCTATGACACAATTTCTAACTGATTTATTGCATAGATTAAAATATTGTATCTTTTTCCAATATTGTAACTTTTGTTTTATTAGAGTTTAATTTACAGCTGCTCGCTATCAGTTGCCGTTGGGAAAAAAATAAAAATGACATACTAATACATAAATGTAAAACTAAAGGCTAGACTCAACAATAGAAGTAAAATTCTAGGCAGAAATTTGCAAAAATCGATTGAAAAGGCTGGTTACGGCACCGCTACACTATATGTTTACATTGGAATTTTAAAACGCTTTATTATTTGGTAGCGTATGATTTCAAATCTACAAATATACTTTACATGAATTTATACTGGAACTTTTTTTATGACTAAATGTTCTAACATAGGTTATTTTCATACAATTTGAAGAACTTTATTTTTGTTCCAAAATCAGAGCGCGAGCAGCTTGAAGTTGAATCTAGATATACACACGAAAAATAAATCTTCTTTATTTCCACAATAACTTATTTTAATATATACTAATTAAAGGTTTGAGCACGAAATTGAGTTGAGTATGAAAAAATGTTGATAAAAAGACAAGGCAAGTTCGTAGAAAATGACTTTATAATGACTTTACGAAATATCTCTGTAATTGAATGCTTCCAACATACATGAAGAAAGACTGTTAACAAATAGAACAATATTGAGGTAGTAAATTAAACAAGTACTCAAGTTTCGTTGTGTCGCGGGAAGTAAAGAGTACAAAGACCAAGGATGTTTTAATTTCTGCGGAGTTTATTTATGTGGCGTGTTCTTTGGGCATAAATTGATTTAATTTGGTAGATAATTTGTGAAAGTTGAAGTAAATACATGAAACTTCCGGTCTGTTGAATGTATCGTTGTTATCCCATAGTAGTACACAATTGAACGATATTTCACGACTCGCACAGCAATTCGTCAATTACAGATAAAATGTAAAACATAATACATATACAAAATGTATATTATTAATTTGAATTTGTATGTGTATATTTATGTAACACTGATACTGCTGCAAGTATGAGCATATGAGATAAGCCATGTGACCACTAGGCAAGTAAGACATGGATTTTAAACTCCGTGATATTTGTGGAATAGACTGTAAAATTAGGATTGTTTTTGCAAAACATTGAAGTGAACTGGGTTTATAGTGTTACTCAAATGCTGGCTAAAGTAAACATGCAAAAGTTAACATCTAATGAGAAGAAAAAAAATCACAATTTAGTCTGGTTCTGTGTCGTACTGGCATGCTACAATACGTCAGGAAAATCTCAATAATGGCCACGTCCAGTGGAGTTAAATAGTGAACTGTTTATATATTGAAAATGATAAAAGTATTGATCATTCAAAACTAATGTGTTTATTTGAAATTGTTTTTGACACAGTTTTATAAGGCGACAGATTATTTGAATGCTCAATCTGCGAACGTTGTAAACGTTTTGAAAGTTTGACAAGTAAGTGTACTACATTTCGGAAAAGTCACTATAAGAAGGCATTTCGGATATGACACATTTATTAATTTTTTTGGTAATTTTAGTCGCCGAAGTCGAACATAAAAATGTTCAAATTTAAAGCTGAAAAGGAACAAAAAAGCAGAAATAATGACGATTTGATATAACCACTGGGAAAAGGAGAATGTCCGAATACTGAAAACTTAAATAAGACCACAATAATTAGTTCCTTTATATAAACACCTGCTTACATAATAGCATACAGACTGAATATCCGAAATGTCAACGAATATCTACTACGTCCGAAAATACGGCTACTTTTTCTGTTGTTTATCTCTCGTTATAGTTTATTGGTCAATTAAATATTAATAGCTATTTATATTGGGCTTGTACAGACAAATAACATACTGAAAGTTGTTCTGAATGATCAACTCCTACAAGAAACCCTATTAACTCTATGGACAACATTTATTGTGTGGGCGCCGCCATTATTGAACTTTGCCTGACCCTTACCGTATGGGTAGGGGCAGGTAACACCAGACTAATTACCATTGTGTTCAAAAGATACATGTACTAAAAATAGCGGACATTTTGACCACACTGAACAAAAACTGGCTTCGACAATTCAACACAAACACACGAAGACAGGACAATAATGAGTAACGATAATAATAACATTGGTAAAATGTAGTAAACGTCAAAAGAAACACACTTCACAACAAAATAAACAAACTTCACAACCAGAATACTTTACGTTTGAATCACTGTATTGTTGTATGTCCAGTTTTTAAATACAAATGAAAATGATATCTCCCTAAATACATGTCCAATTTCACTCATAGTAAACCTTGATGTATTCCCTGAGTATACTTCAAAATCCCCTTGGTCGAAATCCCCTTGGTTCCAAAATGGCATAGTTGTCATAATCCCCTCAATGGATTTTACAAGTGGAAAGCATATATTGAATGAAAATCTTTTACAAACTGTTTTATTTGTCTCTAGTTTTACTTTACTATAGCGAATAATTCAAAAATGAATTATTGAAATTACAATGTAAAATGCATTGCGGGGATTATGACTACTATGCCATATTTGGACTGAGGAGATTTCGAGCAAGGAGATTTTGAGTGTCTCCCGTATTCACTTTCATCAGAGTACAATCGTCATCAACAGTCCAAAAGACGTTTTTACATTTGTAGGGTTGGTGGAATTATTCGTTTTGCTGAATTACTAATAAATAATATTTTAAGCAGACTTTATCATACATTATAGCCAGTGACAAAAATGTATAATCGTATTATATATCATTCATTAAATATATTGTCCGTTTTTATCACATTGATAAATTAATTTATATGTCTTGATAAATTAATTTATATGTCTCCTCGTTCACATCAAACGATATTGCATAATTTAGAATGGGCGCTCTGCATATTGTTATGTAATTTTCAAATGCAATTGATCAGCGATTACTATATTTGTGCAATATGCAATTATTTGATACCAGTTGCTGGCAGGATGTTACCAATTAACAACACATCATATCGCACCCTTTGTTGTGACTTATGCCGTTGGGCTAAATCCACTAAAATTCCTTCAACGTCTAGATATACGCTACTTATTTACCATGGCAACGTTGTCAACATGAAATTCAGATTTCAGTGTTCCGCACACATGTAAGTAACTTCTGATAGGATGGGGCATACTGTATCTACATGATTTTGGGAAATGAATTGGAATATAAATGCTAGCCATTCATATAGATCTAGAAAACAAATCTGTGTTTTAAATGATATCGTATGATCCTGTAATAAAAGATATTTTGTGACAAAAGTTTCAACCTGACATTCTCGTATAAGATGTGTTTCGGCGTGATTTTAGTTATACGAGAAAGTTTTGCACTAAGTCAAATCTTGATCCATATGAATAAGTTTATTCTAGATCTTCACATTAGAAACTTAAAGAAAATATTTACAAAGGCCGAATTTAAAATACACATTCTGTCTTTTTTACCGCGTATATACAATGTAATATTACACCGAACGTCATCAAAAGATTACTTTCAAGATATTTTTTAAGAAAACCCGTGACACACTAAGACATTGAAATAAGGAACAGTATATATTAAAAGGCTTGTTTTACGCTTGTTGTTTCGGGGCCGAAAAATAAGACTTTTACACTAGGCTGTTGCCAGGTGCTTGTTTTCACCTCGGATAAAAGAATGGCTAAAAACTACATATTTTACACAGATAACGGCAAAATATCAAATTGTTATTTCAAGTTATAGAGAATTAATAAAGTATCATCATGCTTGAATGTCAGGTCTTAACATCGTAGTCCTACAACAGCACCTATAATACATTCGTAGAGACTTTAATGTACATTAAATTTTGATCGAGAAAACATTAAGAAAATTATACTTTTTTCTTCGAAGAAACGGGCATAAATACAATTAGGACACCATTGTGACGCAACATCTTAATTTAATTCTTTGCAGACCCTGACGGCTGGCGAAATATATATTTTGAAAGAAGGGTAGTATTGGGAAAATTAAAACTCAAACAATTTTCCAACAAGATGCTGATATTAAGTGTCGAGATTTTGTTAAGATGGAGATGGACCTGCATACATGCTATACTGAAGGCCAAATGTTATTACCTTTAAATAATAATGTTATGAACATTTTGAATATTAAAATACACGAATGAAGTTTATATGCTTTGCCTAAGTACCTGAATTTTTCAATGAAGAGAGACGCATGTTTTTTACCTAGTGCTTAAGTCTCCATGCACCTTTTACTCACAACGAATTAAATATAGCGGGCCGTGTACAGTAAAGTATTCAACAATAGCACAATTTTAAGGTTCATATAAAGTGTTTGATATTATCCCCAACATAAATTGTGTCCTTTAATGGGGGGAGGGGGAGGGGTGTTATGAAAAAGTAAAAAGATCGTCGGCTCAGCTATTTTTGTTTAGGTTAATAATTGATTGTCTTAAATCAACATTTGGTGATTTATCGTCAATTACGGTGGCAATATGAGAAAGTTATGATAAATAATTAAATAAATGATATTCTTGAATAGTATTTCATGGTCCGAAGTGCCAAGTAATATTTTGTTATGACATTTTGATGGTCCGAAGTGTCTGTTAATGTAGTCCGAAGTGTCTATTAATGTGGTCCGACGTGTCTATAAAATGTAGTCCGAAGTGATGGTCTGAGGTGTCGATGGTCCGAAGTGGGTCGGCACCTTGACAATCCATGGAAGGCACTTTAATCTGAAATGACACCCCTGGACAAACCGTGTCAGTAGAACTCCCCTGTACAGGGACCCCATGGACAACCTACGGAAGGTATTTTTCTCTGAAATGACCTCGCTGGACAAGCCGTCTTACAAAATGCCCCCCCCGGACAACCTATGGAAGGCACTTTTCACTGAAGTGACGCCCTGGACAAATCGTATCTGGAGAGAACCCCCTGAACAAGCCGTCTTACAAAATGACCCCCGTGGACAACCTATGGAAGGCACTTTTCTCTTAAATGACCTCGCTGAACAAGCTGTCTTACAAAATCCCTCCCCTGGACAACATATGGAAGGCACTTTTCTCTTAAATGACCTCGCTGAACAAGCTGTCTTACACAATCCCTCCCCTGGACAACCTATCCTTTGAACACCTGTAACGTAATAAAACGTATACGCGGGTTAAGACAGGTTTGGCCTTCCATAGAAGTGACAGTGACCGTATGGAACACGTTTTGTCTGTATGAATTTAAAGGCTATGCCGACAGCTCCTGACTGTTGAAAACTCAGACGTCCGAGGCAAATGCTGACACTTTTAGACGACCTTGAAAATGACCTTGGACACAATTTTACCAGCTTTGAAAATTTTCATTTTACCAACGTTCGCGTACAGGCCCCTGTGGGATAGTGTTTTGAGCGCGTGCAAATATTTTTTCCATGCGCAGGTTAGCAGGCAGGGTGACCCCTGCGCGTGACCTCTGTAGGTGGGCCAATGGAAATTTTACTTTCATGTTACAGCTCAATCTATTTGCTGACGTATACAACACGCGCAGTAAACCGAAAGTAGCCAAAACGTGATGTACAGTGTTTACAAAAACGCATGCATGTCTGTCGAGTGTGTAACAAAATATGCCGGTGTCCAAAGGCTATGGAAGGCACTTTTCTCTTAAATGACCTCGCTGAACAAACTGTCTTACAAA
This sequence comes from Saxidomus purpurata, assembly GCA_022818135.1. Taxonomy (NCBI): domain Eukaryota; kingdom Metazoa; phylum Mollusca; class Bivalvia; order Venerida; family Veneridae; genus Saxidomus; species Saxidomus purpurata. Next base: position 44,958,229 of record JAFMSR010000008.1, on the reverse strand, counting down.
ATCCCTCCCCTGTACAACATATGGAAGGCATTTTTCACTGAAATGACCCCCTGGACAAACCGTATCTGAAGAGAACTCCTGGACAAGGACCCCTTGGACAACCTATGAAGGCATTTTTCTCTGAAATAACCCCCTCGACAAGCTGATTACAAAATGACCCCCTGGACAAACCGCGTCTAAATACCCCCTGGACGCACCCCTACCTATGAATGTCACTTTCTCTGAAATGACACTCCTGGACACCCCCACTAAACAGGGACCCCTTGGACAACCTATGGAAAGTACTTATCTCTGAAATGACCCCCTAGTCTTATCGTGTCTGACCCCCCCCCCCCGCCCCTCGCACCATTTTTCTCTGAAACAATCACCCTGGACAACCCCGTACCCCTGCTGGACAAAGCGTGTAACATAAAAATAAGGGCCTATTTTAGTAGCAAATTATACTATTTATATCTATCCAGATTCAGAGACAGACATTATTATACTTATGTGCATTGTTTGAATACAGTACCGGTATACACCAAAATGATTATTGTGGTTATTTGCTACAAGGTCTTTCAAATAGTATGGTCCGGAAACGAGCGTAATACGATAAATAAGCTGTCTCGTATCACGTGACAAACATCCGGGTACTCATAATTTTGGAAAAAGAAAGAAAATATTGGCACTTTTTATCTACGTATATCTCGATATTTTGCAAATCAAACTGACCAACAAAGTGATCCTTAATGTAATGTAAGTATTCCCTTATCGTAAAATGGTAGTACTTTGTCCCGATGTCTCTTTTTAGGTGGATTTTAGCATTGGAAAGGTAACTTGGTGCGAACGGCTTTGTTTACAAAATGGCTGAAAGCTGAAAACCGACCTAATTTTAGCGCTTCTTTCCTACTTGCATGGTGTTCATGGGATTGATGTAACATCTTTTTCTCATAGATTTAAGTCTAATGTACGTCTGTTATGTCTTAGATTTTCGTATTTCACCGTATTTTAATTTTCTGGGACGGTTAGATCCGTTCAAAATCTAAAAATGGCGTCAATGGTGATTTTTTTTCGCGATACGGTGATATTTTGTGCACAGGTTTTCACTATATATTTAGGGTCAAATGATGGAAAATTGCTAATTAAAATGTAAATTAAGAGTTATTTTTCAACGGATATGAATTAGATTTTTCGTTTTTTATTTGATAGCAATAATAACGTACAGTTTTGTAAGACCAGTACCGCTAGTCAAATTACCATCCATCGCTAAAACGCGCAAGACGGAATAGCATGGACCGTGTTTAACTCGCGTTAAAGATCAAAGTTAATTATATATAGAGGTTTTAATTTCACAGTTTTACAGAAAATTTCATCAGCTTTCCAATTATGCCATTTTTTTATTAAATGTGATATTTAAATGACACAATGACGGGCAGTTTTGCATACAATTATCGGACAAATACCAGTTTACTCGCTCGACGTGATAAATGCACGGTGTGATAAACGCTTCCAGGTAAAAATCGATAACCGAGACAAGATTATCAGTACGATAAGACATTTATAGAGGGCGTTTCCGGACCATACTATTTGAAAGACTTTGTTTGCTACAGCGAAAAATTAAACATTAAAAAAATAAAACGCCTTAAGCAAGCAGTGACTGATGCCGACTGTTTAAGCACAGCATTATAAAGGGGAGCGGTAGTGTAAATAATAAAGTGTCTGACGCTCATCCCGGACGTTGCGGGTTCGAGCCCCATTGTCATGACCGTACCTCTTCATATGACACCAGGACCTTTTCAAGGAAGTGGACTCGAAAGTGAATGTTACTATGCATTGTGTAGTGGACCTCTACGAATTATGTTAAAATCATGGCCCTTTGTATTATTGGCAATTGATATACAGGTGAGCAATATAGGGGCATATTGTCCCTCTTGTTTAGTAAACGATATGCGCAGTAGTTGGAACATGTATATCGAAAATTGATTTCATAACATATCGAGTGTTTACACAGCATGTTGCAGTATTCCATTAGTTAAATCTTTACTACAACATCTTGACTGTAAAACCATATTAAAATCAATTACTGCTTTTAAAGACCTACTTAAATTCTCAATCTTACGACAGTAACATTTTGTCTTACTGCTTTCTATAGAATTACTTATTTTTGTTACAACGCAAAAAGCAATTACATATATGTACATACCATCGACAATCAACAGAATTACGAACTGTTTTATTCTGCATTTGCTGAACCATTTGTTCGTGTGGAGTCTCTAAAATACACGAACAGTAACAGTAAAATGGCTCGACGATTAACAGACGTTGCGCGGAAACTTTTCAACAACAAGTTGTTTCTGATTGGCTGACTAAAAAGGGTAAAATTCTGTGATTGGATAGAGATAACGGTAAGCAATGTAACGATTTAGGCGGAACCACATATCGATTTTGTAGGTACCTACTTATTAATGCGAGGTATTACACTTTTACAGCCGAAGGGTCATAAGTCGATTTTAAGTTGGTAACTACTAATTATTTAGAAGGAACCTTTTAGAATATGTAGGTACTTACCAAATAATTAGTAGGTACCAACTATATAATAAGTAGGTACCTACTGAATGTAACTTTTGATCGTACGGCATACTAGCGTGCATTAAAACTTGCATTTTTTCCTTAATTCAGGTCAATTTAAAAAGGAAGGGTTATTGTTGGAATTGTCATTTCTAAAATAGTAAAATAAGCAGTTCTATGTACTTAATAATTAGGCAATAAATTGTTTTGACCTGACAGAAAATTTGTTTATTGCTTATTTCCTGTTTTTGGCTTTTTAAAGATATTATTATCCAATGGTGAAAATGGTTTTTATCACAAAAAAGCGCTTACTTCAAAATTTTACATGTGAATTTGTAGGCAAATTTAGCCATGTTTGATACCTTTGAACATTTTTTTTTGCGAAAAACTAATTCTCACTTAAGAGAATTATGTGAAAGTTGATAAGTTTTATCAAAATTGAATTATTTATTTAAGAAAGATATATAATAAAATGCAAATTTACCTTATGTTTTTATTTTGACAAAACTATTTATCTGTAAAACTAGCTATTTTTTCTCTCATTTGTTTTTTGAATGAAGTAAAGTATGTCTCTTTACGGGATGTAGTGTATACTTCCGTGGTCTCTTTGATTAAAATGAATCATTTGTTGGTGGAAGAGAAATTTTGTAGAATTTACTCAGACTGTAGCAAAAGTAACTTACTTGAGTAATTTATTCACAAAACAAACTTTACATAACTCAAGTCTTTACTCAGTTTGAAAGAGAACATGCACATTTGCATGGTATAACAATGACACTGTACTTACTACAGTGTGTTTTAAAATATGTAGATGCTATTGAAAAAACATAAGTTAAATTAATAATCGTTAACCTTTATCCTTTTTTAAATAAAAAGTTCTTAAGAAGAGTCTACTTCAAAATCCCCTCAGTAGAGATCCCCGTGGTCTAACAATGCCATAGTAGTCATAATCACTTCAATACATTTTACAAGGTATTCATAATCCCCTCAATGGATTGTACTTTTTGATGAGAAAGAAGTGTGAATAAATGTAAAATTTCAATAATATTAATTCTTTTCATTCATTTGCTAAAGTAAAGTAAAACTAGAGACAAATAAAAAAATTAAACATTTTAATCATTTAAATTATTATATATGTTCAATTTGCGTAGATTCTATTGAAAAACACAAGTAAAATTATTAATTTTCTTCATTTTTATCTCTTTTTTTTCTCAAAAAATAAGTTCTTAACTACTTAACCATGTACACCACCATTATTCAAATTGTTCCTAAATGTTACTGGTCACTTTAATCAAGTCTATAAAAGTTATTTTATTGGCTTAGGCAGATATGAAACCTTTGCTTCAATTTTCCCCTTATCAGTATATTATATAAGATTACATTACAAAGATATATCACAAGGACCATAAAGTACAGTAATCTTACTGTAATTAAATAGTAAAACCCAAGTAAGATAAACAAGATGGCCCTATATTGCTCACCTGGCTACCATTGGCTATTATACAAGGTCATCAATAGTAGAAAGAGTCAATTTTGACCATGGAAGATGTCAACCAGGCAATGATACATGCCAAATACCTAAGCTCTACCACCCCCCGCCCCTCCCCCCAACCAGAGTTCTGCATGAAACGGAATTCTTTGAACGATTTTGGTTGAGCTTTATGCAAGAAAAAATCCCTGCCAAGTTTCATCAACACATATTAGAATTAGTGAAGAAATTAAGATGCTAGAGTGTAAACACAGTAAAATATTGCATTTTTTTTCAAATCAAGAGCCATAACTCTGAAAGAACTAACCTAATCAAGCCCATTATTGAACTTATCCAAGATCTAACGGTCATTCACTTTCTCTGTAAACATGATAAGGATGAGTAAAAAATTGAAGGTGCTAGAGTGTATTGCAATTTATGTTAAATCAAGGACTGTTACTCTGGAACTAATCTGATCAAACCCATAAATAAACTCATTCGAATTCTTATGATCATACACATTCTCTGTAAATATGATAAGGATTAAAGAAGAAATGAAGGTGCTAGAGTGTAAACATAGTTAAATATTGAAATTTTTTGTTAAATCAAGGGCCATAACTCTAGAAGAACATATCCGATCAAACCCATAATTGAACTCACCTGAGATCTTATAATCACACACATTCTCTGTATATATGATTAGGATTTAAGAAGAACTAAAGGTGCTAGAGTGTACATAGACTAAAATATAGCAATTTGTGTTTACTTAATCAAGGGCCAAAACCTTGAAAGAACCAAGCCTATAATTGAACTCATCATAGATCTAACGGTCATTCACATTTTCTGTGAATATGATTAGGATAAGTAAAAAATTGAAGATGCTAGAGTGTAAACACAGTTTAATATTGCAATTTTTGTTAAATCAAGGGCCATAACTCTGGAAAAAACTTATCCGATCGGGCCCGTAATTGAACTCATCCAATATCTTATTGTTATACACATTCTCTGTAAATATCTTTAGAATTAGTGAAGAAAGGAAGGTCCTAGAGTGTAAACATAGTTCAATCTTGCATTATTTTGTTAAATCAGGGGCCATAATTTAGGAAGTACTGATAATAATCAGTCTATGATCGAACTAATCCGAGGTCTCGTGGCCATATACATTGCGTTCAAGTTCCATTATGATAGTTTCAAAATTGTAGATGCTAGAGTGTAAACAAACTAACGGACGGACGGACGGACGACAGACATTCAACGATACTTAAAGCTCACTTCGTGGTCAGGGTGAGCTAAAAAAAGTCATAGGGCAAATGTCAAATTCAAATTGTAGAACCATGTCATAAACTAAGGTTATTTATTATATGACCTAGTGGGACCCTTTCTTTACATACATATTGGCAGTATTTGTTCAATTTTATTTAAATGCTTCATATGAAACACTTTTTAGGAACACACTTGAGGATAAAACATTCGCATAGGAACTTTTCAAACCAATGATTATTAAATAAAAAGATTAAAAATCCCATTAGCACTTTGAATATTTAAGAAATAACATCCGTTCCAGCGGTGTTAGTCGTTTAATAAACAATGATTTGGAGTACTGATATGCAGTAATTAGCCACGAAGGCCAAAGGCCTGAGTGGTTTATAACTGCATATCAGTACGACAAATTATTGTTTATTAGACGATAACAACGCTGAAAAGGATGTTATTTCGATTCTAACATGACCAGACATTACAAAAAGTGAATGAATGCAAAGCTTTATTTTCTACGCGAACGCTCATTTAACGTCATGCGGCGCAATATGACGTCATGTTTACAGCATATCAGTTCCCGCGTTGTTTATGGTTTAATATAACATAATTTTTCTACTCTGTATATAGAGACAAAATCGCGAGTCATGTTAGAATAATTTACTTGTAACTCTTATACATACATTACTAAGAAAAGTACCTTACTGGCGAAATTGGCAGTAAATTGTTTGAAAACAAAATATTTTAAACATTACCTTTTATCAAAATAACGCTCATGCAGTATTTTCTTCAATGATATTGCAAAAAAAAGAAACACTTTCTGACAACGATTTTTCGTATGAAGATATGAATGACATGAGCAGCTCAACAGAGTGTGGTCCAAATAGATAATAACTATCATTATTCTATCAGTACATTCATCATTCTGTATACGAGTATTTTAAATACATATGGGACTTGAAAGAGGCACTCCTTACATCTTGCAGATTATATTCTCAAGACCTAGATTATGTGTTCAATAAACGTAAATGATAAATAAATACAATTTCAAAGAAGAACCTATGGCGAAAAATGCCTCATTTCACCACACTTAATCAACATAGAGCCATTCTGTAATAAATCGCATCCACACATTAATTGTACAACAACAACTCTACATAGATTATTGAATGGTTTACAATACTGTAGTATATTTGAAGCCGCTGAGTTTATCGATAATAACTGGATCTATTTGGTTAAGTTATAATACTTCAAAAGATTCTACTATTTATGTTTTTCGACATCATTTATAAGGTATGTCCCTTAAAAGCAACGCTCTACCCGACTGAACTAACCGTGACTGCCATATGCTGACTTTATATTATACATGTATATAAATCAAGTACTATATTTTGTTTATTTGAAATGTTCGGAAACCTAAAATTAGTTTTAGGGATTTAAACAGAATATGAATGACGGCCAGGTAAATAATGTCGCACAAAAATAAGTGAAAAATACACTTACCCTATAGTATCATCGTGACATGACAGTTTATATATCTCCTTGAAAATGAACGGAAGGTCTTACGGACGCACAGACACACGGACAAAACGACAGACGTACGTTTACTACTATAACCGCTGACAAGAGCATAAACTAGATAAATGTTGGCTCACAGCCTACAATTTCTCTGCATATCAAATGCTCTAAGCTCACTGCAACAGCAGGGAATAAAAATAAAATTGATTGTCAATAAATAACAAAACAAGAGCAGCTTTCTATAAATTTGCCCACAGTGACAACATTAACAAACAATTGTTCAGCTTGATGTAAAATATTGATGCACACGTCATCTAAATACACATTTGTGGTACGTTTGGTGACTATGTCAACTAGTTATGGTTCATGAAACGTTTGAAATTACATTTTTAGCAAAAACTCATATTTCATGCACCGACAGGTTCAAACGCGAAGCAGTAGAAGCTTTCTGTAGTGAATGTTTGGTTTAGAAATATTGTTTGTGCTTCATGCAGCACATCCTTTGAGTACCTAGCGTCATCAAATATGTAGAAAACATTAAACTTCTGTATTTAAAATACCATTTTCGAAAGGTACACTTGTATTTTTATCAAGCGTGTAATATATTAATCTGGTTTCTCTGAGTTCGTAAAAACAAAAATGATAGTTCAATGCAAAATGCCAGCCATTTGTTTTTGACAGCTCTACTTTAATTTTGAACTTTTTCACATATTTTAACGGAAATTGTTTGTTTCAATTTCACTACTCTGCTTTATACAGATTAGATCTTGAAGGTCCATTGCTAAGACCAAATCAAATTTTCTTTTTAATCCTGAATTGTAACAGGTGTCATCTCAAAATATGACACACTGCATTGAATACGACTATATTGTGTTGAAATTTTGAGTTTAACCAAAGAATTAATAAATTATATTTTGCATTTTCAAAAACGCAAGTAGGTTTTCCAGTTTTCAAAGATCTTTGTAATTTTCCAGTCAAAGTTGAAGACCAAAACATGACCATAATCTGTACAAAGTACTAAAAATCTGTCTTGTAGAAATGAAGAGCAAACATTGTCCGATACAATAATCTACACAGACAAAAATCTGGTTCATTACGATTCTATACAGAAAATAAAATACTTTCCGTACAGATTTTACGTCAGGTTCTGTGACTGTGTCTACTCTGTACAGAAAACAGAAATTCTGTATGCATTCTGCCCAGAAATTTTTGTACAGGTAAGATGAACGGACTTGTTTGGTTATGCTGTTTACGCCGGCGGGGTACTTCTTTACTCCGGTAGCACTTGATAGAAAACGGCTGGTGACATGTCAAAGGACTACTCTCTGGAATGTTTTATTGTCACATGGCGGTACAGGCTAATCGGGGCAAACGCCGATTTTGTCAATAAGCGTACCCCGCTGCGGACGAATACAAAAAAAGCAGAAAAGTTCAGGTACGCTGTTTGGAATCAGAGAGTCTGAACGGAATATACTAAAATTTGCATATTTTGATTAGTTTTCTCATCGTCATTTTCAATACATCGTAATTATATTTTTGTGAGAGTAGCCGCAGTGACCAACAAACGTGACTCCGAGGACGCCATTTTTGTAGCCGCTTTTACTTGGTTGGTTCTAGGGCACTAACCCGTACTAACTAGCTAGCTTAGCCGGTCACATGGTGGCTAAAGTTAAGTCACGTGAGCGGTATAATCCGATCATTTAATCGGCGTACGCCAGATGGTATCAAATCAAGTCCACCTCATGTGTATAATGCAACTGAAGTGAGACAGATAGTTCAGTAAAAATTTAATCTGACAAACGGTTGATAAGTTAACACATACAAGCAACATGTAACAACAAACGTGTCCTTCTGAAAGTATTTCAATCTTGGAAAAATAAGTATACTAATAAATTTCTTGATATACCGACCTTTAGCTATAATTATATGTGTAAAATATGTAATAACACTATAACTGCTAAAGATACTTCTTTTTAATGAGTTATTTAAAAAGTGATTGTTTATCACATTTAATGAATCAATAATAATGAATAAAATTATTTGATATACAATGAAGAACTAAACTAGTCTAGAAAAACACACGAGCACATACAAAAAACGATGAGAATTATGTCAAATATTATGCGGATCTACTTTTCTGTGGCGTTATGATAGGCCGCAAAATAATTGTCACGCTCATGCCGTGCATATATAACGTAGCGATATCGTCAAAACGAACCCGCTAATATTTTAACAGATTTTAACAGATTTTCTTATGTTGCATTTCACAAGTGAGTTACTATAACATTTCATATTTTGATATATCATTTTGGAGAAGTCAACAGGAAACTGTGAACGAGCTGCTCGCTGATGCTTTCAGATTTTGGTAAAAAAGTCGTTCGAAATGTCTAAAATTAACATATTACAAAACGAATTCTAGTATAAAATGTGCTATTTTTGCCCATTTTGCCGGTGTTTTGACAGGAGAAAAAACGAGTGTTAACGGGGAGATTCACGCGCCGTTATAACCCTTTTTTATTTATGCGCAGTACAGGGCCATTATAAACAATAGACCTCTCTCCAAAGTCTTCATGTTCGGCGTCAGCAGTGCCGGGCTTAAAACACGATGGTGACGTCATGAATATGACATAAAAAACGGACGTTGTCCCGCGCAATTTTGAACATTATGATTCTTTGTGCTATTTATGCTAGAATAGCGCTAACGAACGTTTTTTCGTGTTGTAACACCTGCAGAAACCCTCGGGATTCTGCAGATATTATAACACGAAAAAACGTGCTTTAACCCTACATCATCAGATATACAGGTTTCAGTATAAATTCTTTATTAACGTACAGTGAACAAATCTGCTATATGAGTTTGCGAGTATACTCTCAAAGGCCAAATCTACCAAATTTCTTACATACGTTTAAGGTTAAACAAATGTGAAGTCGTTGTATTCAAGAGAAATGTTCGTATTCTGCAGTTAGTTTTGTTGATTATTGAAGACGCTCTCTTCCTATGCAACGGAGATAATTTAAAATAAAGAAATTTAAAAATCCGTTATGTCATGAAGTATTATACCGAAGTGCATTTTTTGTAAGTATTGGTATCTTAGGGGTCTTATCTGTTACTTACTATAGAATAGCCATGGCGATTTTCTTGAAAATGATGTCACTTAAATGGTGTCTTTGCAGAGACTTAGGTATGCACCTGCAGCTTTGCTTGAACAAAACTACATATGTGTCTTTTTGTTTGTTCTTTCTCTAAATGCAGATAATCTTAAATATATAATGTCCCAAGTCCTTCTTATATACTGACGTCAAAAAGAAACGCTCCCTTGAAAATATGTTATAACTTTTTAATGGGCTCAAAGATTTTGAGTGTATTGAGTCTTGCATAACGACCACCTGTTATCCACCCATTGATACAAAGAAAAGTAGCTTCAGCTAATCGAGCGTATCAAAATATGGTTCAGCTCACCTTTTACTCGTGCATCTCGTGTACTTTCAACACATTGCTTTATCGCATAAAAATTGCATATGAGTATTCAACAGATGATTTACCAATAAGAAATAAAAAAAAGTTTAAAAAAATGTTGAAAATAAAACATGCCAAGGCTAAGTAATGAAAATCAAGCATGGATATAAGGCATGTTGGAATGTGGGCGTACTCAAAATCATGTGGCTGGACAATTAAATGTGTAACGTTCGACAATTGCATGCTTTGTTCAACGTGTTATGCCACAGGGAATTTGACAGACCTCGCTAAGGTACGCCTCGTGTAACGTATGTACGTCAGGATGATTACATCCGTTAACGTCACTTACGCAACCGATTCTCCACGGTATAATCGACGTATTCCGTGAGTGTGGGCTATTGTGGACGGACAATAAGCCAAATCACCGATCGAAACCGTATAAGAGAGCACGGGATTAGCTGTCGGAGACCTTGTCGTGACATGGTGCTGATTAATCATCAACGTCGGGAACGTCGGCAGTGGGCCTTGAACACCCAGGGGCGAAATTGGTTAATATCGTGATTACTTCTCATTATTGACAATTTTATTCAGTATTATTTCATTGTTGTCTTTTCTAAATGATTTGGTCTTGATCAAATTATACTTATTGAAATATGTCTTAAAACTGACTAGTGAAACGTTTCTTTTTGACGTCAGTGTATTTACTGTATGCGGTACTATGAAACCGGAGTACTCAGCACGTTTTTAAAATATATTTTTGTAACGGTTGGTTCGATTCCCCGACGGGAAGTATCATTTTCTGTGGCTAAGATTGAGAATGACCACAATTTAGATAGCAGACTTTAATTAAGTCGCAGAATAACAGCAACATTGACTGCTGTGTATGGGACTATGTAAGTCCCGCCTTATGATAGAATAATTGAATTTATGTTGATACTTTACTGTATCTCCTACACACCTCAAGGTGGATTTTAACAAAACTTGCCAGAAACCATCTGTATATGAAGTCTGGTCGTGCATGTAATGATTTAGGGTCATAGGGACCTGTTAATAGAAAATCTCGGCCTCGCTTTATCTTCTAAACTTCTTACTTCATTGTGATAACATTAGACAGGAATTATTGCTACGAAGTCTAGCTACCTATCTATACTCGAAATTGCACCAATCATCCTTTTAGCTCATTTGGCACAAAGTGCCAGAGTGAGCTACTGGGGTCGCTCACCGTCCGTCGTACGTACACATATGCCTTCATACGACATCTCCTCTGAAACCACTAAGTCAATGATGCTGAAACTTGGCAGGGATATTTCTTGCATGAAGCCCTATTATAGTTGTTCAAATAATTTTATTCCATAGAGAACTCTGGTTGCCATGGCAACGGAAAGGAAACACTTTAAAAATCTTCTTCTAAAGAACAGGAAGGCCAAGAGCTTAGATATTTTGCATGTGACATTGCCATGTAAATTTCTACTTAGATTGTTCAAATTATGATACCCAGATGAAAATTGACCCAGCCCTGGGGTCATATATTTTTGCATATGCTTATAGGAACAACTTTTAAAATCTGCTTCTCTTAACTACAAGGCTTAGAGTTTAGATATTTAGCATGTAGAATTGTCTAGTAGACCTCTACCAAAATTGTTCAAATCATGATCCCCAAAAGTGACCCTGCCCGGGGTATCACTTAATTTTGCATAGGCTTATATTAGAAAATCTTTAAAAAATATTCGTATCTGAAACCATACGGCTTAGTTAAGGTAGTTGGTTAATGTGATAATATGCGTTTATGTCAATGCTTTTATAGAACTACTTGAGTAATATATTCTATTCTTAAACCGTTTTTTGACTTCGCAACCTTTAAGATTAAACTTATTTCACTAGTCTAAAACTGTTAATCTTTCCATTTCTAAGCATAAAATTGCCAAACATACGAACGGCTAAATTATTTTGAATATTAGCATAGCAGAGTAATAAATAATATAATGAAGTTTTATAGGCATCATCATTAAAAGAGAAATCATTATTTTGTACAAAACAAAGCAACAACATTATACCACCTATTTTATAAATGATTCAAGGCTGTCGTCAAAAGCTTGCCACCAGGGTACTTCATTCTTTGGTGCCATTGCACCAGTAAAAAGAGAGGTAAAGCATTGATCTTTGTACGTGGCAATATTTTCGGCTTTATCTTGTTCCCATTGACGAAACATTTCGCGTATTTTTGTCGCGTCAGGACAATACCCTGTGTCAGCACTCCAGTCATCCATGACAGATGTTTGAAAATCCAAGCAATCATTGAAGCCTTTCAAGCGAGCACATCTTTCCACCCAATGTTGTACACTCGCTTCCATCTCCTTGGCAGACTTCGGTTCGTGCGGTAGCTGCTCGAATATGTATCTACAACGACAGAAGTCAAATAATGCAGTCTGCACATGCATCATTACAGAGACTATTTAAAAGGACATACCATATAACTGATGCCAAACTAAATAACCTCAAAATATAAATAATAGAATCTTTGGATGTTTTATAACTTAACCTGAAAGTTTCAGCTATGCATTCCCAGTAATTACCGATAAAATCAGCGGTTTAAAATACAACCGTAATTGAGAGAGAGCAGCTTTAAAGGGACACTCACTACAATTTGGCAGATTATATTTTCGAACCATAGATTATGTGTTCAATGAACGTAAAATAATAAATAAATACGAAAAATGCCTCATCATACCACAATTAATCAATATAGAGGCTTTCTGTAATAAATCGCATCCACCCATTAAAGAGGCACTCCCTACATCTCGCAAATTATATTCTCGAAACATAGATAATATGTTCAATGAATGTAAATTGATAAATAAATACAATTTCAAAAAAGACCCTATGGCTAAAAATGTCTCATTTTACTACAATTTATCAGTATAGAGGCTTGTGTAACAACAACTCTACATAGATTATTGCACGGTACTGTAGTGTATTTTTAATCATTTATTTTATCAATAATGACTGGGAATGCATAGCTGAAACTTTTAGGATAAGCTATAATACTTCAAATGATTATATTATTTATGTTTTTGAGGTTATTTAGTTTGACATCAGTTATATGGAATGTCCCATTTAAATATGATTTCTGTTTACTCGGCCTCAACTAGAAGTATAATGGGATTGAAGTACTTTTCAATGTATGATATATTACTGAAATGTACAAATGCTAATAAACTTACTTGAAAGCCCACAGAGCCTGAGATTCAAACATAGTAAACGAGTAGTATTGGTCTTGCGTCCCTAGGTAGAGCACCTTGTTGTTGCCGCCCCCAAGCCAGACGGTTCCCTTGTACAAATTGCCGGGATACACTGTGCATGAGGATTTCAGTCGTAAATTATCTTCCATGAAAGGAAAGGCATAGAGATATCCAGTGCACATTACCACGCAGTCAATTTCTGCTGATGAACCGTCTTTGAAATAGGCTCTTTTTCCGTTGAATTTCTGCAACAGGGGTCGTTCCTCTATTCCTTTTGGAAATTCGAACCCCATTGGTTCTGTTCGCCATGTGCATATTACACTTTTAGAGCCAAATTTCATACACTGCAATGCAATATCTTCGGCTGAATAACTGGCGCCTATCACTAAGAGACGTTGACCGGAGAACTCATTAGCATCTCTAAAGTTGTGGGAATGCAAGATTCGCCCTTCGAATGTTTCGATTCCAGGAAAGGAGGGAACGTTTGGTGTGTTGAAGATACCAACAGCTACGATCACATGACTGTATATATCGCAAGATGATTTATCTCTTATTAAGTCGGTAACCCATACTGTAAAGGTGTCTGTTGAGTCGTCGTACCGCACGTGTCTCACCACTGTATTGAATTTTATATGCTTTCTTAGATCTACTTTGCTTTTTCGAGTCCACTTTCCTAGAACACAGTGAACAAAGTAAATATCGTGCAAGCAGTACAATTGGTGAAGCTTGCAATAAATGATTTGTTAATTGTCCAGATAATTAATCATATACTTCTGAATATACAGCAAAACACACCGGGGTGTTATATTGTAACGCAAATGTTTTTAGGAGAGCATTTCTGGAAGAGAACAAAACCTTACCTTCAAGATAATCTCGCAGTACTTGTCGTGGTAGATATGATGGTATATTTTTACCAAAATGTTCCTCAAATGTATAATCCGGAAATTCTACGAATTCTTTAGGAGCATTTGACCACAAATGCTTGTACATTCCAGGATGACAAAGTTCGCCAAACTCATCCGTACCTTATTGATATAAATATACAAATATAAGTGGCCAAAAAGGACCAGTATCGTTTTTTCTGGTCCGACTGGACTGTTTTGGGTTAGTTTTGTGAAAATCTTTTGAAATGTTAACAAGGTAAAACTAACTGAGTTCACTGTGACCCTGACCCACTCCCCCCCCCCCCCCCCCAAAAAAAAAAACAACAGTAGGGATCGTCTACTCAGTAAGACCAATTACGTTTGAAGACTGTGGGTGATGTAGATAATCCAGAATCGAAAACAAAAACATTCAAATTTCGGTTCACTGTAACCTTGACGTTTGACCAACTAATGCAAAACTCGATAGGGATCATCTACATGTTACAAGGGTCCTTTTGAGCAAGTTTGAAGACAGTTAAAAGAAAACTGTGACCTGTACAGTGTTATCAAGGAAACGGAGGTCACTACATACGTTGACGGTTGACACTAAAAATAAAAAGGATTATGTGCATGTTGCAAGGAACCAGTTTGATGAAAGTTGATTGAAAATCGAGAACTGAAGAGTATAATAAAGGAATTGCTATCAACGGTCACTATGACCTTGACCAACTGACCCCAAAAACAATATGGAACATTGAAAAGGTGCAGGAATCCTTATCTGTAAGTTTCGTTAAATTCAATTGAAAATTGCGATCTGTAGAGCGTTATCAAGATAAAGTTTACAGACAGACGGACGACGGACATACCACCATGGCATAAGCTCTGCTTGATATCCGCAAAGCTAGAAACAACTCTGTTGTTTTCAGATAAAGTTTTAAAAAGCAAAGACATTTGTGTATTTACTCGATACCTACCTGTTTTCCAAGAGAAGTTCCATAGACCGCCCCAAGTGCTTTGTTTCTCGTAGCAGACGACATCAAAGTCACTTCCACCCTCCATGTTGCCAAAGTGATACAGAGCCGACATTCCACAAGGACCAGCGCCTATCACACATATCCTTTTATTATTTGGCATGGCTTGAAGGTGTATATGACAACGACAAATCAGATTTTTAAAGATTTATCTGTGATCGCCGTACTCTCGTTTTTCCGCCGAAAACGGTTTGTCTCACGACTATCTATAAATAAAAATAAGGTGATCTTAAGTTCAACAAATACCTAAAGAACACTCGCAAGTATTACTACTAAAAAATCAAAACAAGCCTTGTTGTCAGGAAAGTTACATGTAAACAATTTTATGTAACAGAAAAATAAGATAAAGATTACATCAACTTAGTTATTGACCATCATGCACAAACAACTTTATTCAGCAATTTTACCCGAGAGTCGTTTAATGTATTGCAAAAGATACGGACTTGCAGTCATTAACACGTATTCCTGTCATGCCTATGCATCTGTAAATTAAAGGTACATACCCTTTAACTGAAGCCAAACTAAATTACCTTCAAAACACAAATAATAGAATTGATGTTGTACAATTAATGGGTTGATGCGATTTATTACTGAATGCCTTCATATTGATAAATTTTGGAAAAATGAGGCATTATTCGCCATAGGTTCTTCTTTGAAATTGTATTTATTAATCATTTTATGTTCATTGAACACACAATCTATGTTTTGTGAAAATAATCTGCTAGACGTAGGGAGTGCCCCTTTAGATAGATAGATACAATTTCACATGTATAATATTTAAGGTTATAATGTTAAACCAGTGCAGTCACATGGCCTAGTCTAGTTACTTTCTGTGCCATTCCTGTAAATTTATCCGCCATTAAAGCTACTCTCAAATTTTGGTGAAAACAATGAAGTTTTTTCAATCTGTACGAAAATAATATATTTTAGAACATAAAATAGTTCCAGTATATTCCAGTATCTGCAAATTTAAAATAATACGCTACAATGTATAAGACCTGACCAGTGTAACTGTAAACGTACATGTACTGTATTTGAACAATGTATTGGGGGGAATATCTCAAGTTAAAACAACAATACAATATTATGTCAAATTAAGTTGTTTACGATGGATAAATGCAAATGTAGACAATTCATGGTAATTTCGTGGGTGTCTCCGGACCATGCATGTTTAACAATTATTACTTGCAGTAACTAGTGCGTTTGTTAAGTTTTTTGCACATCATTCGTTCATCTAAGGGCCGTCTGTTTTATTTGGAGTCATTAGCGGATGTTGGTTGGGTATATTCTGTCACCAAGCGAAACACATTCATCAAGAAGGGGAATTCTTGTTCTCCAATTTTTGTCATGAGGTTAAACTGGTACTTTTAAGATGATGGTGGTGATGATCTTTATGGTGATGAATGTTGATAGTATAACAATGATGATATAGCTGACGACGACGATGTTTATGATGATAATGATTATTATTATTAGCCAGGTTTTTTCTGTCACCTGGTTATTAGAATGGCGTTTTCGTGTCTCGGGCGGGCGGGTGGTCGTCAAACATTTGGTTTCCACTCAATAACTTTAATTGAGGACCAATTGCAATGAATCTTGGTGCGTATGTAACTTGCGTGGAGAGGATGTTTGCGATTGCATTAAGGGTCACTAGGCTCAAGGTCAATGTCACAGTTACTAATCAAAGCGCTGTGAGCGCTTAAAGCCTGGGGCTATAGGTTAACTCCCCGAAAAACAACTTTTGACCTACGTGTTTTGCGCTGAACCTTACCTAAAGCGCGGGTCGAAATGTGCAGAGGACGAAATTCAATATATGACACAGAATGAATGATTCACAAATATATGGGTGGCAGGGAAGTTTGTTTTATTATAAAACGTACGTTAATTGAAAAATAATCACATAGTCAACATTATAAATTGTTTAAACCAATAAAAATAATTCGATCTGCGCTTTGTACAACTTCAAGCGATATGATCTGATGATGTGGATCGAAAATTATTGTGTACCAAGGACAAGACCTTGAAACAGAAATAAACAAAGCAATACCAGCAATGAAATATAAATACAGTACTGTACAATGTGTATAACAGAGAAAACCAAAAATGATTCTGGGTTACCTTGTAGTTGTAATCGGTGAAACCGTTCACTGGGCCTTGACATGCAGCGTCCTTGATAAATGGCGGGTCATTTTGATCATTTTGAGTTCCTTCTCGGGAATGTACGTAAATTATATCTTTTTTAGAGAAATTTATTTTTAGGTAAATATATATGTAATCGTTCGTAAATAACAAAGTTGTCAATGAAATAACATCAGAAATTTGAAATTCAAACTACAAACTCTTATATCGAGCTCCGCAAGTTTCCGTAAAAATCCGTGAATATCCGTACTTTTCCGTGATATGCATATGATAATATTCCGTAATCAGCTAACAGCGCATTAATTTCTAAAACAGAAAAAAATGTGTAATGCAGCCCGTAAGCTATATACCTTTCTGCAATCGTTTGAAGTTGTATGTACTCTTTTTATTTGTAATATGTTCTTATCATATGCGACATTCGCACAGAAGATTGATCTTGTCTGTCTTGCACTACTTTCGCATAGCGCATGTTTACAGTTGTTATTCGCACATAGCACAGTTAAATTGTCTGCAGTGTTTGAAATGTTGTATGCTTACTTAGCCAAAAATAGAGAAATGGTTTCCGCTCAATAACTTAGGAGATACCAATTGCAATGAATCTTGGTATGAATGTAGCTTGCGTGGAGAGGAAGTTTACGATTGCATCAAGGGTCACAAGGCTGAAGGTCAAGGTAACTGTTACTAAAAATAGAAAAATGGTTTCCGCTCAATAACTCGATTGAGGAGTTACCAATTGCAATTAAACTTTGTGTGTAGGTAGCTTGTGTAGAGAGGAAGCTTGGAATTGCATTTTAAGTCACTAGGATCAAAATCAAGGTCACTGTTATTAAAAAGAAAAATTATTTTCGATCAATAACTCTGGTTAGGAGTGACGAATTACAATGAAAATCAGTGTCACACAGTGTAGGTAGCTTGCGTGGAGATTTGAATTTCATTTGATGTAACTAGGGTCTGGGTCAAGGTCACTGTTATTGAAAATGTTTTTAATTTCTAAAATTGTTCTAAATTTGTTCTAAAATATCTACATATTGGGGGTCAAGGTCATTGTTACTAAAAAGATTTTTTAAATTCTAAAATTGTTCTGAGAAAAGTAAATAACAGAATATTTTAGGGGGGGTTAAGGTTACTGTAATTACATATATAATTTTTTTTATATTAAACAACTAACTGTTTTTTGAGGGGGGGGGGGGTCAACGCCACTGTATTATTTAATTCTCATTTTTTTGGTCATATCACTGTTGTTGTTTTGTAGTCAAGGTCACTTGAAGATTTTTTTCTAATTCTAGATTTTCTCCCGGCGCCATTGAAAACCTGGTTTTGGTGGCCTTACTTGTTTCATTTTTATGATGGCACCATTGATGTAATGGGACAATGACTATCATGAAAACGACGATTTTGATGTAACTGATTATTAATTGATTTAATTATTACAAGGATGAATCTCTTCATGATGATCATAATGATGGTGTATATGTTCAATTTGTATTAGTTTTACAGTACACGATAGTATTGATTATTGTTACGATAACGGTGAATGGTATGATATAATGATGAAGATTTTTTAATAATGTACGTAACCAAGATTTCATATGATACTAGAATCGTTTGAGATCACCCCCAAAATTAGGCAGTTGTACGTTGTACTTTTACATTTACGTGTGCGAGTGCGAGTGCGCTGGTCAGGTCTATTATAACTTAACTGAAAAGTTTCAGCTATGCATTCCCAGTCATAATCGATGAAATCACCGGTATAAAATATACTGCAGTACAGTATATATTAATTGTGGTAAAATAAGGCATTCTTGTTTGAAATTGTATTTATTTATCAGTTTACGTTCATTGAACAAATAATCCATGCTTCAAGAATATAATCTGCTAGATGTATGAAATTCCACATTATGCTGTATTTATTTAAAGAACTACGAGGACGTATACGCAAATTGTACATGCTCTTCCTTCGGCGGAGGAAAATGCTTTCAACTGTAACAAATTTTCTGCTTCCAGGCTGACATAATGAAATACAAATTGAAGCAATAAAAGTAATTAACATGATATCTGGAATGTTGCCATTTGCTGCCTTGAATGAAAATATTAAAATAAAAATATACACATAAGACATAAAATCAGAGTACATGTATTTGCTCTGTGAGCACGTTTAACACCACATATTACATGTTGTTAGGTCCTACATTTTTCTTTAATATTACACGTATTTATTTGTTTTCGTGCCTTTTTAACACGAAAGCCTAAATAAAGGACTCTCCACATGTATCACACACATACTTTGATCGTATGTCTTCTGACATTTCCTTTGCTTGCAAAGTTTTGTCTACATATTCCATTTGGTACTCTCTCAGAAACGAGTTCATGCCTTTTTAAATGTTTCCTGTTGAGTATTGCCTGTCGCAAACCGTACGCATACCTTTTCTCTCGATACAACACTCATCTGAAAATATAATAAATCATTTTGTCGGGTATAGAATAGTTAATACAATTTGTTGAGACACCTGGTGAAAATACCTAAATGCAGTGTTATATATGTTATTATTAACACAATGTTTCATACAATACAAGCTGATAAAAAGATGATAAAAGCACAGAGTGTTTAACATTGTGGTCAGACTTGACAGCACCTTTGCTAAAACGCATGAAAATTTGTGTTTTATTTGAAAAGCAACTTGTATGCATTTTCTCGGAAACGTGGAACAGTTCATTTAATTCTACAGGCACTAAAGAATTATAAAAAAGAAATTAATAATGTAAATTGCAATCGTTTGTTGGTATAATGGGGTGGAAAAATGAATGTTTGAAACGATGCACGGTTAAACATGAGAAAGATTTCAAGAGTTCAGAGAAATTATGACCTAGACAGTGTGTTTCTATTTTGCAAAACAACTTATACTTTCACCAGTTCGTGCCTAGTGCCTATCAAAATATGCACAATTTTAAACAGTTACGCTCTAAAGCACGCGACAACAGTGTCGTCTGATCAGGCTTGTTGGGACATAATTCTGCAAAACACTCCTAAATAAAGAAATACACTTGCTCAAATTTGAAGTCAGAATATCTCATTGTAAAATGCTACGTATAAATGGGTTAAATACAGACAGATAGATAAGTTCTATTCTATGTCTCAGATTAATAGTGCAAGTCTCATTGAAATACCACGAGAGATGTACATGTAAAACCTTGCAACGGTAAACTGAATTGACCTATAATTTTCGACATATACATGCTGTGAACCATCATTTTGTGAAATTTTCATATGTTAATAATTTTGAATGAGACTTTACAGAAATTTGACAAGAGCTGGTTTTTGTATTATTCTTATTATCAGCACAACCGTTACCGGCTAAGCACAACCTCCAATAACAGTTTTTGAGCAGCACTTTGTTTAAACTCATGTACATTTTTAAAGAATTACAATGAGGTTCAGCCTAACAACTGGATACATATATATGCCTACTCTAGAGGTTCAAAAACAGCCATTGCTAGAACATGGTTTAGAAAATCAATAAGGGTGCTCGATTTCACCATTCGTCCAGTGCGGGAGTTTTCTTTTCATTTCGTCAATTGTAGGTTTTTAACGCCGGCATTTCGCGTGGGAAGGCCGAAATACTATAAGGCTCGAATACCGAGCACACATTTTTGAAAGATCTTTTAAAATACTTTATACAATAACATGAAGCAATAACATACCTGTTCTATGACTTTTGAAACTCCACCGGAAGTAAGCACCACATTTAACCCGCTTCACCAGCGGTGCACGTTTACATAAATAAAAATAAAACAGAATACAGTTCATTCGTATGGGACCCTTACCACGAGAATGATATTCAGAAATTTAACAACGTTAAAAGAAGAGCTGCACGTTTTGTAACAAACAACTACTCCGATGCTCCTGGAACAGTAGCAGACAGCCTTAACCCGCTACAGTGGGAATCCCTAGAGAGAAGACAGAACAGCCGTCTCACTCTTTTCTATAAACTCAATTATGGGCTAGTTGATATAACACCGTCGCAATACATGACTTCTTACACTAGACACTCGAGACATTTCCATAAACTAGCTTATAAAATCCAACATACACCTTCAGATTATATGAAGTTCTCATTTTTCCCACGTACAATAGTCACACTGTATCGGCAAAACGCACTGGCTCCAAATTAACGATACTGCTCCGACTAACGTAACGACAAGGCTCCCACAAAAAATGGCTGATTTAGTAAACAAAACCAAAGTCCGTATAACAGATTCGTGTGTTTAATATAGTTAAATGGCAACTTCTGAAGAAACGAATACTCTTACGGAATGCTCACTTCTTTCCTGGATGACCGTAGCTAGTCGGGTGTTTCAGACATCGATGCGCGTGAAAGTAATGCGAGTTGATTGCATAGGATTCAACGGCAAAAAGTGCAAAACAGACACAAAATGCATGGATTTTGCTCAAAATTTTCAAAGTTAAGGTGTTTAGCATAAAAGATATGCATTGGCATGTAGCTTTGGGTCAAATGTCGTATGCATATACCAACAGTTTACCGATTTGCTATTTTTGTAGGCAAAACTTACCCATTTAAAAATAAAACGATTCAGGCTCCAATTGACGATACAACGAACATGTTTCAATTCGTGTAATTGGAGCCAGTGCGTTTTGCCGATACAGTGTGATAGTTGAATGGAACTCTGCCGGTCTATATAGTCAGTGCTGACACTGCTGTTGCATTTAGGGCAGCACTGGCTACATTGCCAAACATACCTTAGACAGTACAGAGCTTTTATCTTTTTAACTGCACACTGTAAAAAATAAGTGTTAATTATCTCTGAATATAGTGTAAACCAGCTTGGAAAATGGTGTTACCGTGTAAGTTCACCGTGTGCGAGTAGAGAATCACCGAAATGCAATTTTACTCCAAAATCAGTGAAGAGATACTCCCGATCTGGCGTTTTGTAAATCCGTACAAGTGTAAGTTGGTCAGATACACCGACTGGGATATAGTAACACGGAAGTGTAACTTTGCCCTAAAATTCGTGTATCGTAAACAAGTCAACTGACCAAGGACTTGCATGTGCCTTAATTCTATGCCGCATTCCATGCACATGGTTATGGTCTCAAATTGTAGCGTGACTAAGACGGACATATCCGTATATCATACATGAACACTATGCTATTATTCGCGAAATTATGAACGAAAAGTCTTTTCGTGACGTTTAGTTATGAAATCCGTCAGAATGTTGTAAAGAGTTCAGATAAGTAGTTCTTTGAAAATTGAGTTACGTAACCACTGACTAAGATCTTCTTAAATATTGGTCTTACACAAGCCATCTGTTTGACATTATCGAGAAATGTGATGGGAGTGATAGGACCAATGAGTCAAGATTTTGCCGTCATGAATTGATGAAAGGGTTTATATGTAATGAAAGTGTACGCTTACACTAACGTGTTACGTTTGTCTTGTGAAAAACGTGTTAAGTAACACCATGAACGGTGTCCTGCTTCCCCGATAGCAGGGTGTATTGTTTCCATAAAAACAATAGGGTTACTTTACACCAAAATGGGTGGCAACCCAGCTGCCACCCATTTCAGTGTAAAGTTTCCTTTCTGTTTTTACAGTGCACTAACATTCTTGTTTTCTTCACCACACTTACATACATTTTAGATATTGCACTATCGTAGGTATTTTAAGTCTAAGCTAGGCTTTTGCACTTGTTTTCTTTATCACATTGCCAAAAAACCTCCTGGGTGGACTGAGTGACCTAGGAGACTTGGCAATCTTAACTTTTCTAACCCCCACACATGGCCATAATAGTCAGTTATGACGGTTAGTCATTATCAGAGATGATGATGCTGACGATACATACTACAGAAACGTAAAATATAAAAATTAAGTCATATGATGGGAATACTGTTGATGACTTTTGTGTTTTGTCTAAATATGATTTTGATGTTTTGAAATGTATCATCTTATCAATAAAGAGCTTAAGCATAAAGTTTTATGTGTTGCAAATTTCAAGGGTTTACTTGCTGTCTGCCTTCTACAAGTTCATTTACGGGTCCTTTGTTCATTTCATGGTAATAATAATAATAATAATAATGATAAATTCTTTATTTATAGTGGAAACATGTACAGATATATCAATGAACATTAACATACATGTACCTTAGTTAAAACATGGCCCTCTCTAAAAATTTCCGAAATAATGAATTAACGTATGACATGAATATTTAAACATTTATCCATGAACAAAAACAGTTGTATCACATTTAGACAATCATTCATTGAAAAAAAGAGCACTACTTAAAGAATATAGAAAAATAATGTACTATTACTATCAAAACGAAAAACCTTTCATGACCGCTTTAATTTCTTTCAGCGAGTGACATTCGTTTAAAGGTTTGACTGTACATGTTTACTGTATAAAATATTTCACACCTTAATTTATACAATTAACACATTATTTTCTAATGTACGGTTCTACAGTTGTTTTTTCAAAGATTTTTTTCATGAATTCAGAGATTAACTAAAACAGTATATTGTTCCAAATATGTGCACCAATCTTTGTAAAAGAATTTTGCATGTAAATAGTGCGTTGTGTAGGTATTTCAATATTGTTGTTGGTTGCAGACCGAAGGTTATAAATATTATTGCTAGAACAGTTTAGCAAGTCAAGTATATGAGCTGGGACAAGGTTATGCTGAGCTTTATATACATGTACAGCTGTATGATAGAAACATCTATCTTCGAATGAAAGCCGAAGTAATTCGTTTAGTAACTGTGTGCTGCACGTACGAGAAGATTTGCGTTATATCAGTCTTGCGACTCTAGCTTGTAGCTTGGAAACAGTATTTACACACTTTGTTCATGTCCACAATATTGTACAACAATAGTCCATAGTTGGTAAAATGTATGCGTTGTAAAACATGATTTTCATATCGTCAGTAAAGTAATTAGGAATTTGTTTAAAAAGGGTAATTTCGGAATTTATTTTGGAGCAGACTTTTGAAAGTTCCAAGACAAAGTTTTTTGTCAATAAATGCCCAGAATTTTATGAACAGTTACGTATTGTATTAGTGTTTTATTTATGGTCAAATGTAAGTTTTTGTTGGTCCTATGCTTTTTGCTAGTAGTTAAGTTTAATAGAATGTAACGACATATTGTTTAACTAACACCACGTTATGATATCGTTTAAATTTCTTTGAAGTTTCAACTGCACAAAATGTATATCGTGATTCGATATCTGAAGAGTTGAGTCGTCGGCATATAAATCCATATTTGCTGATGTTGTTTCGAAGGCAATGTCGTTTATGTAAATCAGAAACAGTAAAGGTCCTATTATAGATCACTGGGGAGCCCCAGTTGTAGCATGCAATGTATTAGAAATTATATGTCCAGATTTAATAACCTGACTTCTGTTCAACAGATAAGATGCAAGTAATTTAACTATGTTCGGTGAAAAAAGCCATTTTTATGCAGAATATTTTTATGATCAACCAAGTCAAATCTAAAATCACTGCCACTACATCTTTTCCGGAGTCAACCACGTATAATGAGATGAATAAATGATGTTTGGCATGAATGTCGCTGTCGAAATCCCGATTGCGTACGGTGTATAATTTGACATTTTTAAAAAAAACTCCTGTAGCTGAGAAGCGATGTGTTTTTCGAATACTTTAGAAATTGTTGACAAAATAAATATTGGCCAATGATTATTCGGATCTTCTTTGTCTCCTGATTGAAATACTGGAATTACAAATGCCTCTTTTAATTTGTCTGGAAATATACCTCTATCTGACTGATGTCCTTTTTCCTGGGAGTGGAACAATACTTGTGTTACGGGAAGCACTATGAACCTATAACGTTATTGTAAATTATCTTATAAGTTGACATGATAAGTATATATTTAAAGCCCCGGGCAGGGTCAATTTTGATTGGGTGTCATGATTTGAACAATCTTGATAGGAGTCCACAAGGCAATTCCACATGCTTAATATCTAAGCTCTAGACCTTATGGAGGGCTATTGCACTCGCACCAGCTTATGCATCTAATTAGAAACTATATAACTGTGTTAGACAGACGTTTATTATTTACACATCAAAAAGAAGCTCATTAATTGGAACGGTTAGACAAAAGCGCTTATTGAAAAGGTAAGGTTCATAGTGCAAATAACGCTGAGAACAAAGGCATATTAACGGTTAAAAAGGTGTTGTTATTCAAACGAAAGGCATAGCCATAGGCATATGCAAAAATAAATGCGTAATAACGCGGAAAAAAGGCGAAATAATGTGGGAAAAAGGCGTAATGACGCAAAATAAAGTCGTTATAGCGCATTGTAGGTATACATAATTCGATTACAGTAATCGAATTATATATACCTAAAATGCGCTATTACGCCTATATTTTGTGTTATTACGCCTTTATTTTCGCGTTTCTACGCCTTTCTTTCGCATAATAACGTCTTTTATTAGCCATAATATAATTATGTTATTATATATAGTAACACTTTTTTGTATAGAGAAAAAATGTTTTATCCGTCCCTCTGAAGTATTATCATCTTTTGGCCCTGCACACGCATGGCTATTATCGCATAACTGCCCTAGGAAAACGTGCACGTGCAAACATGACGTCATTTAACGAAAAAAACATGGCTGACGCCGAACGTTCACTACAAATACTTTAGCTCACAGACTGATTGTTTCAGATGATAAAATGGTCAGAAAGCGCGTCGTGAAACGCCATGTAATCGAATAAGAAACGCGCAACTTCATAAATCTGCAACGGTGAAAACAAAGAGCGACGTAAAAAGGAACGTGCTGAATAAGAAGGATAAAGATAAATTGTTTATAGGCGTATTTGAATTCCGCCTTCCAATGTTACAGTACATGTTTCTGCTTTAGTAAGTGCCAAGTCAGGTCGATTTACAACAGTTGAAACAAAAAGACATAATACATATATTGATATATATCCAAGCTAAGATTGGGGCAAGTCAGTTTGATTCTAGTGGAATAAATGACAAATGGGAAACACATGTATTATATGGAAAAAGACATGGCTGAGCAGTGCCTTTGAGTGATAATCGCTCGGGTATGTAATAATTGCTCTCGGGCTAAAGCCCTCTGGCAATTATTCCATTACCGGGGTGATTATCACTCAAAGGCCCTGCTCCGCCATATATTATTCTATAATAATACATATGTTACTATATATAGTAACACTTTAGTATTGAGAAAAACAGCTTTATCCGTTCTCCCGAAGTATTATCAGCTTTTGCCCCTCCGCGCGCAGGGCTATTATGGCATAATTGCCCTAGGAAAACGTGCACGTGCAAACGTGACGTCATTTAACGGAAAAAACATGGCTGTCGCCGAGCGTACGCTAGAGTGTTTAGCCAATAGGCTGATTGATTTAGACGACAAAATAGCAAGAAATAAACCCGTAAGTCATCATGTTACGGAAGAAGAAACTCTACACTTCATAGAGAGTAAAAGGAATAGATCAACCGTCATGAAAACTAAGAGTGACATGAAAAAGATTAAAGAGTGGCTCTCAGATGATAGTGAGACTAAAGTGACATGTATTACAAAAAAGAAAGTAAAATAGAGAGTAAAAGAAATAGATCTACCGTCTAGTAAACTAAGAGTGACATGAAAAGATTATAGAGTGGCTCTCAGATGATGGTGAGACTACACATGTATTATACAGAAAAAAATGGCTGAGCAGGGCCTTTGAGTGATAATCGCCCGGGTATGTAATAATTGCCCTCGGGCTAAAGCCCTCTGGCAATTATTCCATTACCGGGGCGATTATCACTCAAAGGCCCTGCTCCGCCATATATTATTCTATAAATTAATACGCCTTTGTTGAGCGTTATAACGCCTTTACTTCGCGTTATTACGCTTAACTGTCGCGATACTACGCCTTTTCTTTTGCCTTATAATGCCTTTATTCTACGTTTCTTCACCTTTTGTCGCATAACTTCACCTTAAATGTGCGTAATTATACCTTGTTTCGCTTAAGTTTGCCCTTTAACGCATTATAATGCATTTTTTCGCGTTTTACGACTATACAATATATTTTTCTCTCAGATAAACCTGATAGGTTTTCGTACTTTCAACAGAACTTCCACTTTTTTTCAGGCGATTGCAGGATTGTCAACAGTCCTGTAAGTTCGAGTCTTGTTTATGCGAATGGTCTCCTTCCAAACCATTTTAGAACTGAGGTATAACAAGGAGAAGCTTAAGTAATCCTACAGGCTGACGTTAATCTGGTTAAGATTTTTGCTCTGGTTATATACGTACAAGGCTCGTTTTGTGTTATGCATCGTATGTCTTTTAATTAAGTTTATATAAAATAAAATATAAAATTACCATCAGTACATGTGATAGTCAGCTGAGTATCATTTAAGTTACGACTGTTCAAAGTCGAAACTTCTATGTTTACATTAGAGATAGAGAGATCTGGAGAATTTTAAGGGTCCAGGATATAATGAAATCTGGTGGTATTTTTTAAACACTGTTAAAATAGTGTCAATTGTCGCAAAGTCTTTTGTTTCCGACAATTTAACTCGTTCGAAGTTATATTTCGCCATACAAGTTCAATAAACTATAATTATAGAGAGTGTTTTAAAAAAACAATCGAAGGGTAAATAAAAAATCACACAATGCATATAACAAAGTGAACAAATCACTAAAAATTATCTTATATTTCTACAAATTAAACTGAAAAATAGAAAATGATAATCTAGCTATGGTACAAAAAGTGTAATTTCCAGTTTAGTGCGAAAAGTGTAATCAACAAGGCCCAGGAACACTCAATCAAATATGTACAGTGTAACATGTGCCGTTTTATTACTACGTTTGGAATGGGCCTCATAAATATTAAAGACTTAAACGTCGGATTAAGTTCAGGCATTTTTATAGTTTGATTATGAAAATGTCCAAGAAGACGGCCATTTAAAAAGAGATAATAAGCTGAAAATAAAAGGGGGTTTCATTTATCATATTTGATATACAAAACATAAATTCACCTTACTAAAATCAAATTCAAAATCTAACTGCCGCTGTATTCCAACTTAATTAAGCACTGTTTCCATGGAATAACAAAGGTCTTATTACATACGCTTTAGCACTAGATTTTATCACCTTCAAGTAGAGTATCGATATCTGGTATTTTTCACAGTTATTTGCTTCCCACACTCGTTTAAACAGGGAAATGTGTGAAATGACTTTCACCTGCACCTGGTATATAATTGTAACGGAGTCAAATCTAACAAATAAGTATCTAAAGGTTAAATATCTGTGAAAAATATATGACGTTATTTGCACCTATTTTTATACATATCAAAACGATCGTTGTTAATGTGAGAACTAAAAGGTTTGTCTCACATTGGCATTTCAAATAACATTTGTTTTATTTTTCCTTGGCGTTCTGTATCACACAATCCTTAAAAGTTTCTTATAGACCAATTATTTCAGCTTCTTTCACCTTTCAATGCTTATAAAAAGCTTCTTTGAAGCTGCTCTCTCTCAGATTTTGGTTTTGATACATGTAAACATTTTGGAAAACTATTTGTTTTTACCGGAAACTGTGAACAAACAGCATATATAAGTGTGCAGTAATTTTGTATAATTATATATGCTTCACTATCCGTCGAGTAGGTTGTAAACATATGCATACTAGTTGAGTATAGAATATTCCTACGCATAATGTTGTAGAAAATAATTCCATTTTTGGACGGTAAAAAACTGTTTTTCTTCACGATGCAATCACAGTCAACCCTGTCTTATGCGACCACACAGGGACCTGAATTGTGTTTTTTTAAGAGAGGTGGTCTCTTCACCCATGATAAATTGCTATCATCTTAAATTACAAGGAAATAATATGAACTGATGGCATATTTCAGGCTGTTGCTTAAATCAAGTGGTTGCAAGATCAGGGTTGACTGAAAGTCTCTTTTGAAGACAAGTAAATGCATTATCTCTTCTAATGTAAATAAACCAAACAGATGAATATACATTTATCAAAATTACTTTTTATTGCAGTTATTTGGGATTTTTTTTATATGGACGTCATTTAAAACATGAAACAAAAGAGTGTTTCATGCTGACATTTTATCATAGTTTAAAGTTTCAAGTGAAAAAGTTGCTCGTCACATTTCGCAGATTCCTGTGAAATAGCTGCTCGCTCACAGTTTCCAGTGAAAATGATATACGGGGCGAGGCGCTAAAGCCGATAGACCTTTCATATACATATTGAATAACATCATATATATATATATATATATATATATATATATATATATATATATATAAATACATCAACTATACTGACAGAACATTTTCAACGCGTCTTTGTGTCATATATGTTTTGGACGTACTTACAGTTTATAACAATTAGGTAGAATGTTTCATATTAATTGTTTTCATTATGTAAGCTTGTTAACATTTGGTATGGTTTGTGTTGGTGGAGAAATACAAAACAATGTTGACGAAAATAGTGACTTGAATTTAATATCAAAACTTCTTGGATTGCAGTCTGAGCTATGTGGATATGCCCAATCATGCATCATTCGAAGAAAGACAAATCTGACATTAACTGCCAATGAAGAATCTTGTTGTCTTCATTGTTCGTGCGACGAACGCTGTGTGAGCACCAGCACCTGTTGCCCCGATTTTTGGCTTCGTGACGTCATCGGTGACGTACAGTTTGAGAGCATCGAACATTTAATGAAAACTTTTGAGCATATTAAGTTCACACAAAAACAGAACGTTTCGAACACATTTTCAGACTCCGAAAAGATTGATGACACAACCGCTTGTGTTTCTTCGAGGATGAAAGACAAGGATCTTAGATACGGATTACACTTTTTGAATGAAGCGTATGCCATGATTTCATATTGTCCCAAACATTACAAAGATAATGTTATCAAATCAGGCTGTGAAGATGGTTTGATGCCGCTAAAGACAACTTCAATAAGCAAACTGATCCCAGTAACGTCTGTAAGCACAACAACAACCTACAGAAACATATTTTGTTTATTGTGTCACGAAGGACGTAACACTCACTATGAACCATGGAAAAGCTGGATGATTTGCAGTTCCAAAAATGTTAAACAACAGTTTATAACACGGCCGACTGATCTGTTTCAATCTATTGCGTTCGGATATTACACTTATTGCAACATAGAGTATGAGCCTCCATCTGAAGTGCCTGATATATGTGAACCAGCTGACGTCACTTCCTGTCCTAATATTTCAGACATAGATACAAAGGATAATAGTACTGTAACATCCATGTATGAACAAATGTGTAGAAGTTACTACCTACCTGTTCTTGTAACAGAGGCAACTAATTTCATTATATATAGAAATATAGCGTGCTACAGTTGCAATGTGGACACACCTTTAGCGCCTGTCTGTGTACCTCATTATCCGAAGTACGGAGAATACAAACTAGAAATAAACGTCATGGATATAACATCAAATGAATCAGAACAGCTGCGATCTGATCAGTCTGTTCTTAGTTACCGTTACGATTCTACTTGTAACGTAGGTTACATATACGACGAGATTTCGGTAAGTTATAGATGTTTTTGAAGGCTTAAATTTGTATTTATGCGTTATATGTACTTTTGTAATTGCAAACTGGAAGGGTTGTAAAATATAATATAATAAGTGGCTAATACAAATATTTTCTGCTTGTTTAAACATTTTCATATGAAAAAATTGCACGCTATATGTACATTTGTAACTATATAGACAATACAATTTGAAAAATACGTGTAGATGACGGATGATAAGGGTCTTGAATCTCTTGATGAACCGTCAATAGTTTGTTGTCACAACTAGTGCGTCTAGTTAGATATTAAAATTGATGATTTGCAGTAAATTTAATGGATGCTGAAGATGAATATTAATTTCATTCTCACTGACAATCTTTAAATAACCCAGACTGATATTGCATTGACTTTGGTTTTTTACAAGAAACTATCGTGAAAAATCTTATTTTTCAGAACACTTGCAGAAAGGTGTTATGTCCACGGCACTTTTACATTTACGAAGGCTCCTGTGTACCGATTATAGTATACATGCAGAATGTTTACTTCAAAATAATGATAGAAGTTAAACCAGGTATTTTGATTACAACTACAAATGGACGTTACAAACAGTATGAAAAAGCGGTTGACATTGTTCTCACCCAAGAACTGGCTAATGCTTTCCCACAATTTCATACTGACATGTGGCGGAAAACTACCAACAAAATGTTACAATCTAATGTCGTCAGTCTAGAATTCAAAAACGATAATGACACATATGCTACCATAATGCAAAAGCTGCAAAAGCTATTAGATAATATACGTTATCTGCGAAACGACTCTTTAAATTTGTCGGCGGAAACACGCATTGCTGACAGTATTTTTGAGCTTAGACGCTTCAGAGAGTTCCAAAATTTATTCGACCGTGAAACGGGATCTGAATTAGACCCCGTCCGTGTATCGGCGGAGCTGTATTGGAATGAAAAGGAATTCGAGATATCAAAAGCACACCTTTGTCATAGAATTGCACTTAATGACAGCGAAATCATCCGTATTAGTAAATATGGCATTAAAATTGTGCGAACGGGTGTGCGCGTAGACGGCATTAATTTTGATCTTACAGACGAAGACAAATATCAAGCATGCATGTATGATGTGATATTAAGGACAAACAATCACGTCGGAAACACTTTCGAGGAAAGTTCTGTTACAGATGGCACAGACAACTTGACAATATTTATAATATTTGGAGTGCTGATAGTCTTCACTGTTCTCATTGTAACAGCTAGACTGATATTCAGCTTCATACAAAGACTGAGAACCGAGTAAATATATATAAAAAAGTTCTATTAAAGTTGTATTTCTGTTCAAAGATATCATTAAAGGGTGCTAATTAATGTGTTCAATGAAAGTAAAATGAGAAATAAATACAATATCAAAGAACAACACAATGGCGATATTCCTTATATTAACACAAACAACATAGAGACCTGTTGTAATAAATTAACTTCACATAGTTAATTTAATGTTTACGGTATCGCATACGTTTTTATTTGAATGTTTATAATGTTACATACAGAAACACATTATACAGAAGTCGTCTGATATCCATAAAGAACAGTTTATTGAACAAGTTTTGATAATAAAACAAATAAATCAGCCAATATTCACGAGTTGTTAGTAGTTAACATACTGTATTTCAAGAATTTTCTGTGATCAAGCCTGGTGTCTGTTTCTGATATACATGGATATTTAGATATTTGTTGACCAGGAACGATTTTATGATTGTTTAGATTAACATTTGTGCATGGCCGATTTCTACACAGAACAAAAGCCATGTAAGGCATGCCCAAACCCTCCCCCGTCCCGCCTAGTACTCTTTCTATATCCAAGAAGTTTTAGGTGAGAGGAATGGATATTATATAGATTGTAATTTAATAAAATATAAGTAATTATAATATATTGAAGGTAACAAGAAAAAAATTGTAGTAAAAGGAGCTAATTAAAAAAGAGACACGCTAGAGTTGGGGTTCTTGTACACTGCACTTCCTTTAAATGTCCTCTGTGTATAAAGTTTAAATAAATTCCCTTGAACACTTTCGGAGTTATTTTTCTGGACAGAAGTGTTATATGAAAACCCAATAAGGGGAGATAACTAAACATAGAGTAAGATACTGTTATGGTTCTTAGACACTGCACTGCGTCTTAATGTCTCCATACAAATATAGGTGTATGCAATCTGAATCAATTCGGTTCAGTACTTAAGGAGTTATCGCCTGGACTGGACTAGAAAATTCAATAAAGGGACATACTTAAAACAAGAGGGCCATGATGGCCCTGTATCGCTCACCTGTCTACCATTGGCAAAAATAAAAGGTTATTAATAGCAGAAAGGATCAATTTTTACCTTTGGCTCATGATATCCTCTTAATAAGCTTATGTAAAATCAAAAGATCCCACCGCCCCGCCCCTGGTCATGATTTGAACAATCTTGGTAGAGAGTCAATTATTGCCACATGCTGAATATCTAAGCTCTATGCCTCATTATTTTGCTGTCTGGTCATGATCTGCACTGTCAGCTATTTATTTTTTGCTGTCTGATCATGATCTGCACTGTTTGCTGTTCATTGTTTTGCTGTCTGATCATGATCTGCACTGTAAGCTATTCATTGTATGTTGGCTGGTCATGATCTGCACTGTCAGCTATTTATTTTTTGCTGTCTGATCATGATCTGCACTGTTTGCTATGCATTATTTAGCTGTCTGATCATGATCTGCACTTTCATTATTTAGCTGTCTGATCATGGTCTGCACTGTTTGCTATGCATTATTTTGCTGTCTGATCATGATCTGCACTTTGCTGTCTGATCATGATCTACACTGTAAGCTATTCATTGTATGTTGGCTGGTCATGATCTGCACTGTCAGCTATTTATTTTTTGCTGTCTGATCATGATCTGCACTGTTTGCTATGCATTATTTAGCTGTCTGATCATGATCTGCACTTTCATTATTTAGCTGTCTGATCATGGTCTGCACTGTTTGCTATGCATTATTTTGCTGTCTGATCATGATCTGCACTTTGCTGTCTGATCATGATCTACACTGTAAGCTATTCATTATTTTAATGTCTGATCATGATCTGCACTGTAAGCTATTCATTATTTTGCTGTATGATCATGATCTGCACTGTAAGCTATTCAGTATTTTGCTGTCTGATCATGATCTGCACTGTGAGCTATTTCAATTTTTTCCTGTCTGATCATGATCTGCACTGTGAGCTGTTCATTTTTTTAACAATTTATGGTACTTTCCAAAGTGATAGATGTGAATGTAAAAATTACAACTACATTCTTTAACATGGAAGTTCAACTAGGGGTCAAGAACATGTATTGCATCATCGCTATTTAAAACTTTATAAGTGCCAATTTTAGGCCAGAGTTTTTATATTGCTTGGTTTATGGGAAGTTTTCTAAAATGTTGAGTATGAAGGACTTTTCCTACTGTATTGAACAGAGCACATATTGAACATCAGTCTACTGCACCCGTCATTTTCAAACAAATAAACACTTTAAAATAATTACTTTCAATTATATATCCCTACTATTCTGATACTTCATTAACTAGTCTGTGAAGTCGGAACAGCGGAAATAATACAAATAAAATGTCAGTTCATAATGTCATTGTTATTCTACCTTTTCAAAAAATAGGACAGGCAGTCGCATAAACCAAGAGATATAAAAACTCTGGCCTTACCATAGAGAGATCCAAGATGTGTACTGATTACAAATCAATCTTATGGTGTTAAAATACTGCAATAAAATTAGCATTGAGGTGTTCAATAAACAACACACTATTAAAACTAGAAATCATCAAAACAACCTTTCTGACAAATTTCAAGGATATCTGGGCTGAAAATGTAACATCTAGAGTGTTAACAAGGTTTTTCCATATTTGGGCTGTGACCTAGTTTTTGACCCCAGATGACCCATATTCGAACTTGGGCTAGAAATCATCTTAACAACCTTTCTGACAAATTTCCAGGATATTTGGGCTGAAAATGTTACCTCTAGAGTGTTAACAAGGTTTTTCCATATTTGGGCTGTGTGACCTAGTTTTTGACCCCAGGTGACCCATATTAAAACTTGAGCTAGAAATCAACCAAACAACCTTTCTGACAAATTGCCAGGATATTTGGACTGAAACAGTAGCCTCTAGAGCCTTAACAAGATTTTTCTATTTTTGGGTCATGTGACCTAGTTTTTCATCCGAGATGACCCATATTCGAACTCGTCCGAGTAATTACTGGGACAAACATCCTGACCAAGTTTCGTGACAATTGAGGAAAAAATGTGACCACTAGAGCGTTAACGAACTAAATGTGGACGGACGACGGACGAAGGACATTCATCGATCCTAATAGCTCACCCTGAGCCAGCTCAGGTGAGCTAAAAAGGACAAACTAGAGTTAAGGTTCTAGTACATTGCATTTTCTCTCAATGTTCTCTGTCTGTGGGTAAAGTTTAAATAATTTGCCTTGAATAATTTCATTGACATGCTCCGGACAAAAGTGTTACGGACGGACGGAGCCCATTACCATATCCCATCCACCTTGCATGAGGATGAAAAAACTCTGAATTTAAATTATATGTCACACAAAGTTATAAGCATAACCGGTGAAGTTGCCGAATCGGACATAAACGTTTAATACATGCATATGACATTAACTACGAACCACTCACAGTTAAACACTTTCTTACTGACTGACCAGTGTCTGATTAAACTTTTTATCAAAATACCTATACATAATATTCTATCCTTTTTGAAAGAAATAAATATTTATAGTAAATTTTAATTCACTTTTTTAAATAATTATTGTATCATTTTATATAAGTGCTTTTATCTTAAGTTTTCGACCAACTGTTCGAATGAATATTTAGTTTTAATCTGACAAAGTTACCGCCAGACACTAATGACCCTCATGGGTTGACGTGTCGTTAAATATTAATCATTTATTCATTAGTTTTCAACATTTCATAGATCTTAAATTACAAATAATCTTAATACGCGTCTATATTGTGCACAATAGATTTGTTTTGTACAAAATTAAAGGCAAAACTTAATTTATTAATTATTTTATCAAACTCAAATTTTCAACACAATATAGTCACATTCGATGCAGTATGTCATATATTTTATTGTGAGAAGACGCCCGTTACGATTCCAGATTTAAAAGAAAATTCGATTTGGTGTTAGTAAATGGATTTGGTGTTAGTAATATTGCGCCGCATGACGTTAAATGAGCGTTCGCGTAGAAAATAACGCTTTGCATTTATTCACCTTGTGTAATATCTGGTCATGCTACAATCGAAATAACATCCTTTTCAGCATTGTTATCGTCTAATAAACAATGATTTGTCGGTCTGATGCGCAAATTGGTAAGCAACAATTCCATAATTGAAGTAGACAGAACATACGCAATTATTTTCAAAGACTCTTGAACAAACTTAACGTACTTCATAAAAACCTTGTTATTTTCTATACGAGTCTGAGCACTTGTGCTTACAAGAGGACGGTACTGAATAATTTAGTGGTAAGCATATATATTTTCTATTATTTTTTCGAACACATCATTATCTGTTAAAAAGAAAAGTAAGTTGTATCGATAATACCAAGATAAGTCGGTTATTCAAATAGTAAATTTGCCTTCTGAATGTGTGGCACTACCTACATGCTGATCTTCAGGCTGGAATACTAACTCTTCTTCTTCAAATTCTATACCATGTTTGTCTACATATTGATAAGGGTATCCCGGAGGTTTACTAATGTTTGGTTGATGACGAATAGTAACTTTTCTTCTCTCAACATTCACTGGATCATTAGATCTGAATAGCGGATCTTTAAACATTTCTCTAGCTGCGTGCTCAATGGAATAAATTTCCTTCCACTTCATTAACGAGACATGAGAAGTCTTTTCTGTAACATCTAAACTCAAGTAACCTGAAGGATCATAGTGCTCTCGCGGAAGCATCGTCATGGTGCTTCTATTGCAATCATTACCATAATTCTTTACTCGGTTTGCAGACACTGATCTATCTGTAGCTTTTTTCTTCTCCTTACCAACAAATGCCATGTCGCCAGTTGCTTCAGAGTTTAACTGCTGCCCCGGCTTTCCTTCATTTGCCACATTAGCTTTGTAATCAGTTAGGCTCTCTGACTTATTTACAAGAAATTTGTTATTTCCTGAATTTTTAAGGCTTTCATGTGGGATGTCTTGAGTGTGTATATGATTGCATTTAGGCTGAATGTCTTCTTCCGCTAGTGTTTCATAATGCATTGTTACTCTTAGACTCCGAAGTGATGTGTCGTCTGGAGTGGCATAATGGCGGGATTCCGAAAGGCTTCCAATTTCTGCATATGAACTTCTCAATCTGAAAATATATTAATAGAAAACGTACTATGGAATAAGTGAAGTAGTGCTACTTTTATCCTCAGTGTTGTCCGTTCTCGAATTACAAATAACTATTAAAGAAAACCTATAACTTAAAGTATCTGTGTACAATCAAACTCTGATTCGGTATCTGAGAATGTTACGACGATTAATAATACATGTAACATTTCAGTTTTATCAGTAAAAAACTGCAGTATTAGTTAATATAAGGTGTACTGGCTGTACTCTTACAATTTCCCTCCTGACAAACGATTATCTTTATACTCTTGGCAAGAGATTACCCTTACCCTCCTGGCTAGCGATAACCTTTACCCTCCTGGCAAGCGGAAACCTTACTCTCCTGACAAGAGATACCCTAAAAACAAAAATAATATCAAACAGGGAATGCCACGTACCAAAAACGCAGCCTCCCCAAAACGAGCCCCACAGCACCCAGAAGTGCACACCACCAACACACACACACACACACACGCACACACACACGACACACACACACACAATCATGTACACACACATATATACACTACCAACACACACTAGCATACAAAGCAAACACACGAGGACAAAACGAACAATTAAAGGAACACAGTGGGGCACCGCCTTGGAACGGTCAGTGGCAAAAACACCACTGGGGAGCTTAAACCGGTTTATGGTGCGCACCCAACCTCACTCTTACCCACCCCCACCCTCCTGGCACGAAATAACCCTTACCCTTATGACAAGCGATTACCCTACCATCCTGGCAAGAGATACCGTAACCCTCCTGGCAAGAAAATTACACTTACGCTTCTTGCAAGCGATTACCCCTACCCTCCTGGCAATCGATTACCCTTAACCTTCTGGCAAGCAAAACACCAACCTTCCTGGCAAGAAATTACCCTTACCCTCCTGGCAAGAGATACCCCAATCCTCCTGGCAAGAAATTAACCTTACCCTCCTGGCAAGAGATACCTAACCCTCTTGGCCAAAAATGCTCTTACCCTTCTGGCATGCGATTATCCGTACCCTCTTGGCAATTGATTAACCTAACCCTTCTGGCAAGCTATAACCCTTACCCTCCTGGCTAGCGATAACCTTTACCCTCCTGGCAAGCGGTAACCTTACTCTCCTGACAAAAATACCCTAACCCTCCTGGCAAGAAATAACTCTTATCCTAATGGCAAGAGATTACCCTTACCCTCCTGACAAGCGATAACCTTTACCCTCCTGGCAAGAGATTACCCTTACTATCCTGACAATATATACCCTTACCCTCTTTGCAACAAATTACACTTACCCTTCTGGCAAGCGATAACCCGTACCCTCCTGGCAATCGATTACCCTCTCTCTTCTCGCAAGCGATTTCCCTTACCCTCCTGTCAAGAGATACCTTACCCTCTTAGCAAAACATTTCGCTTACCCTTCTTGCAAGCGATTACCCGTACCCTCCTGGCAATCGATTACCTTAACCCTTCTGGCAAGCGATTACCCTTACCCTCGTGGCAAGAGATACCCTAACCCTCCTGGCACGAGATTACCCATACTCTCCTGGCAAGCTTTAACCCGTACCCTCCTTGCAATCGATCACCCATTCCCTTCTTGCAACCGATTACGCTTACCTTCCTGGCAAGAGATACCCCAACCGTCCTGGCAAGCGATTACCCTTACTGTTCTGGCAAGATATACCCTAAGCCATTTGGCAAAAATTGCCCTTACCCTTCTTGCAAGCGATTACCTTTACCCTCCTGACAAGTAATTACCTTTACCCTCCTGGCAAGAAATTACCCCTACTATCCTGAAAAGAAATACCCTAACCCTCCTGGAAATAAAGTATTCTTACCCTCCTGGCAAGAGATTACCCTTACTATCCTGACAATATATACCCATTACCTCCTGGCAACAAATTACACTTACCCTTATGGCAAGCGATTACTCGTACCCACCTGGCAATCGATTACCCCCACCCTTCTGGCAAGCGATTACCCTTACCCTCCTGGCAAGAGATTGGCCCTTACCCTCTTAGCAAAATTACCATTACCCTTCTTGCAAGCGATTACCCGTACCTTCCTGGCAATCGATTACCTTAACCCTTCTGGCAAGCGATTACCCTTTTCCTCGAGGCAAGAGATGCCCTAACCCTCCTGGCAAGAGATTACCCTTACTCTCCTGGCAAGAGATACCCCAACCCTCCTGGCAAGCGATTACCTTTACCCTTCTGGCAAGCGATTACCTTTACCCTTCTTGCAAGCACAAAAATTGCCCTTACCCTTCTGGCAAGCGATTGCCTTTACCCTCCTGACAAGCGATTACCTTTACCCTCCTGGCAAGAAATTACCCTTACTATCCTGAAAAGAGATACCCTAACCCTCCTGGAAAGAAATTACCCTTACCCTTCTGGCAAGTGATGACCCATACTCTCCTGGCAATCGATTACCCTTTGCCTTGCAAGAGATAAACCTTATCCTCCTGGCAAGAGATTGGCCCTTACCCTCGTGTCAAGCAATTATATTTACACTTAATCTACAATAAATTAATAAGAATATATAATCCTTACTCTCCTTGCAAGCGATCATATTTACCCTCCTAGCAAGAGATTATCCTTACCCTCCTGGTAAGAAATTACCTTTACTCTCCTTGCAAGCGTTCATCCTTACCCTCCTGGCAAGATATATCCCGTACTGTCCTGGCAAGCGTTTATACTTACCCTCTTAGCAAGAGATTACCCTTACACTCCTGGCAAGAGATTACTTTAACTCTCCTGGCAAGCGTTTATCCTTACCCTCCGTGTAAGAGATTACCCTTACATCCCTGACAAGAGATTACCCGTACCCTCCTGACAAGCGATTATCTTTACCCTCCTGGCAAGAGATGACCCTTACCCTCAAAACAAGAAATACCCTTACCCTCCTGGCAAGAAATTACCCATACCCTTATGTCAAGCGATTACCCTTACCTTTAAAGAGGTTATTCTTACCTTCTAGGCAAGACATTTACCCTCATAGCAAGAGATTACTCTTACTCTCCTGGCAAGAGATTACCCTTTCTCTCCTTACAAGCGATAACCCTTAGTCTCCTTGAAAAAGATCATCCTTACCCTCGTGGCCAGCGAGTACCCTTACCTTCCTGACAAGCGATTTATCATACTCTCCTTGCAAGAGAAAAGTAGCTAGAATTTCATTTTACAGGACACATATTTCGGACACGGCTTAGTCGTTTGGAAAATTTATATTTTAACACAAACATGGCCGTGCATTTAGCGAAACGTGGAAATGAGCATTTGGACAAAATATAGTATGTACTTAAAAAATCAACTTTCAACATACACAATTTCAAATGTCCAGTTGATAAAAAATAACTAACTAAATGCTGAATACGTACATCTACTTAGTCATTGCTAACTCTACAATATGATGTCCCATACCATAATTTGACGACAAAACGCACTTAAGTGAGCAGTAAGTTAATATTTTCTGATAGCACCATATCTATGTGACGGACATATTATATACCGTTTCAATTAAGATCGTATCCTTCTGTTGTTATTGTATGCTTCACGCTGTTTTCAGTAATACGAAACTTATACGATCAAAAATTCTGGCGAAATCCTGGATAAGTTTAAAGTTAATAATTACAAAGTAACTTCAGTCAGTACATACGATTTTTCTACTCTGTATACCACTTTACCACATAATTTGATAAATGACAAGCTAACTGCCCTAATTCAAAAGACTTTTGCCAGGGAGAATGCTACATTTCTCGCCTGCAATTTCGATAAAGCTTTTTTTACTAGCTGTATTGTTAAACATTATACTATGTGGACCTGTGACGAAGTTTGTAAAGCCCTTTCCTTTTTATTGAACAACATTTATATAAGGTTTGGGAATGCAGTTTTCAGACAAGTAATCGGTATTCCCATGGGAACAAATTGTGCACCCCTTGTCGCAGATTTGTTTTTATATTGTTATGAAAGAGACTTTATGTTGAGTCTTTCTCCAGATACGCAGGCAGACATTATCACTGCTTTTAATAATACATCACGCTATCTGGATGATATTCTTAATATGGATAACCCGTTTTTTGGTCAATTGGTGGACACTATTTATCCCCGGGAACTCCAGTTAATTAAAACTAATAATTTGGATACTGGTGCTTCATTTTTAGATTTACATCTCTCTATTTATAACAATATTATACATACCAAAATTTATGACAAGAGGGATGATTTTAATTTTAATATTGTAAATTTCCCCCATTTGGATGGGGATGTACCTCATGCTACATCTTATGGGGTATACATTTCTCAGTTAATTCGGTTTGCCAGAGCGTGTAGTCATGTTGAGGATTTCAATGAACGTAATCAATATATTACAAATAAACTTCTTCAACAGGGCTACCGTTATTACAAATTGCGTAAATATTTTGCTAAATTTTACTATCGTAATTCTGATTTGGTTTTGAAATTCAATAGTAATCTAAAGACTCTTCTGCGAGAAGGTATTTCAAAACCCGATTTTTATGGGGATGTGGTTTACAAACTTCGTAAGATTTTGGGTCATGGCAATTTTCCAACTGTATTTGCTAAAATTATAAAACGTTTTGTTAAAAGAGGTTACGACCCTACTGTTTTGAGACACACCGCATGTTTGGTGTTCAACCCGTTTACAGTTGGACGCTATGCTTCCCTCTTTGATTGTGTCTGACGGAAGAGGGGGAGGACTCTGTGATGGGCAGTTTTTAAATCCCACTGGGACGAAGCTGTTTTGATTTCTGTCCTCTGGCCTGTTTCGTCGGGCCCTTAAGGGTGATTCTCTTGGTGCTCTGCCTTCTGCAAAGGCATTGAGTACATACGTTTTTTGGTTCTCAAGGTTTGCTTTTTATATATTTATACACGAGCATTTTTGTGTTTTACATACCATGCCTTTTGTTTCCATTGCGTGTGTTAGAGATTCACCTAGCAGGGATTACTTTTATTTACACTGTCCTATGACTTTGGAACATGGTGGGG
Source organism: Saxidomus purpurata (assembly GCA_022818135.1). NCBI lineage: Eukaryota > Metazoa > Mollusca > Bivalvia > Venerida > Veneridae > Saxidomus > Saxidomus purpurata. The sequence goes on along the minus strand of JAFMSR010000008.1, from coordinate 44,915,747 downwards.
GTAAGAGTGAGGTTGGGTGCGCACCATAAACCGGTTTAAGCTCCCCAGTGGTGTTTTTGCCACTGACCGTTCCAAGGCGGTGCCCCACTGTGTTCCGTTAATTGTTCGTTTTGTCCTCGTGTGTTTGCTTTGTATGCTTGTGTGTGTTGGTAGTGTATGTTTGTGTGTGTACATGATTGTGTGTGTGTGTGTGTTGTGTGTGTGTGTGTGCATGTGTGTGTGTGTGTGTGTGTGTTGGTGGTGTGCACTTCTGGGTGCTGTGGGGCTCGTTTTGGGGAGGCTGCGTTTTTGGTACGTGGCATTCCCTGTTTGATATTATTTTTGTTTTTATAAGAATTGATGCTACCTTAGTCTGCCTTAGTGGTGTTTTTGCCACTAACCGTTCCAAGGCGGTACCCCACTATGTTCCTTTAATTGTTCGTTTTGTCCTCGTGTGTTTGCTTTGTATGCTAGTGTGTGTTGGTAGTGTATGTTTGTGTGTGTACATGATTGTGTGTGTGGGTGTGTGTGTTGTGTGTGTGCGTGTGTGTGTGTGTGTGGTGTGCACTTCTGGGTGCTGTTGGGCTCGTTTTGGGGAGGCTACGTTTTTGGTACGTGGCATTCCCTGTTTGATATTATTTTTGTTTTGAAGTGGGACACAGTTTATAGGTCATAGGTCCCTTTTCCCCGTCAGTTAATTACAATACTGAAAAAGGCTACGTTTTTACATTTTTGTTTTTAATTGTGGAACAATCACGTGAGCATGTATGGAGCAAGTATCAAATATTTAAAAAGTAAGGTTCTATAAAGACTTCAAGGATTTCCATGCAGCTCATGAAAGCAATAATACTTGCATTTACCTTCCAGTACAGTCAACATATACTGATGTATGTGTGTTGTTTCTTTCGGCACTCGTACCATCTGATGATTCTGAACTTTTATTTCCTGAACGGGAGCCTGTGTGAGATATATTTAGTAGTACATCATTGCAATTATGACAAAAATGTATAGGTACTTCTTTTGTGTAAATTATATTTAGATAGTGATTAAATCATATATAAATATATACTCCGAGTAACGTATTGTACGTGTTTAAATGAAATTGTATATTGCACTACACCAAGAGCCACATCTTAATTTTCCTAAGAAAGCAAGAGATTAGTAACTGTGCTGATATTATCTTAAAATACGTCTTTCGAAACGCACGGAAGGTAAACACACAGACGGAAAATATAGTCAACAAATGTAAGCAATCACCAAAACAAATGGGGAAACATAATAACAAACCGAATTGTAATTTTGTTCGTATTGGCTTGTATCCATTTAAAATTAGACAGACGCACAGATAGACAGACTTGTATCTTTCTAGAGTCGACTAAAGTGTATCCTGCTTCCAGACTCGTATGGAGATATAATGAATATTATGGACATTAACACAAAGTGTGTTTACAAACTAGTTGAGAAAGATAACTAAAATTGAACATTTATTTACATATATTCATATGTGATTTTTAAAGTTTTAAAATCATTAATTAAAAAGAAATATTACCACTGTCTATATTTGTTTTGTTTACATGTCGACGGTACAGTATGAAAACACAAATATTGATACCAAGAATGCATAACGCTGTTACGACAGACACTACAATAATAGTTCGAGTCTTAGAGGTGTTAGTCTGCATTGGCTTTGGCGTTGTTTCCGTTTTACTATTTAATTCGTCTGAAATTTATCAAAAAATAAACTATTATCACAACTCTACAAATGCATTTACAATTACATTGCATTTTTCACAATTAAGTGATATTCATTTATACAACCAATAAATAAATAAAAGGTTATTTCATTGGCTAAATGATGCTTTCAGCTGATTAAATACTTTTTGATAGCCTAAGCCTGGGTATCTTTCCGATCTTTCCGGGGGGAAATTTAATTTCTTCAAAACGATAAACTAAAACATAAAATGTAAACAAGAGGGCCATGATGGCCTTATATCGCTAACCTGAATACAAGTACACTTGCCTAATGGGTGTGATCAATTTTGACCCAAGAGGCATGATTTGAACAAAGTAGGTGGAAGACCACAAGACAATGTTACATACCAAATAGGTTTTCCTATATACGTCTTTGTAAAACAAGCGACCCCCTTGACGGGGCCAATATTGGGGTATGATTTAAACAAACTTTGAAGAAGTCTACTAGGCAAAGCTACATGCTAAAGATCTAAGCTCTAGGCCCTGTGGTTTTAGAGAAGAAGATTTTTAAAGTTTTGTCTTTATAACCTATGTAAAATCAAGTGACCTCCTGGAGGGGTCAATTTTGACCAGGAGGTTATAATTTGAACAATCTTAGTAGAGGTCTACTAGGCATTTTACATGCCAAATATCTAATTGTGGTTTCAAAGAAGAAGATTTTTAAAGTTTTTCTTATATAAGCCAATTTATATGTAAAACCAAGTGACCCCCGGGGGTCATAATTTGAACAACCTTGGAAGAGGTCTACTAGACAATCCCACATGCTAAATATCATAGCTCTCGGCCTTGCGGCTTTAAAGAAGAGATTTTTTAATGTGTTCCTATTTGTTGCCATAGCAACCAGAGTTCTGCATGGAATGGAATTCTTTGAACAACTTTGATAGAGCTTCATGCAAGTTTCATCAACATTGGCCCAGTGGTGTCAGAGGAGATGTCGTTTGAAGGAAATGGTGGACGGACGGACAGACGGACGGACGGAATGCGATCCTTATAGCTCACTCTGGCACTTTGTGCCAGGTGAGCTAAAAACAACACATATATCGAGCAATTTGAAAAAATCTGTTCAAAATGTTTGTGAGCTTTGTTTGACGTCTACTATTCATGTTTATACTGGAATTCCAAAATGCGTTGTTTGATATTATTTTTTTTTTTTTGGAAACGCTTTAAAATTTGGTAGCTTATTATTTCAAAAGTAGATAAATACAGTACTGTATGGTAGCTTTTTATTTAATGATTCGTTCTAAAATATGCTAAATTGAGACAGTTCTCCAAACTTTAAACAAATTCTGAGAACAAGCAACTCTAAAGAGGCACTCCCTACATCTAGCAGATTATATTCTCGAAACATAGATTATGTGTTCAATGAACGTAAACTGATAAATAAATACAATTTCAAAGAAGAACCTATGGCGAAAAATGCCTCATTTTACCACAATTAATCAATATAGAGGCTTTCTGTAATAAATTGCATCCACCCATTAATTGTACAACAACAACAACTCTACATAGATTATTGAATGTTTTACGGTACTGCAGTATATTTTAAACCGGTGATTTTATCGATAATGACTGGGGATGCATAGCTGAAACTTTTAGGTAAAGTTATAATACTTTCAAAGATTCTATTATTTATGTTTTGGGGTTATTTGTGTAGCATCAGTTAAAGGGTATGTCCCTTTACCACCCCAAACATTACCCTTCAACGTGACCATCATGATTTACAGTAAGACTTTTATTTCTGATTAATATTACTTAAAAAATGACAAATGTAAAAGTTACATTGTATATGAATCTTTATCACACTTTTATTCCCATTAAATATAGAGAAAATTAGTAAAAATCTTTTTTGACTATCCTAGTCAAAAAGTAGGAATCCACTCTTTCTGTAAGGTATATTTTAATTCATACCTTTCAATAAGGGAAATAACTCGGCATAACTCGTTTTTTTCGTCTTTTTAAAGCGTCTACTGTAGTTTAAAATTTGTTTTTGACCATATCCTAATATGGAAAATTTGAAGGGTACTACATGTATATCTTTAATAAGAATGAAAATGATCCTTACCAACAGGTCTAGAACACTGCAGTGAAAAAGAACTGTTTACACCGTTTGCTGAAATTAAGTTAGAAAAATAGTTTGTACCGTCAGAACTGGATGTAAAACAGAACACCATGCAAAAATAAAAACAAAGACAGTCGAATTTCTTACATCTTGGTTGCTTAAAGAAATAAAGCCGAAAGGAGCTATGCGAGTGGTCATCCCAACATTATGCAGTCACTTGCTTTAATCATCAAATTGCAATTTTGACTAAAACATGATCTGATTTCTTTTCTCTTTAATGTCGTATACTTTTATCTCTTATTGATAACTATTGTAACTAATGTCAATATAAAGATTTCCTTTTACATTTTGGTCAAGTAACAGAATTAATCATTGTAATCATAAACGCCATGTAGCCATACATCAAATAGCTCTCACAACATAGAAACAGAGACACTGATCGCAATAATTCTGACATGCGGCTTCAAATGACTTCTAAAGACATGACAGAGACTATTCGTTGAGAGAAGAAAGCTAACACGTCAATCACAGTATGTATAGGAACCATCGTGTAAACTTACACTATGCTTTGCGCAAAGAAATATGAAACTGATAAGGACTACTGTAGTTACCAAGCCGACCAGAGGAGTTCAGACAAATGATTCTTCCGTGCCAGATCGGGTAATCTGCAGTTTTTATCAGTGCTAATAATTTTAATCTTACTCTCTTTCCTACCCCAATCTTACTTCCCCATCCCTTCAGTGTTAACATGACTCTTGCACGTAAATGAAGTCAGAACAAACTACTTCAATGAATGAATGCGTTTATTCATACGCTACTAGAAGATAATAGCACTTAAATGTAAATCGTTAGTTTTACTTGATTTCTGCGAATTGTATAATATGGTATGCAAGAAAAATAACCTATCACTGGCTGCTTGTATGGATTGGAATATCCTTATCTCGGATAACCGGTTAGTAAGTAGCCTTACTCAATTGGAGAGTGTTTGCGAATATGTAACTAAATAACTTTATTGAATTCGCAAATATTCAGTGGTAAACTAGAAAATTACCAGGAACATAAGATATTTAACTTCCGGCAAAACATATGAGGATACATTTCCTGTTGCAATTTTCAATGCATTTAGAATGGTAATTTCAGCTTATTTAGTGAATGGTCTCCTAATATTCATGTCTTACATATACTATTTTATCATAATAAAGTCTATATATTTCAGGAGATGCATGAAAAAGAATGTAGAATATTTTTCCAGAGTACTTTGTTTGATATATGATCTCATCGTACATTTTCATATCCAAACAGTTTTTAATTGTCGTATATCAAAAGACATACTACCCAATTCTTGTATACCATTTAAAACACTGGATCTGGCATTTTCAAACAATTTATCGTAATGTCTACTCTTCTAAATATTGCACAACATCCCCTTCCTCTTGTGTTGAGACGAGTTTACACAGATATATTTCTTTAGACAGAAAGGATTTCTATATCAATGAAGGTATGAACTTTTATTGATGTCTGAAAGTAGTTTCTATGCCTAAGTGAATAAAATAGCCCTTTCTAATTGTAACTCTGAAAACATGTACAGTACCTGCTATTCTCACTAATGTCATCGTGACCTCGATTTCAGATTTGGCTGCTTCATTTCTGACGATAAATTTCTGTCTATCTGGATCATCTGCGACTGTTACATTTATATACACGCCATTATTGTACTGGTTCATTTGCTCTATGTCATTTGTCCACGTTGTTACTGTCAGATATTTGCTGTGATATATAAATGAAAACTGTTTTCGTACATAATTTTGACTTTAGGCTCGGTCTTCTCTACTTGATTTCCACTTACTTTCATTTTACGCGTGTCTCTTTAATAAGATCACGTAGATTCCATTGTTTTTGGTATGCTTTAGAAGTACTTTAATTTGACACCACTGTGACCAGTTTTGGGAAGTCATTATCTGCACTGTCTGCTAATTGATCTTGAAAATTTTCTGTGAACACACCTTTGAACATTCTAGGGTATATGATTGAATAATCCATTTTAGAAGTAAAGCAGGGTCATTATTAGGGGCATTGCCCTGCGGAAAAAAGTCATGGACAAACCATGGTTTAATCATGATCAAAGACCATGGTCTAGCCCTGTTTTAGATGTAATATGACCACTGTTGAAACATGGTTTGACCAGGTATGTCAACTGGAACACTGCCACATTAGGACTAGACCATGGTCACATATCACTCTGAAATGACTATGATATGATACTGTTCTGTGGGACTGATTTTGAAATGAAATGGCAATGGCCGTATCAGTTCCAGATTATTCCCTCAAGATCATAGACATATCATGGTCATAGCAGACTTTTACAAACATTGGTTTGGCCTTGATGTGGCAATGTTCCATTCGACATACCTGGTCAAACCATGTTCCAGACATGGTCAAATTGCAGTCATTTTATAGCTTAATAAACATGAGCTTAAATGACCACACTATGACCATCATCTGACCATGTCTAAAACGTGGTTTGACCAGGTATGTCAGATGGAACATTGCCATACCAAGGTCAAAACAGGCTGCCCATGATCTGTTTTGACTATGATTTGTGTATGATCTGGAACCCTTCTGGTCATGACCAGAATGATTCCAGATCACTTCCAAAGATCATAGACAAATGATGGTCATATCAGATTTTGAGGAGCCTGTATTGGCCTTAAAGTGGAAATGTTCCATTTGACATACCTGGTCAAACCAAGATTCAACCATGTTAATTATCTGTCTAAAAGACTGCCAGAATAGGCTGTTAACAATGATTGCACCATGTTGGAACCATGGTTTGTCCATGAGTTTTTGGGAGGCTGCGTTTTTGGTACGTGGCATTCCCTGTTTGATATTATTTTTGTTTTTTTCCACATGGTCCTGCATTGGAGTTGCAATGTTTCATTTCACACAGTCGTGGTAAAACCATGTTTCATCCATGATCATAATGTATGATAATAAAACACAAGTAGGATCTGGTCACTGACCAAAACTAGAGTATTTTTACCATGAGTTTCTTGTGACCATGTTGACAAACTCTAGGTTAATACCCATCCACCTACTGCTAGACAATTGACCAATTCAAACATCCTAGCACATGTTTTAATCAAAGTCGCGAAAAATTAGTGACAAATAAACCAGACACAATTTCTTTGTTGTATTAAGATGTTTAATTATTTATGAAAACGTCATAACTGAAATTAGACAATAAAGTCACTTACTGTCATAAAGCCTCTTACTTTTGCAGAAAGTTTCTTTTTTCATTACATAAATTCCCTCCAAAAATCTGCCAAGGGTGTACATAATATTTACATGCCGTGCAATTTGTCAGTCCTAGTTCTGATTTGGCCATGATCTTTTTTATAACCATTGCAGTATATTAAAGCTACTCGCTCTCAGATTTTGGTAAAAAATAAAGATCTTCAAACTGGATGTAAATTATGAATTTTAGAAAACATAGTCATATAAAAAGGCTCGAGTATTAATTCCTGTCACGTATATCTTTAAATTTCAAATAGAATGCTACCAAATTTAAAAGCGTTGCAAACGCTTTTGAAATTCCAATATAAACATATAGTGTAGCGGTGCCGTGTAACCGACATTTGCAATCGATTTCTGCAAATTCCTACCTAGATTTTTGTTTATATTTTAATTCTAGCCTTTAATTTTTTAATTATGTACAAGTATGTCAATTTTTTAAAAAAATATTTTTTTCAACGGTAACTGAGAGCAAGCAGCTTTAAAACGTTGTCAAAAGAAAAACAGACAGTTTATTTGACGATGAAATTGAAGTAACAGTTTTTGACATTCTTTTGACCTTAATTTGACCATGGCCATAACAAGTTCCACACAGGTCAAATTATAAAAGACATGAGATGGATTCAATATGACATTTTATTTCAAGCATAGTCATAACAGTACCACTAAATCAAAATGAATTGACTGTGATAAAGATGTAACATTTATCTTGGAAATGTTTTGATCAAAGCTGATCATGGTTGAAACAGGTCTTCAATATGTCAGACTAAAACGATTCATTGCTAATGTTGATTAATTTACATAACATCAACTTGAAATAAAATTTGTATTGTGTACAATATTGACTTTGATTGTTATATACATAACCAAAGTCTTGTTTCTACATAAATATACCATGGTCTCATTTTCTATGTTGGGAAAAGATGTACATGTCATTGATATGGCTTTAATATAACCGTGATTTTCAACATTGTCAAAATAGTGCCACATTAACAAACACGTCTTGACCATGATATGGAAGTAACTTTTAACTTTACATTGATTTGACCTCAATTTGCTCATGGCCATAACAGGTCCGATAAAAACAAAAATAATATCAAACAGGGAATGCCACGTACCAAAAACGCAGCCTCCCCAAAACGAGCCCCCACACACACACACACACACACACACACACAATCATGTACAAAAAGGTCAATTTGACGAAGAGCATGAGGTGACTATAAAATGAAAATGAAATTTAAACATTGTCAAAATATGCCTCTCAAACAAACATAATTTGACCGTGATATAAAAGTAACAATTTTCAACGGCATTGATTTGACCTTAATTTGATCATGACCAAAACAGGTCTAGAGAGACTGTGATTATCATTGATGTGGACATAGCCAAATCATTGTTTCAACATGGACATTTCATTGCCATCAATTTCTATGATGCCAAAATATGTACATTTCATTGGCGGCCATGGTCCAAACATGGTCATCGTTGATATGGCAATGGTCATAAAATCAGGGTGTGACCTTGGCTGTCTACGGAGTGACCTCATGTAAACATCACGTGAGGTTTAAAGACGAGCTTTTGAGTTTTCCGGTTTTATAATAAAGGTCAAATGACATTGCGCTTTGATAAGGTAACGTAAAAACTTACTTGTAGAGAGCTAGAGTCCTATAAAAATTAAGAAACGTTTGCCAAATGGCTTAAAAATTATCAGTTATCGTATAATTCGTCGACTAATGTAAAAAAAAAAAACTTGAAAAGGACTGCTCCTTTAGTGAAGTGACCTCAATCTCAATGGAGGTCATTCAATAGGCCACAACAAACCATGATCTGGGAAGAATAAATGCCAAGTGATTCTGAAGTTATAACCCATTTTTAACATATTGCTTACTACTATATCGATCTTTGAAGAAATGAAATTAAAATCGTAACGGTCTCGACTCGTTGAAAGTAGCCATGCTTTGACTTGACAGAGTTCTTGATATATCATTCGGAACCCATTAGGTTTTTGGAGTGACTGACGAATCGACCAACCTCAGCAAAGCAATATATATACCACTCCTTTATTTCAAACTAGAAACTTACTACGAGTAGCTCTACTTTGTTTGTTCATACTTAAAAGTGGTTATTTCCTGAATGTCAGCATGTCATCCGAGCGCGTTAAAATTTCATCACGTTCATAAAATTAACGATAATATTGACAGCAATTTCAATGTCAGTTTTATCGAAGCCTTCAGATAATTTTGTAATATTTCAATTACATGTCTAAAGTCTTGCTCGTACAGTACACTTAATTTCAGCAAATGTCAGCGGGTCATAAATGTTGCTAGCAGCACCTCAACCTATATTTAAACAATGCGCGTGCCTAGTTTTGGCGCTCTGCTGATTTATTTTTTATCTTACTATCTAATGCTTTATTTCTATCTTCTATAGCTTTCACAAATTGTATTTTCGTTACCCGACACTTTGTCACTGAGTTTTCCCTTTACTTGGAAAATTATTTTTGTCCAAATAGGACTTTAAGGTCACTCATTTGTTTTCAAATTTCGTTTAATTTTCACAAATTTACTCATACTTCAAATCATATTACCTGTGGGTTGGAACATGAGAGAGTGAAATATGAGCACGACCTGTGTAGTCAACGGTACATATACACCCATCATCCTTTCTGCCATCCCAGTCATGATCAACAAGATAAACAACACGTTGATAGGTGCGCTTTGGAAATGTGTCTTGGCAGAATGGTATGACAGAAACAGCTGAAAAGTAAAACAAGTACTCTTTAAGAGGATCTTAGCTAGAAAATTTGTGTGAAGTTTGGTGACTCTATGTCAATTACAGAAGGCTCAGTGGTGCAAAATATTACACCACGTGCCTCCGAATGAAATTCCTGCGTATCCCATAATCTTTTCTTTTTACGGGATTTCTCCGTAATCTATATTTAGGACGTAAAAACGCCGTACAGGACAGGTACCGTCAGTATTTTATGTCGAATAACCGTAAAAGTAACGGTAATTTTTTACAGTGAAACATTTCACGTACGGAGGCTTATCACTAAACAAGACTTATGGCTATATTCAGAAACCTTCTTCGACTTGACCTTCACCAAGGAAGGGTCCATTACTAGCTGTCCATTAGTCAACTGATTATAAAGTTAATTATGCTTGATTGATTTATTGATTTTTTTTACTGCCCAACGGTTCAGTCCTTAGTCGATGTCGAGTCGAGAAACGTTTTTGAATTTGAAGCGATTTGTGTATTAGATGACTCACAATTTTTCTTTAGGAGTTATCGTAATATCGGCACAATTAACGGACATTAATACAAATGTTATTAAAAAATAGTAAACTATGTTTGCCGGTTTGCCCCTGGTCCATTAACATGATAATAGTTTCGGTTTGCCCCTGGTCCATTAACATGATAATAGTTTATCAAATGCATACATGTAATACACATTTTGATTAGCTGAAAAATCATATACCATCACGGTAACTTAGAACATTGGTTTGAATGTTTACAAATTGTGTTCGTCAACCTATTAATCGAAAGTCAAACTTATAACAAATGGTCTCTTACTTTACTGACCGTAAAAATAAAAATGGCGCCTTTTTGTATGTTCGTAAAAACATTATTTACTCACATGATGTTAAAATATTAGGCAACTTTATTGGGCATGCAGTATACTATATGCATATAAACGTGTTCAATAAAAATATGTTTCGGTCGATAAGTGTGACTTTACATTTCAATGATACGAAAAATAAGTGGGCTATATTGGAATCACGTCTGTTCCTCCGTCCGCGTGTCCTTCGTTTCTCTGTCCGTGTATTATTTTTCGGCTAACACTGCTAAGAGTGATTAATACCAAAGCTTAGTTGAACATGTTTGGCATGTTCAGCCCGGATAATTTTGCATAGAGTTATGGCCCTTTGTTGTCGTTATTGTATTACATATAGTGTACCTTGATGAATTTGTATTGATATATTTTTTGACAGAATACATTGAAACTTCTTATAAACTGCTTATCATCGAAATACGTACGAGGTTTGTTAAAAAAACTTCGTAGAATTTCTCAATAGCATCTTCATCTATTTGGGAGCTACCGAGAACGTCTACGAACTTTTCGAACAACCTTCGTACGTCGTTTTCACTCTTTATCTATTAGTTGATGTATGTGGAATTAAGATTAGGCTGTTTGCCGCTGAGCACTAGGATTCGATCTTAATGGAATTCACGACTGCAACTGGCAAACATATTTCTGATGTTGTTTCCAAGAGGCAGATTCAATAGTGACTCAATATTATGTGGATACTCTTGATACAGTTTGCTTTAGAAATAAGATTTTACCTTGAACACATCCGTATCTGATAAGAATTGCCGATGTGTTTTCAGATCCATAGTGATCATTATACAATTCCACTCTACAAGATTGTTGCACTGAACATTTTCTTAGAATTTTCTGTGTCATTTCCATAGTTACCGAATATTTACTTAACATACTACTTTTAGCATACGAAGAAGAAACAGCTCCACAGTGCTTTAACTGGTCTTTCAGTGCTACTGTCCATAGGTTTAAAACATGTATCCCCTCATCCTTGGGACATTTCAGGTCAACATGCACGAGAAATGTATCGAAAGTACACATGAACTGCTGATCTGCTGCCGTACTTTTTTGACTCGCAATCAAAATGTCTGCACATGAAAATAAAACATAATGATTTTATACTTAACATTAATGTGAATCTCGTTGCCGCGAAGATGTTTTTTAGAAAAGCGAGAAATGTTTAGAAACACGTAGTTTTATATCTATTTCAATAACTACCATCACGACCACCGTGATAAATAAATACAATTTTATAAACACTCACAATATTACACTATAAAAATATAAATATTATCACGCTAATATGCCAACATTACTATGAAAAAATATTGAAAAAGTACAAGTACAACAAAATGATAGTAATATGAACAATCATTTCTTAAAACAAAAACAACAAGTATTATACATGACATTTAAAGAGTCTTACTACGGATCATTTATCCTTCTGATTTAATTACTTTGGAACTCAATGTATCTCTATTATTAATAAAATTTCGTTTTGCATCAGGTCAATTTTTAGTACTTTCTCATTTTTTTTTCAAATTTAATTTGCGTCATTTACTGAAACAAAATAGACTAAATAAGCTTTTTGACATGTTCGTGCATATTAAGCATATGGGCTTCAAAGGAATGATTTACCGGACAACTTTTATAAAACAGCAGTGTAAAGATGGTGGCATGTAATACGACAGATATTTCTAAACGAATGAAATATTTGAAACGCAGTTTATTGTTTTCAACGGGAAAAAAATCATTTGAAAGCTACTATATAGACAATTATAGAATATGTCAGAAAGTAAGTTCACTTACATATAATTACTTTACTTAATAAATTCATCTTGTATCTTCCATAAGAATGCGAAAATGCACTACAGTTTTAACGGAACAGCCGTCATATAATAAAACATTGTATAACTATGCATTTTCATATAACTATTACTCAATTTATTAATCACGACCGAATTACGTTACAATAAGTGTTAGAAATACATACTAGATGTAACTTCCGCATCAATTTCATGATTAATTGCTGTGTTAAATGCCGTTCTTCCGTCCGCAGGATATAAACATTCACTATAACGCCCATGATAATTATTAACTAATCAAGTCTCAAGTTAAAACTGCTCGTCCAGTTTCCGGTGAAAAAAATTAATTACTCGAAGATGATACACATAAAGAAAACAAAAAAATGTAAAAGTAATGGTTAGAAACAACAAAAGAAAAAGGCTACTTAGCAATTTAATAAAATCTGTTGAAAAGGTAGGTGAGCTTTGACGGCACCGCTACATTATATGTTTTTATCGGAAATAACGCTTTATATCTTGGTAGGGTATAATTTCAAAAATACAGAAACAAATTACATGAATTTCTACTGGAACTTTTTTTATTTGATGATTCGTTCGAAAATGTGTTAATTTCAGACAGTTACAAAATCCTAGAGTATTTAGGAGGGCATTACAGATAACATATACCATTTGGTTTCAGTAAAGGGACATACCCAATAACTGTTGTCAAACTAAATAACCTAACAAAACATAAATAAAAGAATCTTTGAAAGTATTATAACTCAACCTAAAAGTTTCAGCTATGCATTCCCAGTCATTGTCGATAAAATCAGCGGTTTAAAGGGGCATACCCTATAACTGATGTCGAACTAAATAACCTCAAAAACATAAATAATGAATCTTTGAAAGTATTATAACTTAACCTGAAAGTTTTACAATTCTGGCTCACTGTGACCTTGACCTTTGACCTACTGACCTCAAAATCAATAGGGGTCATCTACTAGTGATGAACAACCTGACACCATGTTTGATGATTGTAGGCAAAAGCGTTCTACGCTATCGTCCGTAAACCATTCTCTTCCGATGGACCGACATGTGCAAAGCAGGGAGGGGAATGGCATAAAAACGCTAAAATGAAATGTACATTTCAAATACTTATGAATAGGAATCATATAATACAATTTGTATATGTTCATGTGTCAAGCTTTTGTATGTTTGTTTGACCAAATATCCTTGCTGAAGACTAATCATCATGATCATGTCATTTTATTTTGTACTTGCATGCATATTTTGACCCCATTATTTCTGCATGACTTCCCCCACTAATGACTATTAACTGTTGTTTTTTGTAATGTGTATCATCTTTTCTTCGTACAGGTGTTAGTTCTAGACTATCTATCTGTTTTAAATTTGTTTTTTGTAGGGAAATAGCTTTACAAATTACAGCTAAGTGTATGGTCTTTTACGCCGCTTTCAACAATTTTATAGTTGTATGATCATGGCGTTTCCTTCGCATGTTACCAGTACTGCTGGTCCATTTATCCTCACACCAGCACAAGTCAACAAGTTGAAGTTTTACTTTCAGGTATGATCTAGAATGAGTTATACCGACAATGATAGCCTCCCCCTTTGCACGGAGGTAGGTGTATAGAGAGAGCAAACTTGGTTTAAGTGAAACAAAATTGAGAGCAAACTTGAGAAAATGGTGGAAAACGTGTTTTTTAACTAGGTCAAGCGCATTCATACCAGGAAAAGTTGTTTTCTGTACGCTAGGAAGTTATATAAATATGTCGTTAGTCAACGGTTTTATGTTACCTTCTCTCGGTTCATTGTCTCCACCCGCAATGATTCGCAGTTTTGAAGTTATTGAAGGTTGAATCTGGTCAGGTGGAAGCTTTCACGAATAGAAACCGAAAGTGCCCTGGTCTTTTATCAAAATTTTCATCTAAATCGATAGATGTTGAGGCCAGAGATCTATTGTTTTACGAGAAAATATATGAGAAGTATTTACCTGCACTTCACTGCGATCATGAGTGTTTTCATACTCCAATATCTTCGTTTAAACACATTTTGGAGACAAACTTTATACATACTTTATAAAGACAAACTTGTCACGCGCGATTCACTTAGTATACTCCAAGAAAAAAATTACTTGTACAAATGAATGGAATGAACTGAATATCTTTTAACACCGCATTTATAATTCACAGACCTATATACATGTACGTGTATATAAGTCCGTGTATAATTGCATGTGATTCTCCTTTGAGCACAAATACACCAGTGTTTGCTCTACATTTCTACCCGAGACTACCTCGAACAATTATGTCTGCCTGTTTTAATTTTGCTACAATTAAATTATTATCGTCGGTGTAATTTTAAAGAGCCAGGTCATATGCATCTAATTTGTACAAGTGCAAATAGCCTCCTTATAATCTAAATCATATAAACAGTAATAATTGTATTCATAAAATCAGTCAACACTTCCTCAAAGAGAAGAGTGCAAGAATTATTATAGATTGACATACTTTCTCGCCCAATAAAATTGGTGGATCGTACTAAAGATTTGAAAAACAAATGAATATGATGCAGGTAAACCGAATTATACTTATATTATCTGATACATGTGTGAAAAGCGTATGACGTAAGCCCTTGTGGATTTTCTGTTACTATGTTAATAAGCATCAGCGCTAAAGTAATTCAAAAATCTCATTTTAGTTCCGGAGACATCCCTTTGTCCCTTGACAAGTCCGGCGTATATCACAGATACATAAATGTAGGACATCGGTTTAAGGTCTAGTCCGAAAGACATGTTATTAGAGGAGCGGAAAATCGAACCTACGATCCTTACAAGTCCAGTCCGTTACACTACAGTATATAATACAAATACTTTTGTGGACTGGGCAGGTAACATATCTCAAGTTAGCCTGGTTAGCTCAATCGGTAGAGCAGGAGACTTGTAATCTCGAGATAGCGGGTTCGATTACCGGGGCTGACCAAAACAAATTACTAACACTCTTTCGGATATGAGACTTAAACCGAGGTCCCATGTATGGGTGCTATACACCTGTCATGTTAAAGAACCAGGGGTGTCTCTGGAATTTGGACGCTTTCTGTAGCTTGCACTATCCTCCGAAAAACAAAAATAATATCAAACAAAAAACCGAAACCTAAAATAACTAACGTCTTCTGGGGGCGTTATTCGTGTGGGAAACCGGTACCAACGAAAAAACGCTAATATATGATACGACATATCTTGCACAATAAGACTCGTCTATATGTGACATATATACTTAAGGATAAAAGTTCTGTCCGGTTCAAAATTGTTTAATTAAATTTTAATTTTAATTTAATTTTAATGTTAAATTTAAATTTTAATTGTACGTTACTTTTAATTTTTCATTTGCAAATTTATATTTTGAGACTACGTACTACATTACAAGGTGTTAACAATTCTATACAAAACATTCAATCAACCGTGACGGCATAAACCATAAATTTCACATGTATCTAAATTTATTGTACATGAAGCTTATAATCACAAAAATATTAAGTGATTTTTGTTACCAAAAGATACCTATCGAAAGACGTAAAGACTTAGACAAACACTCAACATATGTTGTTATTACGAAGCTTTCAAGATAGCAAAATTTGCACGTTTTATGTCGATTGAAGGTCAGTGAGCCTACAACACATGTTGCACGTGCATAATGTCAATAAGAGCGTCAAAGAAGATCTTATTTTGGGGCTTTTAAACGGATATGATACAAAAATACAAAAAAAAAAAAAATATCAAACAGGGAATGCCACGTACCAAAAACGCAGCCTCCCCAAAAACGAGCCCCACAGCACCCAGAAGTGCACACCACCAACACACACACACACACACACACGCACACACACACGACACACACACACAATCATGTACACACACACATATACACTACCAACACACACTAGCATACAAAGCAAACACACGAGGACAAAACGAACAATTAAAGGAACACAGTGGGGCACCGCCTTGGAACGGTCAGTGGCAAAACACCACTGGGGAGCTTAAACCGGTTTATGGTGCGCACCCAACCTCACTCTTACCCCCACCATGTTCCAAAGTCACAGGACAGTGTAAATAAAAGTAATCCCTGCTAGGTGAATCTCTAACACACGCAATGGAAACAAAAGGCATGGTATGTAAAACACAAAAATGCTCGTGTATAAAAATATAAAAAGCAAACCTTGAGAACCAAAAAACGTATGTACTCAATGCCTTTGCAGAAGGCAGAGCACCAAGAGAAACACCCTTAAGGGCCCGACGAAACAGGCCAGAGGACAGAAATCAAAACAGTTTCGTCCCAGTGGGATTTAAAAACTGCCCATCACAGAGTCCTCCCCCTCTTCCGTCAGACACAATCAAAGAGGGAAGCATAGCGTCCAACTGTAAACGGGTTGAACACCAAACATGCGGTGTGTCTCAAAACAGTTGGGTCGTAACCTCTTTTAACAAAACGTTTTATAATTTTAGCAAATACAGTTGGAAAATTGCCATATAAGTCAACGGTTCTATTATAA
Organism: Saxidomus purpurata; assembly: GCA_022818135.1. NCBI lineage: Eukaryota > Metazoa > Mollusca > Bivalvia > Venerida > Veneridae > Saxidomus > Saxidomus purpurata. Next base: position 44,898,709 of record JAFMSR010000008.1, on the reverse strand, counting down.
TATTTGTTTTACATTTCACATGATGAGAAGCGACACCTTTACTGAATGACTTTAAATAGCGACCAATCAAATGTCTCCGATAAGACTCGTGGTAGTTGCAGACGCGGTAAATATCAAAATGTCGGAAAAAGTACTCGTCTACTATAGCAAAGACAAAAAGTGGTTAACTATTAGAGCTGCAGCGGTAAGGGAAAGTGAGAACCTTGTTCCCGGAGAATCCACGTATTCGAAATTGGGTGGAAAATGGTATCCGTCCATAATGATCGCCAGTGAGTAAAACATGCATAGCAAGAACGTTGAAATTTTAGCAAAGCTAAAACTGAGGTATTAAGATGGTCTTTTGTCCGGCGTCCGTCCGTCTGTCCGGCCACAATTACTTTGATGACACGCTAGAGACCACATTTCACATCAAATCATCATTAAACTTTATCAGAGTGTTTATCTTCATGAGTTCTAGGTCGAATCTGGGTCATTTGGGTGTAAAACGAGGTAACGGGATCAAATAATAGAAAAAATATTGTGGACACACTAGAGGCCACATTTGTAACCGATGTCAAACTATATAACCTCCAAAACATAAATGATAGAATCTTTGAAAGTACTATAACTAACCTAAGGTTTCAGCTATGCATTCCAGTCATTACCGATAAAATCAGCGGTTTAAAATATGATGAAGTACCGTTAACCATTCAATAATCTATGAAGAGTTGTTGTTGTACAATAAATGGGTGGATGCGATTTATTACAGAAGGCCTCTATATTGATTAATTATAGTAAAATGAGACATTTTTCGCCATAGGTTCTTCTATGAAATTGTATTTATTTAAACTTTTACTGGTTTTATCGATAATGACTGGGAATGCGTAGCTAAAACTTTTAGGTTATGTTACAATACTTCCAAAGATTCTAGTATTTATGTTTTGGAGGTTATTTAGTTTGACATCAGCTATAGGGTATATCCCGTTTACGGAAACGTAAACGCAGAGATGTACATAACTGACTTCTTGCAGCCCGTAGTAGTTCCGTTTCTACGTCAGAACTTCGGCAGAGGTGGAGCATTACAATGCGCGTCCACATGTCAGCAAAAAGAAAACCGTTCAGTATCTTCACCAAAAATGTGTGCAGGTCATGGACCGGCCGGCCTTATCTCCAGATAAGGCACCCATCGAGAAATTATACAGCTGTCAGCCTACCCCTATCAACGTTGCAGAATAACGTCAGGCCTTGACTGAGGAATGGGCAAATATTCGATAACATATGATTGCTTGTATAATCTTGTCAATACAAAGGTGCATGGCGTGCAATAATGCTAAAAAAAACAAAAATAATATCAAACAGGGAATGCCACGTACCAAAAACGCAGCCTCCCCAAAACGAACCCCACAGCACCCAGAAGTGCACACCACCAACACACACACACACACACACACACACACACACACGACACACACACACAATCATGTACACACACACATATACACTACCAACACACACTAGCATACAAAGCAAACACACGAGGACAAAACGAACAATTAAAGGAACACAGTGGGGCACCGCCTTAACGCTGGCTTTACCTAATATTGAATATTTGTGATTTTGGACGTGTAGGGTGATATATTGTGAAGCAATGAAAATTTATGTTTACCATGGTTGGGCTTTTGTTAAATTTTGTCTGACATAAGAGTGATACTAGATTGAATTTTTATATTACAAAATGTTTTGGTTAAATATTGTTTAACAAACCATTTAACAGAGGTTTTTTGCGAAGTGTTGCGTTATGAAAGTCTTTCAGACAATTCGAAGAACCTTGTTTTTCCTCAAAAGTCTGAAAGCGAGTAGCTTTATACTTTGTTCACAAATAGCATCTTATTTCATGTACCTAAATGTTTAGAAAAGGCAGTTTAAAGGGGCACTCCCTACATCTAGCAGATTATATTCTCGAAGCATAGATTATGCGTTCAATGAAAGTATATGATAAAAAAACAATTTCAAAGAAGAACCCATGAAAAAAATGCCTATTTTAACCACAATTAATCAATAAGAGGCATTCTGTTATAAATTGCGCCCCTCTCCCCCATTAATTGTGCAACAACAACTCTTCGTATATTATTTAATAGTTTACGGTACTGCAGCATTTTTTAAACCGTTCATTTTATCGTAAATGACAGGAATGCATAGCTGAAACGTTTAGGTTAGGATAAACTTCCAAAGATTGTAGTATAAGAACGACAAACGAGGATAAATTCTACCATAAACCAAACTTGGATACTTCTTATTTCGATTCTAAATCGACTTATTTGAAATAGCATTTGAAGAAAATGAGAGAACTATTTTCATTGAACGTCAATTACACTTGCGTGCTACGCACCTAGATTTTGCCGTAGAAGTTTGCTCCCGAGAACGCTGTGAAGACGCTATTTCACGGACAGACGGACAAGCGATAACAACTTCCTGTTTTAAATTAACCCAGGTTCATATTCTGTATTCTATTGAAATTTTAGGGTTACTAAGATAATAGGCAGGTCAGAGTACACAAGTATTTTATTTTTAATACCTTTATTAATTAGGCAACAAAAACTTTTTTTATGAAAATCCGTTTAAATCAAGTTAATTGCCAAAACACCAATACAATTTAAATGTATCAAAACTGTAGAGAGGGGAAAGAAAGAAAAGTGAGAAAAATACCAGCCTGGCGTCACCTTGAACGTCTGTCAATAGAACTGGCACAGTACATAGAGAAAATACAGTATATATAGCAAAATGCTACCCCCAAATTAGTCAGATCTAGTTCTGGCTTCCAAAACTCTAAATGCCGCTATTTTTGTGTCGCTCTTTCGGAGAAAAGGCGATCCATAGGGATCGCTTTGTCCGTCCGTCGGTCCGTCCGTCCGTCACACAAACTTAACGTTGGCTATAACTTTGCCATTTCTTAAGATTTCTTTATCAAACTTTCAAATTGTATTGCTTATGACAATAGGGTCATGATGGCACCAAATTTTGTAGGTCAAGGTCATATTTGACAGAGTTATGCCCCTTTTTGTACTTAAATTTTGTCACGAAAACTTAACGTTGGCTGTAACTTTGCCATTTCTTAAGATTTCTTCATCAGACTTTCAAATTGTATTGCTTATGACATAAGGGTCATGATGCCGCCAAATTGTGTAGGTCAAGGTCATATTTGACAGAGTTACGCCCCTTTTTATACTTAGATTTTTTCTATAACTTTGCCATTTCTTAAGATTTCTTTATCAAACTTTCAAATTGTATTGCTTATGTCAAAAGGGTTGTGATGCCGCCAAATTTTGTAGGTCAAGGTCATATTTGACAGAGTTATGCCCCTTTTTGTACTTAGATTTTGTAACGAAAACTTAACGTTGGCTATTACTTTGCCATTTCTTAAGATTTATTCATCAAACTTTCAAATTGCATTGCTTATGACATAAGGGTCATGATGCCGCCAAATGTTGTAGGTCAAGGTCATATTTGACAGAGTTATGCCCCTTTATATACTTAGATTTTTGCTATAACTTTGCCATTTCTTAAGATTTCTTTATCAAACTTTCAAATTATATTGCTTATGTCAAAAGGGTTGTGATGCCGCCAAATTTTGTAGGTCAAGGTCTTATTTGACAGAGTTATGCCCCTTTTTGTACTTAGATTTTGTCACGAAAACTTAATGTTGGCTATAACTTTGCCATTTCTTAAGATTTCTTCATCAAACTTTCAAATTGTATTGCTTATGACATAAGGGTCATGATGCGGCCAAAGTTTGTTGGTCAAGGTCATATTTGACAGAGTTATGCCCCTTTTTACACTTAGATTTTGTCACAAAATTGTTGGTTATTCTGACAAAGCATAAGAGGGCGACACAAGTGTTCTACTGAACACCCATCTAGTTTATATTTATATTTTGTTTTCGTCAGATGCGGCTTTACAGTTTTGGATCAGCCCTACTCACAGTGTCCTAGCGTACAGTAAGCCGAAACGGAAGTCGCTGATCTGTACGCTGATGATTAGTTCTGGCTTCCAAAACTCTAAATGCCGCTATTTTAATATTTTGTTTTTCGTCAGCTGCGGCTTTAGAGTTTTGGATCAGCCCTACTACGAATCCTTACCAGAATAACAGATCATGCAAATTTTCATCTAATGTACGTTAAGTAGGGAAATATGATCATGTTTGGGTCATATATTTATAAATTTAATCTTTTCAAACCAATTACGGTGTTCTACAACCAAAGTTGACTACAAAAACATCGATTTTTCAAACCTACATCATTGTGTTTACATTTACAACGGACTTTCCAAATGCCTGCTCTCGCGAGATCTCGTATGATGCAATCGCACTTATTTTTCATGTAGTTCAGAACGCTTGATATTTTCCTTTTGTTTAGTGTTTAGATGATATAAAGAACAAGTGTAAATATACAATAGCATTTACCACTATGTTTTTTTATTTCAAAAGAAATTTACTTTATTTTCGACGCGGAACAGACCTTGACAGTGTTCGCGCCAAAACGCACGTGCTCATGTAAATAAATAAACTGTCCCCGTGACCTCAATCGGAACCTTCGGCGATTTCCCGCAGAGATCCCTTTCCAAAGGTTCTTGGGAACGGTCACGTGATAACTGTCAAATCGGCAAGATGGCGGCCAATTGGTGAAAATTCTGACCTGTTCGAAACTTTTGTAAAGCTTTACGTTAAATAGATAAAATTTGATATTCAAATTTAGCAAATTAAAAGATTATGGTCTGATCAATAAAATTATTTATTGTTTTCACTTATTGCTCATGAAATACTGAAATGCGAGCGTGTCAGATTTCTGGCACGATTATTGGTACGCTTTCCCTACGGAGTAAGCTTCAGCGTACCCGTTCTGTCAAGCATATAAACCGGGTACGTTGAAGTTGTTTTAGCTAGCTGATGATCAGTTAGTTGTTGGCACAAATTGAGGCCACCACGGTCTAGATTTTGTATTGAAAGTTTATTTAAATCGTCTTTTTTGAAGGAGATATTTTTGGGGTAAATGTACCAGTTATTTATACTTCTATTGTGACCATCTTTGCTTCAAGTAAGGTGTAGTATAGTTGCAATCGGCCTTCGTTCTCAGTTTGATCACTGTCAAATTGACGAAACGGCCAGAAAAAATTGACTTTGTGTTCGCATATTTCATTGTATATATAATTTCTGGTCTATAGTTGTACCGGGGTGGAAGAAAAAAATATTTTTCTAACTCGTAAACTTCTTTGAATCGAGATTGAATGACTTGATGCAGAAAAAATAACTGTTTTGTTCCATCACTGAAAGTGACCCAACTGTACGTTTAGTTGCAGCATTTCAATATAAGACTGTACGACTAGTTTCAAAATATATACATTCAAAATTCTAATGAATAAAACCAAATCATATGTTCGATTTACTAGCATCGAGTTTACATGCCAAGCGACGCATTCATTGGTCAAATTGATTGGCTACATATGCCATTATTAGTGTTATAAATATCTTTAAAGATCTGTGTTTTGTCAATATATTTATAGATTTCATTAATGCTCTGTCATTATTTTCACGTTTTGAAAAACCGCTATTGCAGTTGTTCTCCGCTTCGAGTAATTTTTCATGTATATCTGGCCTGTTCAAGACAATTTGATATGTGTCCGGGTTTGTAATGCATACTTACATGTACTATAGATGAGTGTTAGAAAACATCAATGCAATCTCATACCGTCTGTCAGTAAGAATTCCAAGAGAAAAATGAGCTGTATGTAGATTAAACGCATTGTTTTTATGTTAATTAAATTTGCACTGTTTTCCTGGTACATGTATATAAATAATGGTTTCCTGAAATGTGTTTTCTTAAATTTTACAGGTGTGTTCCATACATTCTGTGGATGGGCAACCAACTAAGGACACCCGAATGACATCTTTACATATGTTTACTCTACAAAGGATCCAAACTAACGCCAATTCAGACTGAAAATTGTGACTTTTCCAAATTGATGCAAACTGTTTTACAGAATTGTGAAATAATCAAATTGAGGCAGTAATGGTCAATAAGTGTACACATACAATTGACTGAGTTGCACTTAATCAACTGTTATTTCTGTAGTAGATACACCGGAACTTAACTTTCTGTCAAAGAATTCAGCGCAGACAGCATTACAAACGATACTGACTTTTGGTGGACACTATTTATCCCCGGGAACTCCAGTTAATTAAAACTAACAATTTGGATACTGGTGCTTCATTTTTAGATTTACATCTCTCTATTTATAACAATATTATACATACCAAAATTTATGACAAGAGGGATGATTTTAATTTTAGTATTGTAAATTTCCCCCATTTGGATGGGGATGTACCTCATGCTACATCTTATACATTTCTCAGGTAATTAGGTTTGCCAGAGCGTGTAGTCATGTTGAGGATTTCAATGAACGTAATCAATATATTACAAATAAACTTCTTCAACAGGGCTACCGTTATTACAAATTGCGTAAATATTTTGCTAAATTTTACTATCGTAATTCTGATTTGGTTTTGAAATTCAATAGTAATCTAAAGACTCTTCTGCGAGAAGGTATTTTATGGGGATGTGGTTTACAAACTTCGTAAGATTTTGGGTCATGGCAATTTTCCAACTGTATTTGCTAAAATTACAAAACGTTTTGTTAAAAGAGGTTACGACCCTACTATTTTGAGACACACCGCATGTTTGGTGTTCAACCCGTTTACAGTTGGACGCTATGCTTCCCTCTTTGATTGTGTCTGACGGAAGAGGGGGAGGACTCTGTGATGGGCAGTTTTTAAATCCCACTGGGACGAAACTGTTTTGATTTCTGTCCTCTGGCCTGTTTCGTCGGGCCCTTAAGGGTGTTTCTCTTGGTGCTCTGCCTTCTGCAAAGGCATTGTGTACATATGTTTTTTGGTTCTCAAGGTTTGCTTTTTATATATTTATACACGAGCATTTTCGTGTTTTACATACCATGCCTTTTGTTTCCATTGCGTGTGTTAGAGATTCATCTAGCAGGGATTACTTTTATTTACACTGTCCTGTGACTTTGGAACATGGTGGGGGTAAGAGTGAGGTTGGGTGCGCACCATAAACCGGTTTAAGCTCCCCAGTGGTGTTTTTGCCACTGACCGTTCCAAGGCGGTGCCCCACTGTGTTCCTTTAATTGTTCGTTTTGTCCTCGTGTGTTTGCTTTGTATGCTAGTGTGTGTTGGTAGTGTATATGTGTGTGTGTACATGATTGTGTGTGTGTGTGTTGTGTGTGCGTGTGTGTGTTGGTGGTGTGCACTTCTGGGTGCTGTGGGGCTCGTTTTGGGGAGGCTGCGTTTTTGGTACGTGGCATTCCCTGTTTGATATTATTTTTGTTTTTATACTGGACGGTAATACACAGGACTTGGCTTTTCTGTCTTCATGACACCGATTTCTATTCTCTAAGTTTTGCCATATAAACTGAATGTGAAAGACCAGATTATGATGGTAGTAACCAGACGTCATTTATGGATATGGACTTTTGTGTACATGTACATACTATCAATGTGTTGCAATTATGATTATGGCCATGTTAAATTGTTCAGGCAGTGTACAGTATTCATACGATAGGATAGGATAACTGCCGATATAAAACTTGATATCATTTTATTATGCACCACTCATTCTTCACTGATTCAAAATTACTCTGTTTGTACATGTAAAAACTAAATAAATGTCTCCTCATTTAAAGAGCGATTAAAATCCATTAAAAATTCAATAAAGAATGATGAAGCAAATATGCAGTGACACGGCAAATTTAACTTTTTCTACAATTTGAGTGTTTCTATTGATTTCTGATTCAATGCTGAACACTTTCAATGAAAATAGCATACATGTATTAAATAGGATGCATGCAACTTTATATGCATGCAACATGCATAAAAACTACAAAAGAAATATTAAACAGTTATAGAAAATTTAGAACAATAAATTCTTATATTCTCATTGTGTTCCTTGTTTGGTAACAATATGACTGTTCTAGAATGTGTTGGGTAGTTTCAAGATCCAACCTCTATATTAAAGACCAATACTGTAGCGGGGAATACATTTTGCTGACAACATATTTATAATCATACATTATAAGTTACCCTAGCTACCCTTAAGCTTTTATAGCACATCGAATTTGATATGTCTTGCATGAATTAGTTACAATATTTTTCAGGATATTGTTTAGGATGTGCATTTTATTTTGTCACAGTTTTGCATTAACTTGTCACTGCATTTTGATGCATCATTATTATGAATTTTGTCTCTGGAATTTTATATCTATAACCATATTATGATTCAGCAACTTAGCAGTTCCTTCCCGCATGTCACTTCTTTGCCGGTACATAATGCTCGTCCAACACCATGACATTGTGTGCTTGCAGGTTATATGATGACGGATATATGATTGCAGCTTCGTCCGTTTCATGATGGACTTGTACAATGTCCTGTTTTACTATCAATTGCTTAAATGCCAATCCATGCTAAGTAGTCTGTTCTTTGGAAACCTGGTTGGCTTGCATAATGTATGCTAATCATACAACGAAGGAAACGGTCACCCATTCATCCGTTTCAACATAATTGTAACCATACACTAATCTGAATGCCAGGATATGTTAATTTCGACCAATTGATGGGTAGTCCACATGGTCCTCGTATGTCAATTTCGACCGATTGTCATTCTTTACCAATATAACATCTGGGGGCAAACCTAAAAAGACACAAATGAAATTGTAAGCAATCACATAAAATCTATCTACTTTTTGCTGTTAATAAGAATAAAACTCAGAGAAAATATTGGCTGATCAGTTCTAGGTCCAGCCATTCCTGCCAATATGGTGCCTGTCAATTATTGATTCACAAAAGGTACAAAGTAAAGACGCATCTAATGATTCGAAAAGTATAGTTCAATTATTCCTGTGCCACTAGGATTTTTGAGCTCTTTTGTCGACACAAAATATCAGCATGTCTAACACTAACATTGATTGATTTTCAAAACGGCTTTTATTGTTCAAAGCTGGGTCCTAATGTAAAATTATATTAGGACCCAGTTCAAAACTAGTATTTCATGTTTCATCTGTAGTAAGGATGCAAATACGGACCCGGGTATACATTAAATCGTCTTGAACAGGCCCGATCTACATGAAATATTACTTGACGTGGAAAAAAAATGCAACTACGTGGAAACCCTAGCAGAAATAACATTAATTTCTACTTGTTATCGTTCATTAATGATATTATCAAACACTAAATGTATCAGAAATATTATATTATTTCGACAACTAAGCGTACAGATTTTTTTATTTTTCTGTACAACTAACGATTGTGTACAACGATTGTGCTTAATTGTGCAATTAAGCGTACAGTCTGATCACTTTCGGTGACGGAACAAAACAGTTATTTTTTCTGCATCAAGTCATTCAATCTCGATTCAAGGAAGTCTACGAGTCAGAAAAATACTTTTTTCTTCCACGCCGGCACAACTATAGACCAGAAACTATATATACAATGAAATATGCGAACACAAAGTCAATTTTTTCTGGCCGTTTCGTCAATTTGACAGTGATCAAACTGAGAACGAAGGCCGATTGCAACTATACTACACCTTACTTGAAGCAAAGATGATCACAATAGAAGTATAAATAACTGGTACACTTACCCCAAAAATATCTCCTTCAAAAAAGACGATTTAAATAAACTTTCAATACAAAATCTAGACCGTGGTGGCCTCAATTTGTGCCAACAACTAACTGATCATCAGCGTACAGATCAGCAACTTCCGTTTCGGCTTACTGTACGCTAGGACACTGTGCTACTACGAATCCTTACCAGAATAACAGAGCGTGCAAATTTTCATCTACGGAAATACGGACATGTGTGGGTCACATATTTATTCATTCATCCTTTCAAACAATTTACGATGTTCTACAACCAAAGTTGACCACAAAACATCGATTTTTCAAATCTACATCATTGTGTTTACATTAACAACGGACATTCCAAATGCCTGCTCTCGCGAGATCTCGCATGATGCAATCGCATTCATTTTTCATGCAGTTCATAAACGCTTGATATTTTCCTTTTGTATAGTGTTTTGATGATATAAAGGACGAATGTAAATATAAAATAGCATTTACCACTATATTTGTGTATTTCAAAAGAAATTTACTTTATTTTTGACGCGGAACAGACCCTGGAAGTGTTCGCGCCAAAACGCACGTGGTCACTTAAATAAATAAACTGTTCCCGTGACCTCAATCGGAACCTTCGGCGATTACCCGCAGAGATCCCTTTCCAAAGGTTCTTGGGAAAGGTCAGTTGATAAATGTCAAATGATATGTACATCTGTTAAAGCTGCTTGCTCTCAGATTTTTGTAAAAAAATTAAGTTCTTCAAACTGTATGTAAATAACGTATTTTAGAACATATAGTCATATAAAAAGGCTCCAGTAAATATTCCTGTCACGTATATCTCTAAATTAAAAAAATACGCTACCAAATTCAAAAGCGTTTTTGAAATTTTAATACAAGAGGACGCGGCAATGCCGCCAAAGCAGGTTTAAACGGCGCCTGCAGAAATTGTAGAATTAAAAAGAAACAGTCACCTTGACTCCCCCCTACTTTAAGTAACAGTGACCTTGACCTTGACCATTGTGACCTTGACCTCAACTTTTTTTTTGCTACAATTTAATAACAATTTTTTTTATATATTTTTAGTAACAGTGTCCTTGACCCTAGTGACCTTCACCCCAAAAATGTTTTTTTGCTTAAAACAATCTAAAAACCAAAATAAATAAAAATCTATTTTTAGTAACAGTTACCTTGACCTTAACCCTAGAGACCTTGACCCCGAAAAATTTTTTTGCTTAAAACAATCTAAAAGAATCTATTTTTAGTAACACTGACCTTGACCTTGACCCGAATGACCTTGACCCCGAATTTTTTTTTTCTTAAAACAATCTAAAAACTAAAATTAAATAAAAATCTATTTATAGTAACAGTGACCTTGAACCTAGTGACCTTGACCCCGAAAATTTGTTTTTGCTTAAAACAATCTAAAAACTAAAAATAGATAAAAAATTTATTTTTAGTAACACTGACCTTGACCTTGTCCCTAGTGACCTTGACCACGAAATTTATTTTTTGCTTACAACAATCTAAAAACTAAAAATAAATAAAATCTATTTTTAGTAACAGTAACAGCTCTCCCTTATCACCACTTGCTCACCCCAGGACAAACAATCAAAATGATACCACCCAGTTGTCTTGCACTCATCAGTGTCGCATCCATACCAGAACACACCATACAACCAGTGGCCCACGTGGAAGATTGGGACAATACCCAAACGTGCAGCCTCTCAAAATAAAGACTTTATTATTATTATTATTATTAATACCTGTGCCATATATGTGGAATTTTGTATAACGATTCTTATATTCATGTGATATTTGAATGTTCACTCACAGAAAATATTCGACAAAGTTTCTTCTTCAAAATATAGAGCCATTTTGGACTTGATGTGTTTGATGAATTAATGTATTATACCGTAGAAGAATGTTTGCAGTAATTAGTAAGAGACTGTTCTCAACTAATGACAAAAAAATACACAAACATTGCCATTGCCTTTGTATCGAATTGTGCATATCTAGCTGAAAAGCATTTATGATCTGATCAGTATAGCTTTTTATAGAAGTTTTTTACTGTAATCACTTTAGACTCAAAAGGAATACATTGCACCCTTTCTTGATTTTTCGTTTCGTTCAAGATGAGGTCATAAAATGTATCATTACACGTGTCACTTATATGTATTCGACTATTATATATACACTATCTGAGAACGTTACTCGTGCTCTAAAGCGCACATATATATGTATACATATATACTTTCTTTTTCATATGTATTATGAATGTATCTATATATTATAATCTGAAATATTATTTCGGGAAATAAAGAGTATATATATCCGAAGTGATCGTGATTCCTAACAAATTATAATACATTCTGATTTTACAGTAATGAAACGAGTAACTGTAGTGCAGCAGAAAAGTATTGAAAAATAGTTTATCAACCCACAATACGCTATAGTCATGTGTATGTGTTACTGGATTAGGATACCTGGTAACCCATCCTTATAGTTTCTGTGTGGTAGAGTCCCTTTAAAGATAATCATAGGCGGCATGAATCTGCCATCTGCGGATACACACAAATAGGCCGTCATGTTGTCAGCCGAAATAGCATTTTTATTGCATAAAAATGCCCGTTCGTGGTCCAAACACCTGGCTTCGACTTGATTCTTTACCGGACTATGCGGTCACGTCACAGTTGATAATCTAACAAATAACGAGTAAAAACTGTTAAAGGGACATACCCTATAACTGATGTCAAACTAAATAATCCCCAAAACGTAAATGATAGAATCTTTGGAAGTATTATAACTTAACCTAAAAGTTTCAAATATGCATTCCCAGTCAGTATCGATAAAATCTAAAATATACTGCAGTACCGTGAACCATTCAATAATCTATGTAGAGTTGTTGTTCTACTTTAATGGGTGGATGCGATTTATTACAGAAAACCTCTGTATTTATTTATTGTGGTAAAATGAGGCATTTTAAGCAATAGGTTCTTCTTTGAAATTGTATCTATTTATCATCTTACGTTGATTGAACACAGTCTATGTTTCGAGAAAATAATCTGCTAAATGTAGATGTAGGGAGTTCCCTTTAAATCAAACATCGCAATCGATTTTCTTTATATATTAAAATGGTTTTATGGAATTAAAACAATTGACAAAGACGATTCTTGATAGTATTAAGTATAAAACTGCAAGAAGCAAAATCAACAGAAATATATGATACATCATTATACATGTATAACGAAACTGTGAAACAGAGACCTGTGATGGTTTGTCTAATACACCATGTGTTGTAAGCATATCCTTCCAAAATATGAAGAACTCATTCGCCACCTTCCGGTTAGACATGCGGCTCCTCGCCTTTTCCTGCCTCTGTGGTTTCCTAAAGGCAAGTTGTGGGTAGTTAATGTTTAGCTTCCTAAACCACCTGTCACTAGGTCCTTTATTAAGGTTGAACAGGCTGGAGGGCCTGCAATGTAGATGTTCAGTATTGTAAGCTACAGCTACTATCTGTTTCAAAGTAAAAAAAAGAATTTTTCAGTGACTGAACAAGAACAATTGAAAGGTAATGAATAACACGATAGGGCATTTTGTCAAATATAACAACGCTAAAAGACATAAAAACAGGGACATATGGGTGTTAAGCATTTAGAAGTGTAGCCTAATTAATTTGGCGATTCAGTGTGACCCCTTTCAAAGATCTGATATTTTATAACTGTCACACCTGTAGAAACCGGACAACTCTAAAATGTCAACGTGTAAAATCGGTCTGCTTCCGAAGTGGAAATAGTGAGACTATTGGAAGTGATCAGTAATTGATCAAGTATCTCAACGTTTACTTTGACCAACTGCAATGTTCAACAAAACGTTTCAGCCAATCTCCGAAATCGAGTAGTTAAATTCGCTGACTTGTAATCATTGTAACCTGCCAAGTGTTTAGGCATCGTAACCGACATTGTGTCTAAGGGAGCTTAAAGGTCTGGTACTGACCCTTACCAGACACGATTGTTAGGTAAATTATACGTCTGATATAACGGAAATATACTCCTGAAACTTGCGATTACAATCCATGCACACAAACAGAATCACTAGGGGACGGTAGTAGAGGTTAAGGTGTGTGCCGCTAATCCCGGGGGTTGCATTTTCGAGCCCCACTTGGTACGACCTTACCTTCTTATTATGACACCAGTACTAGGACTCGAGAATGACTCAATAAGCACCCGCTTTCTTCACAATCGAGCTAAAATAAATTAGTATAAAACAAATAAAATCACATATACCTGTGGACCTAAACATTTCCTGCACATAGCAACGCACCATCTTCCTGATCATAGGAAACCCTTGCCCCGCCATATACATAATAAAATTGACCAGACCATCAGACTCTTGTGTGGTCAATTGCTTTTCAGAGCCACGCTTGGATTCATGAGGGAATTTAATGTTGTCCATGGGATCACCCCGGGTATTCGACTACTTCGAACGCAGATGGGTACTACTGACGACAGATGTATATACATGCACGTCATGACAGACAAGCTGGAAAAACCCAGATATTTCTATTATTTCTTTTGCTTGATATAGGTAGTAATATGTTTAAACTAAGCATTTATGATAAACTGGCGCCTTTTAATTAAAGAATTTTCCTAAGATGTTGAAAAAACTACAGTAAGTTTGCCAAATATGACATTTATTTGCTTATAATAACAATATATATCAATGATCAAAGACATGTATAGACAAATTTATAATTAAGGTATCAACACAAACAGCCCTAGACTTTTGAAGTGGTGGTATCGTTTTGATATAAGCAAATTTAAAGAGGTGGGTGAAGATAGACAGATACGTCTGACAACCGAAGGAGATACGTACGAACGCAGATTTTTATGAAAAGAAGATACGTATAACGGCAGATGTGTAACAAATATATAGTATGCGTAAATAAGTGTTTTCCAAAAAGCATAAATATTGGTTTTAAACTGATTACACTCAATATGGCAGTTGTTTAGTCTATGTTGAAGGATCTTGCATGTTTATACTGATAATATTAATAAGTGATACAGGAGCTGTGTCATAAAGTATGTCCTCGCAGCCGTGGCGGATTTACACCAAACTTCTCATAAGTGATCATTGCCAAGCGTAGTTGTGCATATCATCGGCATGTTCCGGTTAAGTGATTTTCAGTGGAATAACCGCAATTGATTCATATAATGTTATGATGTCTCGGCTAATTCTCCTATACAGGCGGATTTCCACTTAACCTAAGAGAGTCTTAGTTATGCATATAACCGGTTTAGTGATTTTCAGGCGTGTTATGGCCATTGATTCTTCAAATTTAATGATATTTTTTCTACTTCTCCTCTACAATTGACCAGATTTTCACCAAACCTAATTAAATATATCAGTGCAAGGCGTAGTTGTCGTCAGCATGTTCCGATTCATTGATTTCCTGGGAAGTTGCGGTCCTTGTTAGTTATCATATGAAAGTTGTAGAAACATGTAAGAGACTGCAAATTACTAAAAATAATACCCGGGAACAAACATGTTCATGTAACGCTCATGTAAAATATTTGAATTTGTAATTACATTTTTTAGCCCGACTGTTCGAAGAATGAGGAGGGATGTTGTAATCGCTCCAGCTATTGTGTTGATCAAAGACTTGTTATAAATCCTTATAACTTCAATACCGAAAAACGTACCGACTTCACAATTGACAAACTTGTTTCTCATGGTAATACAAACTAATGCAGCAAGTCACATATATTTTTGCGTAGTTGCGCCTCTATTTGTATTATAATTTTGTGACAAAAAGTTAAAAGTCCGGTACCTCTGTAGAAACTCATTGATAAAAGATTACTTTACAAATATAATAATAATACTGATGTTTTTCTATTTTTAGTATAAGTCATATACTTTTCTTTTATTACATAGTGTTTCAGTTGTAGACGAAAAACCAAAGTTATCAACAGTATTCCGATCATAGGACTTATGTTTCATCTTTACGTATCTGCAGTGTGTATGGCGTTTTACGTATCCACCGTCTGCGTTCATACGTACACTATAATATTTCCACCTGTCGTCATAAGTACCCTCAAAGAGAACCCCAACCTTGTTTAAGTGTCAATTGCAGCTGCTGTATCAGGCGAAAAGAAAATATGTTTTTCCGCTAAAGAAAATATGTAGCTTTACGATTTATGCAGTTTGGGACTCTTTCAGTTATTAAATTTCTTGAAATTCTGTTTAAAATCCGAAAAATTGCAAGTTCTGGTATGATTTCCGCAATCGTAACAACACGTCGGTTATTTTTTTAGCTAAACAATTGAGCATTGCCTAGTATAAATGTATTGGAACTTATATTGAACGAAAACATTGTGGAAAAGAATAACAATAACGAAGATAGTAGGTATTTTCCAGCTTACCTGTCAGGACGTTCATGTATGTACATACATTGTATTTCGTTAGTAGTACCGATCTGGGTTCGAAGTAGTCGAATACCCGGCGTGTAAAAATATAGTTAATATGTAACACAAAATACAGAAAGAATCATCATAAACGATCTTGACACAGGCAAAATTTTAATAACCACTTTGACCGTTTGTAATTCATAATTTCATGTCTTTTCCGAAGAAGGAGATTAACGCTACAAAGTATGCACTAATACCGCTAATGAGTTACCTCCCTTAGATTGAAAATTTTGACATTGCTTCTCTTACTTCTTGTTTTATTTTCATTTCAGATTAAACATTGTATGGTTCTCTTCTGATATATTTTACTTTTAATTGGATGTCTGATCAGTTTTACTAAAACATAAGCATTCCAGAGGACTTTCAAGAGTTCGTCTGTTTTTCCAAGTGCGAAGGGGGAAAACTGCCACTTAATTGGAAATTTTGCGATTATCTCCCGCGCATGCGCAGAAGAGTAACAGGAAATCCCTCACATGTTGACATGTAAACAAATTCAGTGATAGAGATTGAATGTAGAATATATTTGTAAGTACTTACCGTTAGAAAATAAAATTTCGTTCGATGCTTGTTTGGGTGACAGCGTTCTAAACTATATGGTACTCCATTCTGAAAAAATTACTCGAAAGCTATGAAAACGGGTTGTCGGATATTGCTATGATTCGGATACTGGTCTCATGTCAGTAGGCGCAATTAATGTCAACATATATGACCGGCGTTGCGCGAAAATAGTCCTTCGAACATTTGTTACATTGTTCGAAAATAATAGATTGCAAACAACAAAAAAATCCATTTTTGTTACCCTTTTGAAATGCAAAATCAATGTTTATCAAAGGACTGTTCACATACATGTGTAATTATCAGGACAACTCTTACACGATTAAAGTCATAAACTGGAGACACAACTGTCCACATTTTTTTTATCTTAAACCATATGTGTAAACTTTACTTTTGAGATAGAAACCCATATGCCTTCCTTTTGCATTCAGTGACTATGTTCAACTACACTATGAAGTATCATAGCTGTGAATGGTAATTGAGAAGTGGATTTACATTGTTCGAAAATAATAGATTGCAAACAACAAAAAAATCCATTTTTGTTACCCTTTTGAAATGCAAAATCAATGTTTATCAAAGGACTGTTCACATACATGTGTAATTATCAGGACAACTCTTACACGATTAAAGTCATAAACTGGAGACACAACTGTCCAAATTTTTTTATCTTAAACCATATGTGTAAACTTTACTTTTGAGATAGAAACCCATATGCCTTCCTTTTGCATTCAGTGACTATGTTCAACTACACTATGAAGTATCCTAGCTGTGAATGGTAACTGAGAAGTGGATTTTAACAAAACTGAATTGAAAACTCAAAGTTTGCACAAATTTAAATGTCATTTAAAAATATGGGATTTGCCCATAGGATTGATTGTATTGTGCCAATAGATTGATTCGGATTTAAAGGGACATACCCTACATCTAGCCGAATATATTCTCGAAACATGATAGATTATGTGTTCAATGAACATAAAATGATAAATAAATACAACTTCATAGGACAACCTGTGTCGAAAAATGCCTCGTTTTACTATAATTAATCAATATAGAGGCCTTCTGTAATAAATCGCATTCCCCCATTAATTGTACAACAACAACTTTCATAGATTATTGAATGGTTTACGGTGCTGAAGCATATTTTAAAC
Organism: Saxidomus purpurata; assembly: GCA_022818135.1. Lineage (NCBI taxonomy): Eukaryota > Metazoa > Mollusca > Bivalvia > Venerida > Veneridae > Saxidomus > Saxidomus purpurata. Next base: position 44,880,887 of record JAFMSR010000008.1, on the reverse strand, counting down.
CGGGAAAATCAAAATCATGTGTAGGAAGTTAGCGGTAGCGGTGAGCAGTAGAAGTGAGCAGTAGCTAAATTATAAAATGTGAAGTTGGCAGTAGCAGTAACACAGCAGTAACAGTAGCTTGGCAGTAGCAGTAGCTTGGCAGTAGCAGTAGCAAAATTATAAAACGTGAAGTTGGCAGTAGCAGTAGCTTAGCAGTAGCAGTAGCACAGCAGTAGCAGTAGCTCAGCAGTAGCAGTAGCTTAGCAGTAGCAGTAGCTTAGCAGTAGCAGTAACTTAGCAGTAGCAGTAGCTCAGCAGTAGCAGTAGCTTAGCAGTAGCAGTAGCAGTAGCTGAGCAGTAGCGGTAGCAGTAGCTGAGCAGTAGCAGTAGCAATAGCACAGCAGTAGCAGTAGCTGAGCAGTAGCAGTAGATTAGCAGTAGCTGAGCAGCAGCAGTAGCAGTAGCAGTAGCACAGCAGTAGCAGTAACACAGCAGTAGCAGTAGCTTAGCAGTAGTAGTAGCTTTTAACTATATAAGCAATAATATGAAGTAAAACTCCCAAAATATGGCAGTTCTAAGTGAAAACGTTGCAGTTTAGCATCAATTGGTTTAAAAAACTATAACATTTATTGTATAATAACAAACGGGATAGAGTAAATCAATCATTGTACATGTAAGTGTTATGTTTCATAAAGAAAGAAGAAAAGGTTATCAGGTATAGAATGGTGTTTTCTAAGGTTTTCTAAGGTTTTGTTTATGTTCCTTTAATTCTGCAATCGATGACCGGCTGCTTCCGTAATGCTGGTCGAACACTTCCGAATGCTCCAGGTTATCGATAAGTTTCATGACCGTTCATAACTACGTAATTTAATATGATATTTCTTATATTTTCACTCTTCCCTATTTAACAGCGGAGATTTTCTGTGGTTGGTGTTATTAATCAGTTTCAGTTTTCAGTTTTTTATTCAGCAATTCGTCAAGTACAAAATTAAATTGTTCTAAGAATCAGGATAAATTTACAAGACTTTCCGTCCTTGATTTCAGAGCTACATTTATATACTTGCTACATTTAGAATTGATTTTTTCAATGTAGATATTTACAATTTACAATGATACAAAGATGTGCATACTGGGCCATGATGTACATCTTTCCCAATAATTGATTTCTTATATTAGAGTAGAAGGAACAGCACAATAAAAAGTGATATATTGATTATATCCTATTAATAATATCATTTAGGAATTGGTGTTAATTTGTAAGACATAACATATGTACAGTCAAGCCTGTGTTAAAGACCACCCCGAATAGAGACCATCCTGCGAATAAAGACCAGCAAGGAGATCACCGTGCACTATTCATGTATAGTAGACACACCTGTGAATAAAGACCACCTGCAAATAAAGACCACATTTGTAGCTTCCCAACAGTGGTCTTTGTTCACAAGCATGAACACACAGAAGTATCAGTGAGGACACTAGGCAATATTGGTCACTTTATAAATGATACTTAATTCAAATTTTAACGATTTTGAAAGTGAAACGTTTAACCCTTCATCTGATTCTTTACTTAAAAAAATGTGAGTTGTGTGCGTTTACACTTTTATAAAAAAGACTATGTATGCATTTGTCAAGAGCGGCTATTATTCTATTCTTTACAAGCAAATAACTACAGTCCGCTGTTGAGTGACTATGTCATTGACTTGAAATCACACTGATTGAGGGTTATGGGTTCGAACTCTCCTACCGACCATGTCTCTTTATGTGAGTGCAAAAGTTGTCAGTTTCGTACGGGGGATCGGAGTCTAATATTGGTTCTTCCCAGGAACGATGGTCAGGTAATCTGCCCGCCTGTAAACAACTGAAATACTGTTGAAAACGACCGTTAAACCTCGAACAAACAAACACAATGGGCCAGAACCAGTTCTTACATAATTTTGTCTTCGGGGTTATGTTGATAAAAGGCAGAACGTTATTTCTGAAAAATCAATTTTTGACAGTCATTCGACATAATATTTCTTATAATAGATAAATTCGGATATACATGACTTGTACATGTGCATAGCGTGTGTGGGGGTCTTGTAAAACACAACAGACACTTTTCCAAAATGTACGAGGTTTGCCAAAATATGCGCATGAAAAGTTTGTAACTTGATAACAGAACGCAGTTCAGATTTCTTACTGATACAAGTGTCTTAGATACATGTAACAGCAACTTTTCATTGACTATTACAAGGAATATAATTGAACAACAAGTATTAGCATTTCCAACAAAAAAGTTGATGATTGCCGTCAGCCGAGTGTTCTACTTCAGTATGAATAGCAGTAAACGATTGACACCAAGATGAAGAGTGTGCTGTTGACACCAAGATGAATAGAATTTTATCAAGGTCCGTCCATGAGCGTATGTTCGTGGATGAGACCACGGCATATCTCTCATCATGCCTATACTACCGAAATGAGCTTTTTGGAGTCAAAAGTAGAAGAAATTTTACAGTCAATAGTTGCCTAAATTGTTTTGATTGGTTGCCGAAAGTGGGTCAACCGCGGCGACCAAACAGATCTGTTTGTGCGGTTGACCCAGATAGTAATAGCAGTTCTGAATGTGGTGATCCTTGTTTTCTGCCCGGAAAGTACCGTTTGTAATGGGATATACCCAATCCCTTATACTTATGTCTGGTGGTGCTAACATCGGCCTGTGTTTACGAAAAAGTATCCTGACCATAGTCTCTGTTTAAAGCTAAAATCTCTGGTTTCTGATAGACAAAATGTGATCATAAGTTTACTCAATGTGAGTCCGTTACAGGCCTGAAAGATCAGTTCTGGAAATAAAGGTTTACAAGTACACAACCTTCACACTCTAAACTGTATCTTGTCGGAAGTCGGTCTGGAGTGATTATAAAAATGTAATGTTTACATGGGTGATTGATGTTTATTCTTGAATCTATATAAATCATCGATTCTTAAAACACGGTCAAATTTTCGAAAATGTTGAAAGTAACAGTTAATGACTCTGTGAGAAAGTTTGCAGTTCCAAACGCAGGATAAAGGTCTCGTACTGGTCCTTACCAGGAACAATGCTGAGTTCAACTGTCCGCCTGTACATGACTGAAATAGTGTTGAAGAACGGAAGTTTAACTGAAACCTAACCTTAAGCATTTACATAATTATCGCGAAAGTCGTTTCTTATAATGCCGAGTACTAGCATATTTCTTTCTGACGTACATGTCGTTTGTTCATTTTAACGATTCGGTACAAGACTTTCGATTTCAGTGTAATCATGTACGCACATTTACCTATCATGGTTGTTGTTTCGTTTTCTAAAAGCACTGGCAAACTTAGTTTACTTTAAAATTTATAAAGTATAGGGTTATGCGATGGTGAAGTGGCTATCGATTTGGATTACCAATAAAGAGATTCCCGGTTCAAATCCCGGCTTGCGCCATGGACATTTAGAAAAATGATCAGTGTTTGCCACACATCTAGATATGAACTGGTTAGAAACCCGGAGGTAGTCTCGTGCAGATAAGTGCTACACCGTCCGGCACGTTAGAGAGCAAAGGGGTGTTTTCGTAAAGAGCTAAGCTTTGCACGTTATTACATTGTACCAGCGGATGTTCAGCATACAAGCAAACTTGTGTTAAGGTTACACATTCAGCGACAAAGATGTGTTTAAACATGTACGTCTTCCAATTCTAACATCACTGAAATGTTTCTGCACTTTCTGTAGACACCGGAAAAATTTATTATTTTTAAGGCCTGTAAATTAAATTTACAATTCGGTCCTGCATATACATACATGTAACGGGAAGTATGGATTAAACTTGAAGTACTCCTTCCCAAGTCAACTTTACCTACGATGTACAAACTTTAGGAAAAACTTTCTTTTTTCACAGTATCTTATAAGTCATTTCTGTTGAAAAGTTTAAAGAATGGGTAATTGTTAAACACGGATTTACCAATATCATTGAAAAGTAACACGTAAAGAAAGAAGTCATACAGTGTCCACTTGACAGTCTCGTTCCCAGATAACACTAAATTAATTAAATTATTACTTTCGCACCCATCAAATTCAAGCAAAATATTATTAAAAACCATATAGTTACATGTACATGTAGTTCATACAGTTTAACATGTCACATCATAGCATGTAATTCATAAAATAATCTTTTATTCCCGGGCTCCCCTGACATTCGAGAAATAGTCAAAGGTATGCCACTATAATGATTTACCTTTTCAATAACATATACTAACATTAAAATCAGACGGACATATCTATACTAAATTGTTATTACTTTATTAGCACCGCGCATTCTGATGTTATAAACGCACATCATTTACGTTTATTTATAATGATGTCACAAATACCTTAGAAAACTGAAAATCTACTGCTACTGCTACTGCTACTGCTGAGCTACTGCTACTGCTGAGCTACTGCTACTGCTGTGTTACTGCTACTGCTGAGCTACTGCTACTGCTGTGCTACTGCTACTGCTGAGCTACTGCTACTGCTGCTCTACTGCTACTGCTGAGCTACTGCTACTGCTAATCTACTGCTACTGCTGAGCTACTGCTACTGCTAAGCTACTGCTACTGCCAACTTCACGTTTTATAATTTTGCTACTGCTACTGCTAATCTACTACTGCTGATGAGCTACTGCTACTGCTGTGCTACTGCTACTGCCAACTTCACGTTTCCTACTGCTGAGATACTGCTACTGCCTACTTCCTATTTAATCGATAATGACTGGAATGCATAGCTGAAACATTTAGTTTAAGTAATAATACTTCCAAAGATTCTATCATTTATGTTTTGGAGGTTACCTAGTTTCGCATCAGTTATTGGCTATGTCCCTTTAACGTCTCACTCAACAGCTATGGTCTTATGGCAACTTCAAGCTTTCACGGAGGAGAAAGACCCCAGGTGCCAATTCGGGCATTATTTAAGTCACGGGCGGGCACTTAAAAGAACCTAGATAGCTTTCAGACATAAAAGAATCCGACCTAAGTAGGTCACGAACCGACAGCGGTGAGGGGCAAGTGATCATCAGTCGGTGACCTTAACCACTCGGCCGCAGAGGCCATTGTATGGTGCCAAGTAATTGTCTGAAGTTTCAAGGCTTTAATAGTTACCGAGAAAGTGAATTTTAAGAAAACTTATAAATAACCAGATTTATGACGACAATGACGACTAACGTCAAGAAGGTTATGACAATTGCTCTTCTGTTTTCCTGGATAAATCAGTCTTTTGTTATTGATTCAGTATATACCGATTATAGAACAAGTACTTGCAGCTTACACCAACTACCCGATGAGTGCTTCTTGGGGCTTTGACAAATACTTGCTCCGAACAAACGGATTTTGAAGGTCGCAGTAAAAATGACAGGATGAGAACCCTATCCCTACACCACAGCGCCTCTAGAAAACGGGAATCAATACCGGACTTAACGTGTGGAGGCAGTCGAATACCAGCATTCAATAACGGACGGGATCATATCCAAACGGAAGGAAACCTGTATCGTTGCACCCCTAGTTACTCTTAATTATACCCGAATCGATACACATCGGACAGGAACAGAACAGTTCAGTTACTAAATGTAGTCGATATCGGTCTTGATTTGATATACAGTGCCACAGATTTCTAGAAGAACCTTACCTGTTACGGTCCTGGTTTCGGCCACTTTTAGCACATATTTTGTATGAAATTATACGACAACCAACTTTGGTTCCACATTTTTTGTTAACTTCTTAAAATGGTTTTACCTCACAAATGAGACCGGACAATGAGGTCACCAAGGGAGGTAATTTTTATAATCGAGAGTACCCTAATTTCGGAAAGAGTTATCTGCTTGTTTTTTCTCCTCTTCATCCCTTGTTTTTTATTCTAAACTAAAACAATAAAACAGCAAGTATTCTGTAATTTTCCGACTCAAAATGAATTTACATTCAGGGTTCAACTGCTTCTAAAAGCTTAATACTGTGATGTCAATGTTGATGAAAGAACGAAAAAGATGAACGGTGCCTTTCGAGCTTGCTGTAAGAAGCAAACAAGTCGGACCGCCTTCCCAGTACTTATCCTAAATTGTAGGCAAAAACTGAACAGTGAGCAAGATCTAGGGAGACACAAAATAAATAACAGCGGGCCGACAAACAAAACTGACATGTAAATATTTTGGAAATTGATGATGGTTGATGTTGAGGCATGGCCCCAAAAGAAACCAATTCTTGTTGACAAGCAAAACCTGACACGACTACTGACTGACGTGTAGCATTGAAACCTTAGGCCCTACTGTTATCGAATAATATGTATACAGTATGTCTTAACTTTTCATTGCCATTATCCTTATAAGTTTGACATGAATGAAGATTTTTATGATTATTTGCCGCAAAACATTTTTTTAAAAAGTTTAAAAGATGAAAAGAATGAGCCAAACAGAAAAGAAATGGGTTTGGATGGGTTTCGAACTCAGCTGTAAAAGTACACCAGAGCAGTTACAGGCGCAGGCGCCTTAACCAATTACACAACGGACGCCGATTACAATGATGATGGAAAAAACGCGCTTTTCTCTATTTTTCTGTCAATGTGGTTCGTTCGCGCATTAATAGTGTTTACGATAAATTACAAAAGAAGAAGAACAAAATAATATGCTATTCTGAAATGTTTTGAATTTATTAAGATCTATTAATGTAATTTTGAAAACAGAAGACAGTTTAATGCCTAACAATTCTTCTTTTTTCCCTGAATATATGGAACTACTTGTTTATATACGAGACTACTTCCGTTCGGTCCGCCGTAAGGAATTTCTTCTCTGTTAACATTGGATTCGAGACAATCGATCCAAACACTGATATACTATATTCACTATATTTACCTGCACAGAAACATAGTATTTGCTTTAAAATCCTTCAAGGCCATTGCTATGGCAACAGCGATTCAAATGATTCTTTTTTTATTTTGGACATAGCCTATGAAAAAAGCATATCGTGAAAAGAGAACATGAAATATATGATATATCGAAAGAGTATATAATTTTGCAACTAAAAATAAATGATGCTATTACAAAATGATTACTGCAATAATTTACTACCAATGTAAATTGAAGTGAGTTTTGACGTCATATTGTGGTATGTGGCGTCATTTATAGGACACACACCTGCACAATGACGGCTTAGGTATACTTTTTGAAAGTGTTGTTATTATGTTTCTACTGGACGTAGGTAAGTGAAATTTTTCCAATATTGATATTGAAATATTGTTTATTAAAAAATGCAAGAAAGCAAGTTTCCAAGTATTTTGTCTGAAGGCCGATTTTCAATGTTTTAATCTAATTATTATTTTTTGTTGTATTGCTATGTGTACTTCTATAATCATTTTAATTCATGTGTTTTCTTATTGTACTTAGAACAAATCAAACAATCAAATGAAGTTCAATTTTTACCATTATTTGACAATTCATCAAACAGCAACAGTTCAAAGGAACAATGTACCTTCATTACTTGCTGAAGAATTGTCTCGGACAAATTATCGTAATGTTTGTAAAACTAGTTCAATGTACATATTCCATTGCACGAGATGCCAGTAAGCACGAAATGCTCGTGCTTGAAATGATTATAGAACGTTTTAGATATTTTTCTTTCATTTACTGTTAATTGTTTGTCTAAAAGGATTGAAAGAAAACTATATATCTACACAATTAAAGTTTTACCTGAAATAATACTGACATAATTCAATGAAAAAAATACTAAGCTTCGAGCTTGCAAAAGTTGATATTACCCATTCGAATAGTTGAACAGGTTATATCACTTATGCCAATGCAATAGTTGGTATCATCATTTCGAAAGGTTATCACATATTTCATCATTGAATACATATAATGGGTGATCTCTATAATTCAATTGAAGAGGCCTCCACTTATTTAAAGGTATCTTGAAATATTTGAGTACCGTATACCCCCGTTTCAAAAGGATATGGGATATCACCTATTCGAATTGGCGATAACATCCGAATTGAAAGGATGGTATTTACACTACGAAATAATGGAACATTTAACTAAATGGGTGTTCAGTAGAACATTTGTGTCGCTTTCTTAAACTTTGTCAGAATAACCGATAATTTTGTGATAAGAATATAATTCTGTCAAATATGACCTTGACCTACACAATTTGGCGGCATCACGAGCCTTTTGTGATAAACTTTGCAACTTCAATGTTAAATACAGAAATCTGAAGAAACGGCGAAGGTATACCCAACGTTAGGTTTGTATGACAAAAACTAAGTACAAAATAGGGTATAACTCTGTTAAATATGACCTTGACCTACACAATCTGGCGGCATCCCGACCCTCTTCTCACAAGCAATATAATTTGAAAGTTTGATGAAGACATCTTAAGAAAATGCAAAGTGACAGCCAAAATCTTAGTACAAAACGGGGTGTAACTCTCTCAAATGTGGCTTTGACCTACATAATTTGGCCGCATCACGACCCTTTTGTAATAAGCACTACCATTTTTTTTCTTTTCTTTCTATGAACTAAGATAATGATATTGATAATTACATTTTTTATTGTTGTAGAAGGCCACATTGAAATTTAAGGTATGTGTATTGTTTATAAAAAGGTAAAGTGTTTGTTTATTATAGTGTCTCCCCTAATTAAAGGGCCAACTATTTCTGACTTATGAGACACCTTCTTTTTGAGCACATGTACCTCCCGAATCCTATCCTTTTAATGCCAGGCACCAGGCAAGTAGGCATACGGTCACCATTATTTAACTAGCTTGCGGCTCACCGACCGGCCATATCAGAACGGACCCCTGCTGGGATTCGAACCTTCGACCTCCCGCTCCCAAGGCGGATGCCTAAACCACTAGACCAAGGGAGACGGTATATGTATTTTTTTATTTATATGTATCTAAATGTGCATCCTTCGTTAAATAAAGATATTATTATTATAATATAATTCAAAAGTTTGATTAAGAAATCTTAAGAAACGGCAAAGTTAGCCCTAGGTAAGTTTTTGTGACGGACCGACGTTGACGGACAAAGCGATCCCTATGTTTCGTCTTTTGTCCGAAAAGTTGTATCACCTATTTCAATAAATGATATGATACATTCGGATAGGTGATGACAGCTTTTGAAGTTAGCAATATTCATTTTTAAAGGGAAAAAGTATTAATACCTATTCAAATAGCTTTAGAAAGGGTCATGATTCACTCGCTAAGGATTCGACCTCCTTCGTTATAAGACCAAGTAAAAAAAAACACGAGGCAAAGTTGTTAATGCACCAAAGTACAACGAGTATCTTCTCTGAAAAATTACTCACCAATCTTTGGCTATTGGCATTACTCACAATTTGGCTAAGTAATCATATGTTTTGACAAAAGTGACTGGGTATTGCAGTTGGGCAACGTTTCAAAAACATAGCAGACATTAGTATGCATGGGTGTTCTACTAGGGTCTTGACAGGTTCACCCAATAAGACATCCTAGGGACAACCGGGATTATAAACAATCTAATTATATGTAGGTGGTATTATTATGTTATAATATATTCCTTTTAAAAAAGTGGTAACATCATTTGGAATAGTTGATATCACCTATTGGAATAATTAATAACAGCTTTTAAAGGGAAACATTTTATCACATATTTGAATGGGTAAATACCAATATTTGATATCGCCTATTTAAAAGGAAAACATGATATCAGCTATTCAAATGGTTGATATAACCCATCCGAATGGTTTATACCACCCAGTCATTATTTTCATTTATTGCATATGTTACTATATATAGTATCAAATTTGCCTTTGATTGTCGGTGATACGGGCCGATAAAACGATCACGTGACGTAGTGTGCCGATAACTGATATCGGCACACTTGCTAGTGTGCCAGAAAATTCGTATTGAGGCCATTTCCGGTCAACTGTGCAGCAACGTTAGACTGTCAGCACGTGAAAACGTTGACGTAATTGACAACGTAGACGTAACGGAAAATGGCCGCCGAAAGGACACAGAAGTCTCTTTCTCAACGTTTATTGAATTTAGAATTTAGGCTTATTGAACACCGAAATGTGGAAACTGACACGTTTGCTTTTGTGGATAGTATGAATAATTTATTCATTCAATGGCATTTATCTTTATGAAATAGTATAAGTATTGCAGGAATGTGCGTTTTGTATCTTTTTGTCTTATCTTTTCCCATTTTCAGCAAAACTGATGTTCAACATATGCAATAAAAAGGTAATTATACGGGGCAGGTGTGCCTTAAGGCGATATTGGCACACTTGGTTCAAATTGGCCCTCGGGCTAAAGCCCTCGGGCCAATAGCTCACCAAGTGTGCCAATATCGCCTAAAGGCACACCTGCCCCGTATAATAACCTCTACATATTTATGAATGTGATGTGGGAAAATGTGATATCAATTCGAATAGTTGATATCGTCTATTGAAGAGAAAATATGGTATAATCTATTCGAATGAATTATATACTCCATTCGGAAAGGTGATAACACCTAGTATACATGTATTCATAGACGAAAAAGGTGATGTCACCAATCTGGAGGTCCCGTGTTCGAATCTTGGTCGGGCAATGACAATTTCAGTAACGCTTTTCATAGTTTCCTACCCGTCACCATGTGGTAGTGTCACGTGTTTCGGTGCTGTACAATGTGCACGTAAAAGAACTAAGGGGTCTATTCATAACAGAGCTGTCTCTTCAACCTGTGCGAGTCCAAAGTTTTGGCAAGTTCACCTGGGTAGAAAATCCAGGGTCGGCCGGGACTATCTTAAAACAATGAAGAAATAAAAGTGAAAACTATATCTACTGGATGTATACTACTACATAAACGTCAATGTACTTTTTATGGAAGATCGTTTGTGTAAAGGCATTTTTTGAATGTTTGATTTTTCAACAGAATAACGTAAAAGTAGTATGTAAAACATGTTTTGAATATAAAATATGCCAATAAAAGATTGATATAGAACTGAACCAGGGCCTGTGCCCGGTGTTGGTACTTAGATCTTATGAAGGATTCAAACCAGCAGCGAAGAACAACATAGACAACAGAGCATTGGGGATAATATAAATTAGTGAAACCTTCTATAAACCTTAGATATTAAAATCATAGTTAAATGCATTTAACCACCCGTCAATCGGCAGCTCAGTCAATAAATATTTAATCCGTACTAGAATTTTATATGTTCAAAACTCCTTTAATAATTTTTTGACCTCAGCTATGTTATAACATACAATTGCTAAATGTTTAAAACGATGACGACACTGAGGATTCTGTTTTTATGTACATAGTAAGCTCCGCGAAACGCCTTTTAATCATGTTTAATTTGTTTTAGGCCGGCTAATATTAATCGGCCTCATTCAATTTCGTTATAACAGATAGATAGATAGATAGATAGATATCTTTTATTACCTCCTCAAAGGGAGAGCATATGAAATTTACGGAAAACGATACATTAATCATAAAATGTTTAAATTGGGATACCAACAAGAGAGGGGAATTCCAAGCCGGTTATTCACACAAATTGTGAAATCCTCTATCGATTTCACACCAGTCGTGTGGAGCAAAGCATACAAGTAGGTAGATTTTAAAAACTATTTTAACTTACAAAGTGATAAAAAAAATTAATTTAACTACATTGAAAACTTGATCACTGACCACAAGACTTAATTAAAAATTGATACTTTATAATTAAGTCTGCCAAATGTTAAAAAATCGTATTATTTTGATCTTGTAAGACCGAACGAACCACACGACAAAGTAAGCGAAAAAATGGTGCCCAAACACGTCATATTTTCTTCATTTTTGTTCTTAATTTACTTGTATCTAGCCAGCTGAAACTTAATAAGCTATTACTATTGTTTTTTGTAACGCCTCAACGACACATGTACTTGCGTATGTGATAATATGTGTACGGTACATGTAAAATAAACATACCTTTCGATTTGAAGTTTAAAACTAAATATATTCACATGGTTTTCATTATCAATTTTCATTTGTAAGACATGCATGTACATGTATCCGTTATTAACACAAATGCATCATCAGACGAATATTCATTTAGTCGGTTTTTATTCTGACTTGTTTGTAGGGTTAACGTATCTAAATTTGCAGCGATTATTATTTACAATACTGTCTGAAGACGCATAGATCAATTCGATATTCGTAATGTTTTCAAATGAGATCATCATTGATTTTCTTCTTTATTACATTTCAAAGAAGAAATATCTTACTAAGTATTTAAGCATATATTTAACTTGTCACATTAGCACCTTTACGAATTCATTAATGCGTGAAATCCCAAACAATCAACCGTAAAATAAACATGAAACGCATGCAAATATAATCCAATTTCAACGTTTTAGGTAAGGAAATAGTATAACGATTAATACGGTTATATATATATACTTAAGGAAAAAAGTTCTGTCCGGTATAATTAAAGAAACACAAAAACTGAAACTGGAAATTTTATTCATAATTAGAAAAGCATAAGAATATCATCATTTGCGAATCAATTTACACATTTTCAATGTTCGTGACGTCGGATAGAATGTTCTTGGGCGTTTAACGCACGTGCAACATGTGTCGTAGGCTCACTGACCTCCAGTCGATATAAAACACGCAAATTTTGCTATCTTGAACGCTTCGTAATAACAACATACGTTGAGTATTTGTCTAATTTTTTTACGTCTTTCAATAGGACTATCATTTGGTAACAAAAATCACTTGCAATGTTTGTGATTATAAGCTTCATGTACATAAAATTTAGATAAATGTGAAATTCATGGTTTATGCCGTCACGGTTGATTGAATGTTTTTGTATAGAATTCTTAACACCTTGTGATGTAGCAATTAGTCTCAAAATATAAATTTAAAAATAAAAAATTAAAAGTAACGTACAATTAAAATTTAATTAAACAATTTTGAATCGGACATAACTTTTGTCCTTAAGTATATATTAGATGAAAAACAGCGCACATTCAAAAAGCCGCCATGGCATAGTGGATAACGTGTCTGAATTCGGACCAATTTATGCATTGTCGTCCGGAACTATTTTTGACTGCTGAAATTCCCTCCCGTGTAATTTTCACACAACATCTACGAGTGTGCATGCGCTAATACGCTTGGATTGGTATTGTTGTGAATGAATTCACATGATGTAAAACAAATCGTAGTAAAATTTTCTACACTTCCGGTATCGCCAGCAATATCAGAAATAACAAAAATAAGACGAATAGCGTTTTATTTGAGGAGTAAAAAAGAACAGCCAAAATTTCACGAAATGCAAGGAATGCACGGAAAACTACAAGTTAGTTTTTTTTAGCTCACCTGAACACGAGCTGTGTGATTGCCTGGTGTCCGTCGTCTGTCTGTCGTGTCCGTCCACACTTAATCTTGTGTATGCAATATAGGCTGCATTTTTGTCGAGCCGCTTTCGAAAGCTCGATATAGTTGTCAAAATGGTGTATGTGCGTGCGGGCTGTTACTTATCCATAGAACAAGGGATTCTTAAATAAATTAGCACAAATGTTCACCATCATGAAACGGAGTGTCATGCGCAAGAACAAGGTCCCTAGGTCTAAGGTCAAGGTCACACTTAGATGTTAAAGGTCGAATTAAAGAATATCTTTGTCCGGAGGATTTCTTCTCCATGCATGTAGGGATTTTGATGAAACTTGGCACAAATGTTCACCACCATGAGCTACCCTTTTTTTAGAATTACTTCCCTTTGTTGTTCCGATAAATAGCTCATATTGTAAGTTTTTTATTACTGGCCGTAGAGAAAAATCGAGACCACTTTTCTATAGTACAACATGCATGTTACATCTAATATTTAGGTGTATTTTGACCTATCTCTTGTTGGTAAGGAGTTAGCCCTTTTGACAGCTGGTGGTTCGACATGTTGCACGTGGACATGTAGTTCATTAAATCTTCATGACACTTGGTCAGTATGACTGCTTGATGAAATGTAGATCGACTTCGAATATGGGTTATCTGGGGTCAAAAACTTGGCCACGGGGTCAAATCATAAAAAAACATTGTGTATGCAAGATAGGGTGCATTTTTCATTGGATATTAATGATACTTGATAAGTATGATTGCCTTGATTAAATCTAGGTCGGGTTCCAACACGGGTCGTATAGGGTCAGAAACTAGGTCACGCGGTCAAATCATAGAAAAATCTTTTGTATGCAATAGAGGTTGCATTTTTTATTGGACCTTCGAACATGGGTCATCTGGGGTCAAAAACTTGGTCACGGGATGAAATTAAAGAAAACACCTTATGTATGCAAAAGAGGTTGCATTTTTCATTGGATTTTCAGGAAACTTTGTCATTATGATTGCCTTGATGAAATTTAGGTCGAGTATGAAAATTGGTAATCTGAATTTAAAAACTATGTCACCCGGTAAAAAAACCTTTTGTATGCCATACAGGTGACATTTACAACCCAATCATCATGGAAATTGGCCAGTAGGTTTTCCTTGTCAAGGTCGAACAGAATGTTTGTGATTGTGATATATAGTTTAGAGTTCAAGTTTGGTCACATATTGTCATAAGTCACGCATGAGTGATATAGGGCCATCTTGGCCATCTTGTTTTGTCTAAATTGAATGCTCTTAGCTGATTTGATGTGGAAGGAGCGGTCATTTTTGTAAGTTTGTAAAAATGTGTTTTTGAAGTTGAACTATAATCTAAATTAAAAGAAAGTTTTGCTTTTATGAAAACAATATCGACAACTGCGACAGGTATAATTTATTTTGGAGAGAGAAATTATACGCTAATTTTTACAAAATAAAAACTGGTGCGTTGGTATTATTCTTTACCAGGTGATACACATCAGTCTCCGTGGTGTATTGGATAAGTCGATGGCCGTTTCATTTTACAACTCGAGTTCAAAAATCCGTCTTTAAGTCTTTGTATCAATAGTTTTCTTGTTCTATTTAAAATGTTAATCCTTCTATTAAGAATTGGAACAAGATCAATTGAAATAATCTACTTGTAGTATAGGTCGGTAGTATCCGAAAGCGAAAGTAAACTTTCCTATAAGTATTGAGCGCATCAAAATAAGGTTTGAAGGTGCGACAGTTATTAGATGACAGATGTATGAAAGGGATCACACTGCAAGGCCAAGTTCTATTCAAAGACTAACATAATGTAGTAGTGTAATAACGTCTAATTAATTTCGAAAACATCTGACGAATTTTAAAAAAATATTTCAGGCACCAGATATGTCACTACATCCTGTTGTCGTTATTGCTGCTGGCTCAGGTAAGTATTCAAAACACAAAAAAACTGGTATGACATGACGGAAAGTCACATCTCAACTTTGTGTACTGACCACAGAGGCTCGACACATATAAATGTTCTTTTGGTAGATAACAAAAGAGTCGAAAAAGAGGGGTATTTTGGTTTGCAGAAATCAGCCGGTCGGTTGGTCTCTCTGTCCGTCTAGCAACTGGTTTCCGGATGATAAATTGAAACCCTTAGGCCTTATTCTTGAAACTTGATGTGGAGGTTAGTCATGACCAAAAGAGATCCACTATTGTTTTAAGACCAGTAGGTTAAAGGTCAAGGTCACAGTGACTCAGATTAATAAAATTGTTTCCGGACGATAACTCCAGAACGCTTAGGCCTAGTATCTTGAAACTTCATGAGGAGGTTGACCATGACCAGCAAATAACCTCTTATAATTTTAAGGTCAATAGGTCAAAGGTCAAGTTCACAGTCAGTTGGAAAATTAAAATGATTTCCGGACGATAAGGGGAGAAAGTGTGGACCTAGTATTTTGAAACGTAATGAGGAGGTTGACCATGACCAGCAAATGACCCCTATTGATGTTTGGGTCAGTAGCTCAAAGGTCAAGGTCCCACTGACCTGGAATTGTAGAATGGTTTGCGGACGATAACTTGAGACCACGTGGGCCTAGCATCTTGAAACCTGATGTGGAGATTGGTCATGGCCAGCAGATGACCCCTATTGATTTTGAGATCAGTAGGTCAAAGGTTACAGTGACCCGGGATAATGGAATGGTTTCCGGACGATTACTCGAGAACGGGTGGGCCTTAGCATCTTGAAACTTGATATGGGGGTTGGTCATGATATCAGAAGACCTCTATTGATTTTGAGGTCACAGATCACCGGGACTTTTTAAGGCTACTTAAAAAACATGTTTAAAGGGACACTCCCTACATCTAGCAGATTATATTATCAAAACAAAGATTATGTGTTCAGTGACATCAAATGATAAATAAATACAATTTCAAAGAAGAACCTTTTGCGAAAAATGCCTCAATTTATCAAAATTAATCAATAATATAGAGGCTTTTTGTAATAAATGATATCCATCCATTAATTGTACAAAAACAACTCCACATAGATTATTGAATTGTTTACGGTACTACAGAATATTTTAAACGGCTGATTTTATCGATAATGACAGGGAATGTATAGCTGAAACTTTCAGGTTAAGTAATAATACTTTCAAAGATTTTATTATTTATGTTTTGGAGGTTATTTAGTTTGACATCAGTTATAGGAATGTCCCTTTACGGCAAAATATTGGTTTTTTTTTTAAAGCTATTCGCTCTCACATTTTAGTTTAAAAAAATAAGTGCTTCAAACTGTATGAAAATAATATATTTTAGAACATTTAGTCATATGAAACGTTCAAGTATCAGTTCCTGTAGATTTGAAATAATACGCTTCCAAATAATTAAGCGATGGAGACACTTTTGAAATTCCAATATAAACATAATAATGTAGCAGTACCGTAAAACCAGCATTTTCAATCGATTTTCAAATTCTTCCCTAGATTTTTACTTATATTTTGACTCCAGCCTTTAATTTCATATTTATGTATTAGTATGTCATTTTTGAATATTCAAATGTTTTAACGACAACCGAGGGCGAGCAGCTTTAGGCCACCAAATGTTTATTTCGCAAGGCCAAAAAAATGTCTGGCCACATGTATTTTTTTTCTTTTTATGCCAAATATTTTGTATTTATTTTCTTTCAAGGCCAAATATTGTTTCAAAGCCAACAAAAGGTCTTATAGATATTTCGCAGTGACTTTTACTTTAAAAACAGTTATTTGCATAGTTTGACTTTTTCAACATTACTGCTTGCATCAAAGGCGGCGGCGGGGGGTGGTGGGGGGAGGCGGGGGGGCAGGGGGGGGCAAACGTGTTTTACAAACAGCTCTTGTTCAATTTCAGTTTTAGCAGCAGGTAGTGTTGTGTTATGGCGTTACAGGAGGCAGGTTAATAGACTTATAAACGATTTAATGAGGTGGATAAATCGGAAGATAAAAGCGTTTACACATTATGCTAAAGAAGTTTTCAGAGCTGTTGCCGTCACGACAAGGCAACTTGTTATGACTGCATATGAATCTATAAGTAATCGATGGAACTCATTATCGTAAGTGTCAGCAAATTATACATTTATGTTTGTCGTTATTACCCCTATAATGTAAAATAATGCTAATCTGTTCAGAAATTAAATCCGGCTTTCTTGAATTGAATCATCATACATAAAACTACATGACAAAGGCGTGTCCGACTCTTTAATATTTGCGTCATTGCCACAATCTTGATGGCACGGTATGTTCACGTAACAAATCGCAATCTAAATTTGACTGACTCATTTATTGTATGCATGATATAACAATCTATTTCCAGATTGATTAAATGCACCAAACTTAATATATTAATTTACGAATATGTTAACCAAACATCAGGATGATGCCAGCATTATAATTACATTTATCAATAAAATGAACATTGTAAGACAACCCAGTGTTTTAATTTAGGTCCTGCTCCTTGGTTCTAGTCACTCCATATATAATTTTTGTTTGAAATACATTTCTACCCCGAAAAAACATCAGAGCTAGCTTTCAGTTGCCTGACTATCACTTTTTAACTGTGTTCGATACTTTATAGCCCGGAAGGTAGAAGAATGGTTGCCATGGCAGCAACAAGTGTTGTCAATGCCGGAATAAATGCAGCTTTTGCAAATGCTGACGATCAAATTCGTCTTCAGTTTCCCAACCAAGAGGCACCAGAGAGACAAGCTCTAGAGGACTTGATGTCCGAACTGAGGCGCTTCCAAAGTGAACATCAGCAAACAATGACCAGCTATCTCCTATAAGATCCTCGGATAGTTTAGACTGCATTATTTGTGAATATTTATACTGAAATTCAATTGGATAGCTAATTTAATCAAGTACATGCTTTTAAAATGATTTAGCTTTTTTTATACCCCAATACATTTGAACGACTTGTAATAGCTTATTACACGCCCGGCTAATCAGAATATGTCTGTAACGATTTACTCGGTATTTGATAAGTCAAATGTTTTGATATGGTTAAAATATACTTAATGTTTTAGCAGACAAATTATAAAAGCTGCAAAAATAGTGGTTATATTACCTTAGAAAATGGAATGCATCATGATCAAGTGAATCAAGTATCGAACATATTAAACCTATCGAAAGTAAAAACAAGATTTTACGCTTTATACTACTATATTATAGTTATAGCTTTCGTATTTTTTATTTATTTCTAAGAGTAAATTATTCAGTGCTAAATGTTTTTCTTCTTAAATTTGTGAATAATTGTCTGTTATTTACAAATTATTGTAAATAAAAAAAAACTATAAAATGTTTTCAATGTTCCAACGTCCTTTGTTACTCCCACTTCATGTTAGATGTCTTGATTTTATTCTAAACCTAGCCTACCGTGTTCGCTTATTATACCCTCGAACACAAAGTGTAAGGGGTTTGAGTGGATTTAGCTTATCTGTCTGTCCGTCCGTCCGTCTATCTGTAGATGGAATTTTGTGGACACTTAATCTCCAAAACCTCTAGTTCTAGTTGATTTTGTTACCGGGGATATCAACGAATATGATTAGTGAATTGTGAGTCAATGTGCATCTAGGAAAGTTGTCTCCAAAGCGGTGGGTGTGGCAACTGTTTTTGATAATAAGCAAACACCGCATTGGATTTTTGTGAAAACGTTTTGAACGAAATGCTTAGACTGGCAATTTTGATTTTGATTTGAAAGGGATTTTATCAAGGACCGTCCAAAAACTACTAAGTAGCTTATTGCTTTGATTATTTGCTTTGCCTATAAAAAAGAATTTTGTTACCGAAAAAGGAGATACTTACCTGACTGCAATTTCCAGTCAGTATCAGCTAGCTTTCCTGGTAAGATATTCAATGAGCATTCGACAGCCTTTACTCTGGTGGTAGTTGTTAACTCAGGCCTCACTACGGGTGCATAAGGCACCGGGTGCCACTCCGCACGGTCAGCAGTGCCGAAATTGGGTAGGTAAATCTAATTCAGAGCAAAGTTGTCACTACCCTCATTTGGCACTGCTTGAGAGACAGTCAGTATCCAGTCTGAACCAATGTCCACAGCAAAACTAGTCGTCTGTGTCCATCAGCCCAGCCCTGAAGGCCATCCACTAGAGGCCCCATCACACAGCAGGTTCTCCAGTAGTCAT
Source organism: Saxidomus purpurata (assembly GCA_022818135.1). Classification (NCBI taxonomy): domain Eukaryota; kingdom Metazoa; phylum Mollusca; class Bivalvia; order Venerida; family Veneridae; genus Saxidomus; species Saxidomus purpurata. The sequence goes on along the minus strand of JAFMSR010000008.1, from coordinate 44,861,397 downwards.
CTCACGACAGAAGTTCGCTGTCTAACAATGAATAAACAGGCTTCTCAAGAGACCAAGCATGCATGTCTCCCACATGCTGAGAACCCTTTCCATCCACTGCAGAGAGACTGGGTGAGTGTGTAGTGCGAACTCACCAGGGGGCCGTTTTATCAACATAGGCGTAACTTACGCTAGTTTTCTGGCGTAACATAAACTTACGCATTTTTTTACGTTTTGCGCAAAGCGTTTTATGAAACACATTTTGAATTGGCGTAAATCGCACTAGCGTAACTTTGGCGTAAATCGTAAAGAAATGCGTGACACAGTCAACAGCACCTGTTTCCGGTGACGTCATTTTACCGCAAAAGTGTCAACTTGCATGGCCGCTAAACTGTCAAGTAAATAAATCGCCAGAAAAGAAAGATTACCCTACTGGTATAGATCAGAAAACAACTTTGTCATTGGAATTTCCTTTCTTTTACCAGTATTCATCAACACAAGTTCACTAAATTAATAGGATTAATTACCAAAAACAAGTAAAATGTCTGTATTTTATTGACCTTGAATTGTACTGCATTTTCGGACAAGATTACATCTAAATACAGATGTATGTGCGTGCCCACTCTGTATGCGTGGGAGGAGTTGGTGGGTTTAAAATCAGACCACGTCATATCAAAAGGGTAGTGACGACCGTGGCTAAGTATTAAATGTAAATTAAACATAAAAGAAAATAACTTTGCAATACAGTTTTTGAAGAATTTGCTGCATAATGCATTTCTTTCAGACTATACTTACACACTGACATTTTCAATGTGATACATATATCTATATTTACATTTGTAGTTTGGTACGGAGCATACATCTTGCTTGTTTCAGTTTTCATTACCTTTCTTCATGTATCTTGATCACTTATACACAGCAAATATTATAAATAAGAAATGATTGTATAAAAAAGCATACACAAATATAGTGACAATAAGGGAATATAGGAAGAGTATTTCTTCATCAAGTGAATCAGTGCCTGCATTGTGGTCAGCAACATGCATCAGTAATTTACAACTACAATCACTTGTCAGTCTATTCTTTAAAAGTTCCAGAAAACTACTTGGGTCTGGACAGTATTTAGAAATCATAAAGTCTTTACCTTTATAAAGTATTTTAGCCTGGAACGCAGCACATTCCAAAATGGAGAGCATTGTCATTAGAAATTACAGGAGTGCTCCAATATATTGATGCTAGCAAACATGCTGTTTATCTACTCCTATCTAGGTGATCTTGATATTTACAAGCCAATAAAATATTTCAAATGCAAATTAATGAATAATTCAGGTAAAATACTTCTTCCACCGGAACTTCCTCGCAGTATCTTCTAGGTAAATGTCAAGTTGGCCGAGTTGTCATTAACCACTGACCAAATATTCTAGGTAAAAGTTGTGGCTCTAGTATATATACTTCAAACACAAACTATGTTTTGGTTCTGTTTATGTCTGCATGAAACTTTACTTCAAAATATGGGGTGGGGTTAAGAAAAGATAAAACTTTACTGATGCAAAGTACATTGTAGCCCCACATTTGGCTAATGCTGAATACAATTTATGAAGTAAAGGTACAAGCACGGATTGCAATAGGCACTTTTATCACATTTACTTGCAGTGTCTTCAATTTGAAATTTGTAAACAGGCCATGTCAAATTCTTACTCATTTATAGACAAATGAATTAACTTGCGACTGAACCATTTATGGTTTCTAGCATACCTTTATCTAAAAGTTTAAATTTTACACATTTTTAGTGCCAATGAACATGACTGTAATTAACAGGGTGAATGTATTTCACAGGAACTATTTCTGTATTAACAGTATAACAACAGTCATATAAAATAAGTCAATAATTATGAGGCTAGGTATGATACTGTACAGCTGAAAGTGTGTAAGTGATCACCTAAATAAAGCACCTGTATCTTTACACTAAATCAGCCTTTTGAACATACTGAAGAGGTAGCAAAAAAATTCGCATTCAGCTTTAGACAGAATGGTTATTGTGATGTAGCTTTAGACAGAATGATTATTGTGATGTAGCTTTAGACAGAATGATTATTGTGATGTAGCTTAACACAGGTTTGACTGTACTTTAAGCCACCATGTGTGTCTTTTCTTTTTTGCATGTCCTTTTAGGTGGGATCTTTGAACCTAGGATCTATTTAAATTACCGAATATTCAAGTAGTAAACACATTTTAGAGACTTTGTTAAAACAAAGTTATAAAAGTTATTAAATACTAAGTTCTGCTGAAATTATAATGGATACATAATTTGTGTGCAGAAGATTGCCTTAAAAGATTTCTTGTGATGTTGGTATGAAAGAGTATTTTCTTCCAAACACTACTTCAGATATCTCAACAGTATTAGTTTTTTATTTCTTTTTATTGAAACATTGTTGAAATACAAAACACGGTGCATGTATAACATGACACTATTCAAGTTCTTGTTTAATGTCTCACTAGTACTTTGGTCTAAATAGAAGCAAAGTACACATATTTGACTTAATAGTCACTTCAGAGGAATGTTATACTTGTGTGCATCAGTAGTTTTCTTCCATAGTGCACATTTCTGTTCTATGATTCTGTCTTGGCTGTTTTTTGTATTTTGTTACCAGTTAGGTAAGTGGGTAGCTGGAGCACATTCCTCTTAAAAATAAATTTACAGTAGGTAAAGTTGCAAAGGCACAAAGTTAATATTTATATGGCTTTTTTCTGCATCTGACACCTTTAAAGCTGTTGAATATTGTGTTCTCTCTTTGAAGTTTTCTGCATACTTGCATTAATCAATATCATACAGTCTCTCCACCTAAAATGAATACAAAAATATATGAATAAAGATTCTAGTACATGTAGTTTAATTGTTGACAATTTCTCATCATGCATATCTAATTAAAGAATACAAATGTCTTTATTTCTACAATTTCTAAGAAAATAAATTTAGAAACTCAACACAGAGATAGTTTATTGTCACGGTTATTAAAAAGTTTATACTGAAACAAATCTCAATCAATGAATGTAAAAACAAGAATACCATGTTGGGTTCTATTTATTTACAATCAGTGGGGCTGGGATGAGTGCCCAGGTACCCAAAGTCCAGGTTGAGTAAAACAATTTCCAAAATTGTATAAAAATATTACCTGTTCCATTAAGTGTTAACAAGAAAAAAAGAAGGATGAAAAATACAATGTAGAGCACAGGAAGACAGTTGGGATATACATGATGTATCAAGTAACTGATTGACAATGACTGTTTAACCAAAATCCAGGATAAATATACTATTGTGATAGCTAGTATTTTATTCTCATACTCAAGATTAGAAAGCCACTTTTTGTTCTTATATTGCCAAACATGAGACTTAAGTGTAACTTAATTTCAGCAATATCTATTACTAGTGAAAATTTCTACCAATCTGACTTTGGTATTTGGTTAGTATTTAAGTGGGCACTCCAATGAACATTAAGTGTAACAGTGCATTGCTGAATGGGTGTATTTTAGAAATTTCATACAAATAATGACGCATTCTTCTTACACAATGATGTAACTCAGTGTTTCAATTTAATCATTTGAATTGGAACCAAAACAAAAATACCTTTTGTCTCAAAGATATGATTAAGCATGAGTCCAGCCGTTGTTTGCTGCTATCACTAATTAATGATTCAACTGCCATGGTCATACCTGCAACAGAATCATTTCACAGATATGTTTAAATTTAAAACTCTATTAAAGAGACAAGAGGGCTAAGATGGCCCTATATACCTCACCTGAGACCTACTTATGACCATATAATTATGACAAAACTTCAACCCTAAACTTATATCATAAACTCAAACATTCTGTTTGACCATGACAAGACAAACCTTCTGACCAGTTAACATGATGATTGTCTATAAAATATGACTTCTAGAGTACCAACAAGGTTTTCCTCGGAATTTACCTGGTGACCTAGTTTTTAATCCAAGGTGATCCACACAAACATTTTGACCAATTTTCATGATGATTGGGCTGTTAAAGTAACCTGTATGGCATACACAAGGTTTTTATCCGGGTGACCTTGTTTTTATTACCTCAGATGACCCATATTCAAACTCTACCTAAATTTCATGAAGACAATTATACTGATCAAGTTTCATGAAGATGATCCAATGAAAATTGCAACCTCTATTGCAAACATAATGGTTTTCTATGATTTGAACCTGTGAACTAATTTTTTTACCATGGATGACCCATAAATTAAAAGTTGATCTAGATGTAATCAAGGCTGTCATTCTGACCAAGTTTCATGAGAATCCATTGAAAAATGCAGCCTCTATTGCATACACAGGGCGATTTACCTGAAATGTCAATAAGTTACATCACAGAAAAAGTTAATAAATTCAAACTCTTTTCAAATTCATGTTTGGTTTTTCTATTTAAAATGTAATTTCTAGCTGTGTAAGCAGCTAAGCTAACTCCATGTTAGAGTAATAATAGTTCTTAATTACATTCACAACCTCTAAATCATTTCTAAGTACAACACGGATTTTAGATGATCTGTGCAAACAAACTGTTTCTTCCGGGATCGCGGAAACAGAAGACAATGGGGAAATGCAGACGTTTCTAGGGAATTTGAAGTTCATCCATCTTTAAAAACAAATACAATTCTTTAGAAAGTATTTCTACAAAATGTAGAATCAATAAAACCACTTTTAATAAAGCTGGTAAAAGTGATACTGCAAAGAAAAGTATTTTTACCCTTGTTTCCGATCATTTCGCTTGCTTGGTTACCGTGAAAGTAAGAAGTTGTGAAAATTAATGTTTTAAGGTGTTACACCATCCACTACTGTAAAGTAAATTGTACTAGAGGCAGATTTTCTTTTTCAATCGACGAAAGCCGCCATCTTGATTTTAACTTGCGTAACTACTTGCGCATGCTCTTGACATGGTGCAAAAGTTACGCCAATTTTTACGTCTTTACGTTACGCCAGCTGTTGATAAAACGCTCCTTACGCCAAACTTTGTAGTTACGCCAGAACTTACGCCAAAATGTTGGCGTAAATATGTTGATAAAACGGCCCCCAGAGCGGCAAAACACAACTAGGTGTAATTTAGCTCCACTCTATACGCGGGTGGGCCTACTACCAAAAAGGTTAGAAAGCACACCACCAACTCTACAGCTCCCTAGATTGGGCGGGCCAACCTAAGTTAGAACCACACCAATTCCAGGTTTCCTGCTGCCTGATGCGATCTCAAGAGTCTGAGCTGCCCAACACATGATGCAACTCTGAAGCCTAATCAATGACAATAGGGATACCAGCCCCTGCCCGCAGGCTTCCCAGAGCACATGCTGTCAGTCGCTCATCTTCCTTCTCCAAAGTTCCACTGGCTAAAGAGAAATTTTAGAGTCCAAAAAGTAGGTCACCCACGCGGCCAATTCCGACCTATATGTGAGTGACCCTGTCCGAAACGTGGCAAGTAAGGATGCCCCCCCACAGCACAGACACTGTAAGGGAGGTGTTCTGTCGTCTGTAGGAGAACCGTCTGCCGCCATCGTGCTGTTGTTTGTGTAGAGTCTCCTGTCACCTGGCACTCGTCACCGGCACACAGGGGTTCTGGAAGAGTGGTCAACATCACACACCGTGCGTCTTCAGTGCTGGGCTGGTAAACAACAAACGGCTCTTGTCAGAGTCATCCCCTCGTTGTTAGCTGAGGCCCCGACAGTTACTTGGTCGATGTACCTGTGAAGTACAAATGGACCTAAGTCCTGTTGTGTGTGTTGACCTAGTTTCCGTCGAGACCCCACGCCTGCTCCGCGACGTGCACGCCATGAGGGACAGAGAGCAGCTTAGACTGGCAATCAATATTTCAGGCTATAAATATATTATGTCTCACGGAAACAGAAAGTTGTTTATTACACTACTGAATAACCAGTGTATTGTCAAATAGTAAATAAGCAATCAATACAATAATTTAAATACAATGTGTGTAACAAAGTTGACAGACGGGCCACGATTTCCACATAAAGATAGTGACAGCAGTTTTAGCATGGCTTTTGTTAAAGTTTGGATTATTGTGTTAAGTGCTAGACTTTTCCTATTAGATTAAGAGCATTGTTTCTGGTATTGAGTTTCTTTTTTTCATGTGTTTTTCATTAAATTCGGTTCAGTTATATGAAAATTAGTGTTCGTATTTGTGGTTTTTGTATGACAATTTTACTGAGACCACTATAACAAAGGAGTCTGTTAAATTGTCCACTCGTTTGATAACGTTACATGTATATAATAAGTACAAGGGAAAGAACTGTAACTAGAATAGGGCTTACTATCAAATCGTTTCATATATTGTTACTTGCAACAGAATCGATATACAACGCCCTAACATACCTGACTTTGTCCATTAGACATTAAACTTTCAAAACATGTATACTTAAGGCCGATTTCTCAACATTGCTTTACAGGGTTAGGTATGTGGCTAAACCAACTTTGGATTTCTGTATCGGGTTTTCACCAAATTTAACCTGCACGGGGAAAGTGGGACGCGTCTCGATGTTAGGTTCACTGTTGGATTGCTCATATCAAAACCGATAGAGCGCGATGTTAAATTTCCTTTGTATTCGTAACCGATGCCATTCGGTGGGTTACGGCGAAATGGCGGCGGTATTTTGAAATGAAAACTTATGACAGGAAATAATTATTCCACGTTCCATTGAACTCTAGTCAACAAGAACTCAAGTGATGTAATACTTGGATTTAAATTACATCATCGTTTCCTAGTTTAAACTTTGTTCGTTTACGGCTGAATTTTTATCTTTATTTTGCGACGCACAATTCAAGATTGTAACGACACTTATCTGTATTTCAGGTTATTTCTTAAATCTTAACGCTGCATTTTGAAATTTGTATACTGTCGAGGCATATCACCTCTTACATATTTAAAAAGTAAAAGAAATGCTCTAGAACGAAGCTTTAATGACGCGTTATCGGTACATGTAATAGTTTTGGTTCAATTATTATCTTCTTACTTAAATATTAGTATCAATTATATCAACATCTTTTACTTTACAAATGAATATTGTCTCAAGCGAGAAATTAATTTTATTTTGATCTTAATGATAGTGAATCGAACATTTTGGCTCATCAGCTATTAAATTCAGCTGGATTAGCAGTCAGTCCTTACATTTACTTTTATTTTTATTTTATCATATGGCGACCCTTTTTTTGCAAAATTTACTCCCATTGCCGTCCAAAAAATGAAAGGACTTGATGATTTAGCCCTGTTGAACATAATTTATAATCTAATAATATTAACATGAATGTACTTTAACTGCAGTATTGAATTCATTATCATGAAAATTTAGAATTATGTACTCTTGTTTTTATTATGCATATGTATCCTTTAATTTATAAAAAAAATTGTACTGTCTGTTGTTACAAATTTAACCTGAGAAAATTAAGACACAGTGTATAATACTATTGTATTGAAAGAAAGGGCTTCGAGTTCGAGTTTAATGTAATAATTATCATCTATCATGGTGGCCTAGCAATCACGTTTTCCATCAGTATCTTTATTTATATTTTTCAATTAATTAAAAAAGAATAACCTTCTTGTCATAGTCACTCAACATGTAAATACACTTGCTTGCACGAGAAAATCACAATATATTATATACCTGTTCTGTTATTGGCGAGTTACGTAAACCTGATGCAAAGAAATCCAATGTTGTTACAAATCAAACCGTTACAACTGCAGGGTTACTTGGTTGGTTACCTAACACCGGTGTTAAAAATTTAACTCGCTAAAGTTGAGAAACCGGCCTTATGTCTACCCTAACTTGAGCTAAAATACACAGGTTTCTTTTATTTCTCACAAATCATGCGTTTTTCCGTTGGATTTAAACGAAGTCGTAAAACCAAAACAAACGCAGTATTGATCAATAATGAAGGAACCGGGCCTAATCTACTAATCCACCAGGGATACCTGACAGTGACGTCATATTGTGTTTACACTTTCCAATTGTGTTTATGTTTCCAATATTTACCTTTATATTGTATTAGATTATGATCCTGTTTTCTTACATATAGCCTGCATGAAAACGTAGCCCAGAGGATAAAGGCGCTGTGGTAGTATCCGAAAGTACCGAGTTCGAAACCTGCCAGCGGAACCTTTTTCCTGCACGGTATTTTTTTTTTCAATTGTATCCTTATCTTGATTTTCTTGTGCACTGGGAGCTGACTGGGACAGTGAGACAGAGACAGCTGACAGTGACAGTGAGACAGACACATGTTGACTGACGCTGATACAGACACATGTTGCATGAACATTTGCTATATTATATAATAAAATAAATGATTGATAAAAAATAGAACAGAAAAACAAAACAAAAAACATATTAAAACATTTTTCCCCAAAAAACAGGCCTTTCCAACTATATAAATTTTACCCCCAAAAAAGAAAACATAAATATATCTCGCCGACCACAAGTTTCGAACTAGCAACGCCTGCGTGTCAAACAGACAGCACATCCACTGGGCCATACCTTACTTTGAACATCTCAATTGATAGGGACACATTTCTATCTGTCATAAGTATACATTCGTTTTGGGATATACCATGCTTATTTATAGTTTGTTGACAAAATGACGTCACTGTCAAAAATTGTTGGTGGATTAGTAAATGCACATTTATAAAATAACAGTAAACGCACCGATTGCATGCAATATTCCGCCGCTATCGCCTCATACGATGTAAAAGTCTACAATTCTATTTGTTGACAATGATAAAAGTTGAAGAAGTTCTCCATTATTGTCATTACATACGTAATTTTGTGTAATGACGAATTTGATTGGTTGATAAAAATACCTGAGGTGAAACACCTACGATAATATCATATGACGTTGTTGTTATTTTCTGGCACCACTATCCTTAGCGTTTACTTTATATCCGTGCGTACACAAAGCCAGAACCAAACAAAATTTTCGCCATCCAATCGGAACATCTTTTTAAAACGCAGTTCTGTTTTTGTCACGTGATACATCATGGCACATGGAGAAATAAATTTACAAACAAACGACAGAACGTCAGATTAAAGAATTGTTGAAGACGATAGCGGCAAAAAATTGCATGCAATCGGTGAGATTACTGTTGTTCTAAAAATGTGCATTCAGAGTAGCCCGCTTTCTTCAGTATTCATGCAATACTGCGAATACTTTCACAAATGTTTTACGACTTCGTTTAAAACCTACGGAAAAACGCATGGTATATGAGAAATAAAAGAAACCTGTGTATTGTGGCTACACTTGGAGTAGATAAAGTATACATTTTTGGAAAGTTAATTGTCTAATCAGCAAATTGAGGCATATTTGAGCGTTGTATAACGGTTCTTTTTCAAGTAACAATAAATCAAACGATGTGATATTAATCCGTATGAGCGTGGCAGTTCTTTCCCTTGTACTTATTATATACATGTAACGTTATCAAACGAGTGGACAATGTTACAGACCCCTTTGCACTATAACAGACCTCAATTGATATAACTTACTTTGACCGACATATTTTTGTTCGTGCATTTCATATCTACACGAAATTATGATTTCCCCGTGAATTTATAGTTAGGCGAGAAGATTTAATGCTATATTCAGAAACGTTCCTCAACTCAAACTCGAACAGATAATTACCTTTAATCGGCTAACGGTCGATGCATTTCCTCCATTGAGGAGCGACTGATATTCATAAACGTAAGGAAGGGTCGAGTAACCTCGAGTAAGGACAGATTTTTCGAGGAGCGAAAGTGGTTCCTCGAGCTGCACTCGAGGTATCATTTTGAATACGACTCCAGTGAGAAATGGACGAATTGCACGAACTAGATAAAGTTGAATAGGTTCGTAAGCCATGGATAGTTTTAAGGGACAGAGGCAACCGCTAGATGATTTTAATGATGTGGAATTCTTCTTAAATTATGTATAAGTACTTAAAAAACGAAATAAAACTTGGGCAATAAAACATGAGCAAAAACTCCCCCTAAATAAATTGCGCAGACTATAGCCCGTATTCTAAGTCCGAACTCAAACTCATACTCCACTTGAACTCACTGGAGGAATGCTCAAGGAAAGCTCGAGGAACACTCGAGTGAGTGGTATAGAATCGGTATTCACATTCGCCACTCAACCTTGACTTTGTGGAGTATACTCGAAGTTGACTTACTACTTGCATTCAGTAAGTGAACTACGTGCATTCAGTAGGTCTTTCGCGAAAACGATGGCAAAACGTAATTTTTCACAGATTTTGAATTAAATTTATTGAAAGAATTGGTGCAAAACAAAATATCAGTTTTAGAAAAAAGGACGGATTTTAAATCTATTAAGGAAAAGAAAACGGCTTGGTGCGAGATAGCTGATGACTTTAATAGCTACTACAATGTAAGTAAAAGAGATGATAAGCAGCTGAGGAAATGCTGGGACAATTTAAAAGCCAGGGCAAAAAAGAAGGACGCAGAGGAAAGAAGGGAACGTTTGAGAACCGGTAAGTATACCGTATGCATTACTCCGAAAGTAGTTTCATAAGCACGAATTACAAGCACCTTTTCTGTCTGCCAACTTATTGTAGTTATTTCACGGAATATTATAGATGTAAATATTATTAATTAAATTTTCCGTTGTATATGTATTTAAATGTTTAAAGGAGTATTATAATTCGCATGTGGTAAAAATGTTAGAACATATAATTTAATGACTTTTCATGCTTGCAACATATACAGGAGGTGGGAAGGTGTCGGTCTCAGTAGATGACGATTCGTTGCAAGTAGGAGCGATGGTAGCGACACAGATAAAACCAATGCAAAATCAGTATGATGGTGACGCTGGACCAGATGATGAATATAAAGGTACCGGTCCAATGTAATTGCTATATTTTTCTTATGATCAGCATTTGTATGTCCCGCTAAGCGCAATGATAACTTGTTTGAACACACCCGTAACGTGTATGTACACGTACATTGTACTTATAAAATTACAAAATTATATATTTACAATCTTTTAATTTCATTGTTTTAATTAACACTTTAAGCATGCCTTTTATTTGATGGCTGATGCCTAATGCCGTCAAAGTTGTATTGACGAAACGATGAAATCATTGCCAGGAAAACGCATATGATGTTTACGCTAGTTTTAAAAAGATTTTTCCCAAAATTTCAACATCCGCCAAAAATTCCTCTTTAAGGCACACCTACGTATAGTAAAGAACTTAAGGGCATTGTTTTATTGTTAGATTTATTAAATGTTGTGCTTTTATACTTAAGTTTTATACTCTACATGAATGTTTTTTTTTATTTAATAGTTTTCTTTCTTTTTTTATCTTTATATCGGAATCACGGTCAGCATCGTCACTCTTGTGCTTTTTAGCTAGGGATAAGAGGACATAAAAATCAAAATGTTGAAAAATCGTAACTTTGACAAGTTGTGATACGAATGATATAAGACTTTGTAGTGGCGGTGGCAGACTGATCTTAGGCACTGTACAATTTTACTGTTTGATACGATGGTCGTTGGTTCAAATCCCACTGACTGCAATGCTTTTTTTATAACCGGAACTGACATAGATCTATATGTGATGTTTATCAATCCATTTTAGCATTGGTAAATAATTAGTATCGTGTTTTGAAGTTCATAATGGATGTTTCCTCGCTGAAAATGGAGGTAGTTATCACACTTAAGATCTGTGATTTTCTATGCACCAGACAAACATGACAGAAGCACGGATGGACTGACTGACGAGCCATCAACTATTTTCTATCTTAGGAAAGCTCGAGCATAAACGATCTTATTAGTATGAACCAAACGCTTATTGAGTTTCTGTTATTTACAGTCGAACCCGTGAAGAAAGACCACTGACCGGAAGCATATATAGCGGTCTAAGTTCACTGGTGGTCTTCTTTCGCTCTTCTTTTTCACAATAGCTGACTATCGAAATGGTTTATCCTAGTTGGTCTTTATCCGTAAAGATGATCTTAAAACAGGTTTGACTGTATACTTGTACTTGAATATTACATACAATCCCGAAATATATACATTTCCTTCTCATTTAAAGAAATAACTATTGATGAAGAAGAAGACAACACTGATGATGAAGCCTTTTCCGCTCAACAAACCGATGGGATTATCAAAGGGATAAAGATCATTTCAAATTCTAAGACAAAAAGTCCAAACGTTCTAAAATCTTCTAGAAAAGCCCCTACCTCGACTGTTCAAAAAACGGTAAGTCAATTCTGTTAAGGGGAATCACTGCTGAAAATCAAAATAACAGAAAAAGTTTATTAACCCTGTTTTTATAGATACTAACATATTGCTAGTTTTAAATTTCTGGGAAAGTAATGATGGGTTGTCGCCTTAACTTTTTCGCAATATCAAACTTTAGTTACATCCATTATTACATGTAATACCTCACGAACTTTACAATGTACTTATTTTTAATTTTTGATAAACGATTTTTTTTCATGAGAATGAAATACAAATGTTTTTGGAATATTTTGCCCATATTATGATTAAAACCTTTGTTTTAGAACGCAAAAATAAAAACTCAGGGTTAATGTGAATATAAGAAAGAAATTCAATAATCACTGACAAAAATGTGATATTTAAATTACGACAAGCTTTGAAATGTGACGGCGTAGGTCTGTAAAAAAGAGCTGTAACAGGAACTTGTTATAAATGTGTTTTTAAATCATGACAATTCTCTTTTTTTTAAAGTTTGAATTTAGTAAATATCTTAAAGTCCCAGGATCACATATAATTTACTGATATAGTAACATAAATTTATTTCTAACATATAGGTTCAGCATTTCCGGTGATTTACCCATGGCGGAAAAACCGGTGTTGCACCCCTCCTATGCCAGATGGCTCTCGTGAATTAGGCCTACTTGTGACGTAACATTATAAACATTGTGACGTCCCTTTCCGAAACACAACGTCTTCATATTCTTTGTTCTATATGAAAATGCATCATTTTGATACGTTTGCATTTATAAATCTACTTTCCTTTCAATTTCACACTTCGATGCAAATGTTAATTCAAGTGACAGCTCTTGATGTACATGTTCTTTAATATTTAAGAAGTGTTTTTTTATAAAATCGTCTTTATTTTATAGATTCTTGAAAGGCAACAAGAAGAGCACGATGAAAGAATGAAACTGGTAAAATTTCAGCTGCAATGTGGACAGGAAGAACATTCTATGAAAATGGAAATACTTCGGTTAAAGGAAAGAAAACTAGAGTCCCAATTGCAAACCAGAAATGAAACATCTACATCTAATAGTAGAAGTACAACTACCAATTTGAACAATTTTTCTGTATCCCAGTATTCTACAGCGGTCTCTCCAAGCCCTAGTAATAGAGGAATAAGTATGAAATGCAAATCAAAAGCATTCACTATAACTAGTTTAATGAGTGACAAGGGACAGTGAAGCACATAGGACAAAAGTGACAAACTATATTGTACTAGCATACGTCTGTTATCTTATATTTTTCTCACTGTAAAATATGGCATTGTCATACAGTTAACGAGTAAAATGTTGATGTATTATTGTGTTTCTTACAGCCACTCCTAAACGGTTAACTAAACGCTGGTTAGGTGGAACGGCATTTACATCATCATCATCATCATCATCATCATCATCATGGTTAAACTCTTGCAGGTTGAACTTCCTGGCAATGTTATGCAAAACAGCAGTTGCAACAATAATAACAACAGTTGTCTCCTTCTTTACTCGTAGACCTTTAGACAAACAAGGAAATCTCCTCTTCCAAATACCGAAGAGGCGTTCCATTGTATTTCTTGTCTTACAATGACAGTAATTGTATCGTCTCTCAGCAGGATTATGTGGATTGCTGACAGGGGTCATTAGATACGGTTTCAGGGCGTAACTAGCATCTCCCAAAAGTATACCTGTACATGAAAGAATTATGGTTTTAATATATAAACATGCAATACACCTACATGTATTATTCATTTAAATATTCCTTCAAAATGGCGACACAACCTTATTTAAATCGAACTACTTTACAGGATAATTTATTTATATTATGTGTTTTTAAAATTTGATATCACTTTTACTGCTTGATAGATTGGCAGTATGTGACCGTATTTAAACATAAATTTATATGAATGATTATACTTTGATGATCACCATTCTCAAACTGTCCGCACAGACGGCTGCTGTTAAATATCCTACTGTCATGTACTGATCCCGGCCACCTAGCAATGATATTTGTGAATTGCAAATCTGAGTTGCACACTGCTTGCGTGTTAATGGAAAAATATCCCTTCCTGTTGCGGTACATCTCAGCTGCTGGACCACCTGTTTTGAAATTTAATAACAATGAATTGCACAATAATATCACGGATTTTCTGTAATTAAGTCTTTACTTTAAGTGCAAATATGAACGTTGACTTTTATTAAGTGGTAATGATAATAATAATAACAAAAAAAATAATGATAATAACAATAATGTTCATTTTAATTTTGAAAGGTAGAGTAAACAAATATACGCTCATGTGAGCTTTTGAACCGACTCCGCAGATGATGTTCTTATTATTTTGCAAATTCAACAATAAAACAGGTAGGGTGCATTCGTTTAAAGCATATGTACTTAATTTTAGCAAACCTGGGGACTGGATCTTTATATGCGTACAGTCAATGGTTCCAATGACGCCTGGAATTCCCCCAATGTCACTAAATTTCCTTTGCACCTGAGCAGATTCCTGTCTGACTGGAAATGCTATGAATTCCTGCTGCTGAGATGCAATTGCAGCAGAGACACGACGAATAATCCTGCTCATTGTCGGCTGTGATAAAGACAAAAGTTCACCAACAACTTCCTGGAAAGATCCTGACGCGTAAAACCGCAAGGTGCCGAGTACCTGTAGCACCATCGGTACAGGAATGCCTCGGTTTGAAATGACATTTAATGCGTTTTCAATCCGTCCAATTATAAATATAACACCATCTTTACTAAATCGGAATTTTTCGTAAAAACGTACATCCTCCATATGCTCCATGGGATTACTTCTGTCACGGATGACATTTCTTGCTACTCTTATTTCCTCTACTTCCTCAAAATTCCGTAAAAACTCCATTTTATTACATGTACAAAATGTATCGTATTCACAAACAATACTTGAGTG
Source organism: Saxidomus purpurata (assembly GCA_022818135.1). Lineage (NCBI taxonomy): Eukaryota > Metazoa > Mollusca > Bivalvia > Venerida > Veneridae > Saxidomus > Saxidomus purpurata. The sequence continues at coordinate 44,846,232 of JAFMSR010000008.1, read as the reverse complement.
CAACAGAAGTGACCGTGATGGCCATTCAACAAAACCTGACTATTCCGTGTGAACTCCAGCGTAACTAACCTTTGTGAATACCAACTATGACTTACCTGAGCTATCCATGGTACCGTTAGGCAATTACACCTACTTATAACTACTTAACTCACTGAGGGTTAGTTCGAGTTGTGACTTAGAATACGGGCCTATATCGCTCTAGAAAGTAGGACAGTTGTGGTGCCAAGAGGACTAGAGAAAAATAATAGGCGTAGGAATGGGGGTCAGGTTGGGTCTCCCCATCCCTGCCGAGTCAGACCAGAATGCTGCATTTTAACATGATGTAGAACTTTTACGATCAGGATACGCCAGTATAATTACATCCCTCTGTTTTATTTCTATGATATCAAAGTTGCATCTTGCTAAATTGTATATATTAGCAAAGGTTTTCACTGTACGGTATTAAAAATATTTTTGTCGCCACGCCCCAAACTCACCCGCCCCCTAAAGACACACACCTTTGCTCTTTACTCTCTCTCTCTAAATGTACGGGCCTCATTGATGCAGTGATTGCGACATTCGATTTGCAATTTAAAGGTTCCGGGTTCAATTCCCAGTTAGGCCACTTGACAAATGTCTTAGACCGCCCAAAATATTTTATGCCATAGGTGTCTCAGTTTATCCAGCTGCAACCGTGTACCAGACACGAAAATCTCTATCTCTCTCTGACAAGTGATTGGTTCGACCAAGTATGGTGTCTCGGGAGCGATTACTATAATTTAAGACAACTTGTTCCCCAGTCGAGCTTAAATATACTCAACAAAAAATCAAAGGGTAAATTACATATAATTTGAATGTCTTGACTGACGAAACCTTCGATAAGTAAACAATATATAGTGAGACAGTTGCAATGAAATAAATGCTTTTCTGGCAGGGCCAGGTACTGATCTTATAAGACAACCCTTAATTATATTTTTTTTTAAGTATTTGTTTTAAAACAATCAATGTGCATTGGTATTTTTATAAAGCACCAATGCCTAGCCTTAGTCAGAGTACACACGTAAAACATTGATCATATTATTACGTAAACGAAAATTAACTTAAAAGAGACTATTCTTTATTTTTTTGTTAAGTATAAATTAGTATATATTTAAGTAACCTCCCCATCCTTTCTGTTAAAATCCCTCCACCATCGCTGATCAAAATCTTACTTCTTGAAAATGCGGGAAACGGAATCGCATCTGATTGCACAATTCTTTAAACTGCAATGTTTTTTTTTGCAATGTGTATTCCATATTTATATATGAATTAATTGTTAAAAGATTTGATACGGGTGATTAACGCCTCAAACCTTCCTCGAGAAAGTCGAGGATGACTTTTGACTATGAATACCAATTAGTCACTCGAGTGTACCTTACTTGAGGCGTCCTTGAGCCTCCCTTAAGGAAGCCTTTTTCGAGTGAGTCGAGGTGGAGTTCAAGTGACGACTCTGAATATAGCCATTATTATTTTAGAAACGCCGTAAAGAATAGATCACGAGTAGCCGCTGTCTATGTAATTTGGAAACGAGCGCAGCAAGACGACAAATTACATAGACCACGCTCATCGCAAATTGGCCAATCACCGTCCAGTATTGTGCCTGTATATACCGTAAAGACAACGGCTATGAGTGATCTATCTGGCTTAGACCACAGATAGTAGATTGTTTGTTTTTCAGTCTTCTACAATATAACACCAACTATCTCATTTATTCCGTTGTGGCTAACAAGCAACTAAAGCGTTTTTCTGTTTGCCTCATAGAGCACGGTAAAATCGATTTATTGGTGCCAATATATAATTATAATTATGTTATTGCAAACTTGATAAGACAGAGCGATGAGTTGTTCTTGTAAATGGTTAAGGAAGGTGGCGATTTATAACAATATAAAATATTTTAAGGTTTATAGCTGGAAATACAGCAAAATGTAGCTATATCAATATATTAAGGAGTTAGTTGGCTGCCAGTTTAGCTGGCTTACGTAAAAATGGGTTCAAACGTTTTCAGCAAAATCACGACACTAAAGAGGTGGCCATTTAACCACCTCTTACGTGGTATTAGTTCAAAATCATTAGGATCAAGTCTCCTCAAGCCGCTGGCTGCTTTCCTATATAAATTCTACAGAGGTTGGAAATCACCATGATCAATCATCGTGGAACTCATGCCTAGAATTAGGATCAAACCAGCAACCTACGAACAGACATTTCAGTGGCCAAGTCACCGAAGTATGAAATGGTATATACCGTATATCGTTTTTTTTTCGCGTACATCAAATTTCGCGATTTTGGTCCTGTTTTAATTTTAGCGATTCTATTTTTCGCGATTTTAAAAATGTTAATTTTGATTTTCGCGTTTATTTTACTAAGGGGGGAATTCACCATGACATCGTTTTATAAATGAAAGGAAATTACTTTGTGACAGTGCTATAAACCGGTATCTCGAACTGCTCCGCTTGTTTTATTTGTTTGCTAAAATAAACAATGCATAGTAATACATCATGTATGTTGATTGAATGAATGGTATTTATAGCGCATCGATAATGATTTTCGCACTGTCGCGAAGATTATTTTTGCAGGTTTCAACTGTTTTAATGCTCAATTATCTTTAGAGGTTAGTGTTCAACACCTGACCGGATATTGCATTCAGGTACATGTAAGTAAGGTAAAGAACTGACACCTTATTTAATATGATAATTATACAGTTCATGTTAGATAACGTGCTAAACGTGATATATGTATAACACGCATGCGGAACTTACAATTTCGCGAAATGTTGTACTAACTTTTCGCTGATTCTAAAGTTCACTGCTCGCGAATATAGCGAAAATTAGACACACGCGAAAAAAAACCGATATACGGTATCTTCTAGGATATATTATATTTGCTTCAGGCCAAGCCCGTTCAGTATACAGTAGGCCCTGGCCTATAAATCGCAACTGCCAAAAGCCTACCAATTACAAAAAATTTCAAAGATTACCATTTTATAAAGTTCTACTTTTTCTAGTTTAAACAGTCCTTTATGTGCAAAACTGCACCTGAGTAATATACATTGTAATCAAATCATGTTCTACAACCGGGGTAATATAAATTAAAGCAACCCGATGTCGCATATTCTACAACACAACATGCTAATATGTGATCTATTGATAAACCGTTGTCCAAGGATTACTGCTTGTTTTGGGTGAAAGATCCAAATACATTTCACTGAGCTGAGTGAGTACCAAACGTGCTTTTTTACGAGTTTGTGCTTACTCAGTATTGAAAATATAACCTCTTTTCATTTGTTTTAGACCGAAAACAAACATTTGTCAGGCCTCAAATATATATTCCCAATTTTAGGACATAATACAATTGTCCTTGCTACACTAGAAGGGTCATGCACACTTTGCACGAGGAAAATGATTTGAAATAGACAACAGTGGACTGTTGTATATGGGATTTATCAAACGGCAATCTTAGCCTGTGATTGGTCGACTTCGGGCAGCTGTTGTCTAATGACTATTAGAAAATGGCACACACAGTATTATGACTTGACATTAGATATGTTATAAAGTTCTTACTTTAGCTTGATAAAACTTTCTCCCCCGGAAGAAACAATGCCCGGAATGGGAAGTGTTAGAGATATGTATTGCCTCCACGGAGAAGAACGACCTGTTACGTCGATAGACTACTAGATTCGCCCGGATGTATTGATCCCCGAGCACTGACTTGTCTACGTGGTGCTCCATTTGATTTAAAGTTACCATTATATATGGGAAGCCGCGTAAGTTCAAACACATACTGACACAGACGAAACGTGTTCTTGTTGATTCTTTTCTAACTTGAGTAGCGATAATTTACGATGACACGAAGTTGCGATAAGCAAACTAAATTTTCGCAATTCAAACAATGCAAGAGGAAAATACTAAAGATCTTAAAACGGGATTTATAATCAACAATAAAACACTAAATAACCCAGCTAGACCAAATTACACGTTAACCATAAAAACAACATATGTTTTCGGAAAACAAAACGTTATTCATGAAGTATTTGGAAGTTGTAAAATTCTCTTTCGATTTGAAACCAGTGACGTAAAGCATAACAAGAAGGTTGATTCAAATATTATTGTAACTATTATAATTAAAATTGAAACAATAACAAAGTTTAACTACTCTGAAAACTTAATGGCTTACACGAAGACTTTATAAAAAATTAATTTATTTATACATGTATAATATATCATACATATTGGAGTGCAATTTGGTGTCAACTGCTTCTTTAGGAAGAAAGCAAACCGTGTGTTAATACGGGCGAAAGCTCGAAGGGCGCGAAGCCCGACCATAGGTTAACGTATGTTCGAGTATTTAATTGAAGACCGAAAGCAATAAAATAAATGCTTACATGATGACATCCGTGCGAAAGTGGAAAGTGTCGACTCCTTGGCACTACGATAACATACTTTTAACGCTGCATCGTCTATAGAACTTCCCCTGCAAAATTGATGTCATTTATGAAAAGAAATTGTTACGTCATTACATGTCAGTCATTTTTGTTTTGATAAACGCAACACTTTTCTGTTGAATGCAGGTTTGTACTTTGAAATGTAAAGAGATCCTATCTATAGTACATATTCCTATAGTTTGATGCTCTTTCTTGTGTGGCGCGATAAAAAGCAGTTTTTATTTTTCGCTATCAACGCTCGATTCATGACTATGGTTATCCGGTACCAATAATTTTCGTAACCCTGAAAATTCGTACCATTTCTAAAAATGCTTTAGTCTGATATAGGTACATGTAATGCCTATTTTCATATTATTTTATAACTATAAAAGAGACATACCCTATAACTGATGTCAAACTAAATAACCTAAAAACATACATGTAAATAATAGAATATTCGGAAGTATTGTAACTATTCGAGAATCGTATTAATGTTATCTTTTCAGATCTTATAAAGTACGGGACAAATTTATTGAAACAAATGGGCTACGATGGCCCTATATCGCTCGTCTGGGTACGGGAGACAAGGGCAAACTGTTAAATTTTGAAATCATTTCACATAATAGTCAATAAAAGCGCGTTTACCATCCTTTTATTGATATTCCAATAAAAACACTCATTTTTCAATCAAGAATAGTCTTTTATAATTGAAATTATCTATTTATTCAAAATTAACAAACGTTCTAAAAATGGTAAGTTAATGTAACTTTAACCCCGGGGAATTTATTACAGGCCCCGGGGCAATGTGTTACATTATACATGTACTAGTAAAATATGTGCACGTACACCTAATACTTCGAAGTCCTAGCAAGATCTTTTCTTGGATCAATATACTTCAAATTTGCTTAAAAGTGTTTTAACAGCATAAACTCTTTTTATGTAAAAAACTAATTAAAGAGTTTTTACAACATTAACCACACACGGGCAACTCAAAATCAACGCAAATACATTTGTTGTAGGTAAAATATACGGCCAATGTAAATACTTGCACACACAGATATTTTTTTTTTTTTGCTATAAGCAAAATAAACGGCCAGTATAAATACTTGCACACACATATATTTCATATATAACATAAGTTACAGACCTTTTACAAATTATAATATGATTTTCATTAAAACCATCGCTATAATCCTTGCTACATAAGGTACTCCGGTTTATCTAGTCTAAACTCTATCATCTGAATCGCAGTTTTGGCACACAAATGTTTGACTCCTAAAAACGGCAGTGCACTCTTCATGAGCCAAAATCCTAACAATCTAGACATTGAATCCGCCTTTCAGATTCTTCAACTTTCCTTTGTGTATGTTTTTTGTTTGTATTTTTCTGTTTTTGTATGTCAACCTCAATTAATATTTTTTCTCTGGTGTGTCTATTTAAATAGCTGATTTACGTTTTCTACGTGTTTTAATTCCTTTCCTTGCTGGAGCCTTTCGGGTGTGGTCGTAAGTGTTTTGGTATGAATTGTCGAATCGGCCTTTCGGGGTGGGGCGGGGGCGGGGGGAGGGGGTAGAGAGGGAATTCAAATGTTTTATTGTCGTGATTCTACACCTTCCAATGCAATTGTAGTAGGCGTTTCCGTCCTGTTCGACCTTACATACGTGGACGTCAGCCCTGAATACGACATCCTGGCGCATGTTCAATTATCTGTACACCAGTTTGCGTACACTGATATAAAATTGCAGATACCCCTAATGCGTTACGCAAAGCTGCTAGAATGATATTAAATTTATCGTGTCATTATTGTATCCCATTTTGGTTATATAGTTTTCGATGTCGCTCACAATATCAAGTTGGCCGCCCGCGAAATCGGTGTAATAACCCCTGTTGACTATGATCTCATTTCTGAGTTTGAAACAAATCTGATCATGACTTATACATCCGTTTCCTTTTTCGGATATACTTCTGTGTACAGCATGAAACAGACAGTGTCATCTCCGGACATTTGTATATCAAAGCGGTTAATGTGGTGCGTGCATAAGTATCGATTGTGTCTCATTTGTTTACGCCTAATTTAAATGTACTTTTTCATTAATAATGTTAGTTAGATCTTGCGAATCCCCATGACTGTCAAGTATTACACGTGCTTGTAGCTAAGCTAGAGTTTCTCTGGGTGCTGAACGATCGCTGACACAGTTTGGTGCAACTTCAGTATCATTGTCAATATCATACCTTTAGTAGACTATGTTCAAGTGTTACTGAGTACTTCTTTAGTAGACTATGTTCCAGTGTTACTGAGTACTTCTTTAGTAGACTATGTTCCAGTGTTACTGAGTACTTCTTTAGTAGACTATGTTCCAGTGTTACTGAGTACTTCTTTAGTAGACTATGTTCCAGTGTTACTGAGTTACTGAGTACTTCTTTAGTAGACTATGTTCCAGTGTTACTGAGTTACTGACTACTTCTTTAGTAGACTATGTTCCAGTGTTACTGAGTTACTGAGTACTTCTTTAGTAGACTATGTTCCAGTGTTACTGAGTTACTGAGTACTTCTTTAGTAGACTATGTTCCAGTGTTACTGAGTACTTCTTTAGTAGACTATGTTCCAGTGTTACTGAGTTACTGACTACTTCTTTAGTAGACTATGTTCCAGTGTTACTGAGTTACTGAGTACTTCTTTAGTAGACTATGTTCCAGTGTTACTGAGTACTTCTTTAGTAGACTATGTTCCACTGTTACTGAGTACTTCTTTAGTAGACTATGTTCCAGTGTTACTGAGTTACTGACTACTTCTTTAGTAGACTATGTTCCAGTGTTACTGAGTTACTGAGTACTTCTTTAGTAGACTATGTTCCAGTGTTACTGAGTTTCTGAGTACTTCTTTAGTAGACTATGTTCCAGTGTTACTGAGTACTTCTTTAGTAGACTATGTTCCAGTGTTACTGAGTACTTCTTTAGTAGACTATGTTCCAGTGTTACTGAGTACTTCTTTAGTAGACTATGTTCCAGTGTTACTGACTACTTCTTTAGTAGACTATGTTCCAGTGTTACTGAGTTACTGACTACTTCTTTAGTAGACTATGTTCCAGTGTTACTGAGTTACTGACTACTTCTTTAGTAGACTATGTTCCAGTGTTACTGAGTTACTGACTACTTCTTTAGTAGACTATGTTCCAGTGTTACTGACTACTTCTTTAGTAGACTATGTTCCAGTGTTACTGAGTTACTGAGTACTTCTTTAGTAGACTATGTTCCAGTGTTACTGAGTTACTGACTACTTCTTTAGTAGACTATGTTCCAGTGTTACTGAGTTACTGACTACTTCTTTAGTAGACTATGTTCCAGTGTTACTGAGTTACTGACTACTTCTTTAGTAGACTATGTTCAAGTGTTACTGAGTTACTGAGTACTTCTTTAGTAGACTATGTTCCAGTGTTACTGACTACTTCTTTAGTAGACTATGTTCCAGTGTTACTGAGTTACTGAGTACTTCTTTAGTAGACTATGTTCCAGTGTTACTGAGTACTTCTTTAGTAGACTATGTTCCAGTGTTACTGATTACTTCTTTAGTAGACTATGTTCCAGTGTTACTGAGTTACTGACTACTTCTTTAGTAGACTATGTTCCAGTGTTACTGAGTACTTCTTTAGTAGACTATGTTCCAGTGTTACTGAGTTACTGAGTACTTCTTTAGTAGACTATTTTCCAGTGTTACTGAGTTACTGAGTACTTCTTTAGTAGACTATGTTCCAGTGTTACTGAGTACTTCTTTAGTAGACTATGTTCCAGTGTTACTGAGTACTTTTATTCATTTTATTTCTGTCTAAGATAAACTCAGTTGTATTGTTTATGACAAAAGGTTCGTTGTGCCGCCAAATGTTGTAGGTCAATGTCAAATCTGACAGAGCTATGCCCCTTTTAGTACTTAGTTTTAGTCACGAAAAAGCTTGACGTTGGCTATAACTTTGCCATTTCTTAAGATTTCTTCATCAATCTTTATTGCCTATGACAAAATTGTTATGATGCCGCCAAAGTAACCTTAACGTTAGCTATGACTTTGCCATATCCTAAGATATTTTCCTCACACCTTCAAATTGCATTGTCTATGACAAAATTGTTATGATGTCGAAATATTGTGTAGGTAAAGGTCATACCTAACACAGTAATGCCCCTTTTTGTACTTACATTTTGTCAAGAAATTATGATTATTCTGACAAAGTGTAAGAGGGCGACACAGATGTTCTACTGAACACATATCTAGTATTTTATTACGCCAGTAAACCGGTGAACTGATAATAAACTAAATTGTAGATCATACATATTACATATTGTTTTCACTAAACTGTAAAATGCAAAATTCTTTGGGAGACAAGCATTAGCAAAAACGCAAAAAATCCCTGAGAATATAAGAAACTAACTGAAGACGGCTACCTTTAATATTAATGAAATCTTGTACACGATTTCTTACTGATGTAGATCATGTTGTTTGAAAGACAATTTGATCTTAGTCCCTGTGAATAAAGTACACAGGCAATATCATGTTGGTTTAATGTAAAAGATTGTTCAAATCATGACCAAAGGGTCAAATTAGACCCCTTCGGGTGTCATTTTGATTTTACATATGATTCTTTTGGAAAAACTTTAAAAATCTTCATATCTTAAACCACTAAGCCTATAGCTAAGATATTTAATGTATAGCATTGTTTAGTGAATCTCTCCCAAGATTGTACAAATAATGCCCCACCCAGGGGGTAACTTGTTTGACACAGATATATATAGGAAAACCTTTAAAAATTTCTCCGAGACCTTAAGATCTAGAGCTAAGATATTTTATGTGTGACATTATCTAGACGTGGACATCTTCAAAGTTTGCTCAAATCATGCCCCGAGGTCTAAATTGACCCTGACCAGGGGTCAATTTGTATAGGTGTGCTTTAAAAAATCTTCTTTTTCAAAACCACAAAGAGCTTAGATATTT